>CM054982.1:1760484-1882659 GCA_029030765.1 Salix suchowensis
CTTCCTTAAGAAGCCAACTGAAGGCCCTCAACAGATGATTCAGGTTTTGATTGTGTCTACTCACATGCACTTCAAATCTGATATATAATGAATCTCGGTTCCTTGTTCATTTGACTTCACATTGTTCTCTAGAATTTGCAGTCATCTGTGTGGCACCTTTGAGATGACTAGAACATGATTGATTATTTGATTGTTCATAACTAATATCATTTCAGCAACACGCAGACTTCTGAGGTGTCTTTAAGTTAATTCTCTCTACAGAATTCTCTTACAGGTTGTTTTGAATAATGCCACTGTAGAAACTGACAATCCTGATCTAAGGGATCGTGCATACATATATTGGCGTCTTCTATCAACTGATCCTGAGGTGTGATTTTGCTATGGAGAAACATATCCTCTGTTTTTGTTAAATTGAATGTGTTTTTGCATTCTATTTTTTATGTACTACTTGTAAGTTTTATGTCATGTTTCACGGTTGTACTTTGATGTTTCAGGCAGCTAAAGATATTGTGCTAGCTGAGAAGCCTGTGATCAGTGACGATTCAAACCTACTTGATTCATCTCTTCTTGATGAGCTTATCGCCAACATTGCGACATACATTGTCATCTGTGTATCACAAACCCCCAGAAACATTTGTAACCCGTGTGAAGGCTACAGCTCAGAAAACTGAAGATGATGAATATGCTGAAGGGAGTGAAGCAGGGTATCCTGAATCATCTGCTCAATTCTGCTGCCTATGGTTTTGTTTCAGAATATGTCCTGCTGGTCCTCCAAGCTCACTCTTGCAAGTTGCTGTGAAAAATAATCAACAACCTGTATGGTATTTCAATGACAAAATTTCATTGCATGTATTCTTCACCGAGGATGGGAGGATGGAACGTGGAAGCTTTCTTGAGGTAAAAGGGAAAAAAGCTTGATCTTCTTTTCTTGGACTTTCCTTAGTATATATGCTAAAAAGTTAATTAAAAGAGTACGTAATAGTATCAAATTGCAGACCCCTTATTTCTCTGGATTTTTCAAGCATCGAGGCAACTCATTCGCTTAGAGCCAGCCTGTTAGTATAGCGAATGTTAGTATAGCCATTTTGATACTGATATTATAGATAGAGAGATCTGGTGGTACGTATTTGATGATCAGGAAATGGAGATTGCTGAGTGATTTATATAGGATTACAGAGCATGATTTTGAATTAATTTGAACGTTACAGTTCTTGAAAGGGAATAGAAAGGCCTAAAGGCAACAATCAATTAGTCATTCATGAAGTTTACAATTTATGGCAAATAAATCAGATTAAAATTCCAGGAACAGGCTATAATTAATTAGAAAACATTAATAGTATTTACCGACTGAAGAAGAATTTGCAGTCTGCTGTCGTGAGGCTTGCATGGTGTTCTTTCTTTTATCAGATATGGAACTAGACAGCAACAGGCATTGTTAAATGGATTGTAGAATCTGTGTACAGCTCATCAACGACAGCAGATTGTTTGGCTTGATTAATTAATCACTACAAAATAATTTTATGTTTTAGCCCGGCTCGAATTAGCTTAAATTTTCTGCCCAATATACTAAAATGATGAAACTATACAGGGCAAAATGGTTAGACAAGTAGTAAAATTCCAATGAGTTCATGCTTCAAGCAAAATCTCTTCATTTGGATGCAAAATTAACATAAAATTGTTTATAAAACAGTTAATTGAGAGGTAAAAACAATGTTGATAAGGGTCTGTTTGAGATTATTTTAAAGTTTATAGTTTGGTTTGACAGATTAACATGATGAATTGATAATTTGGCTCGTCATAAACAAAATCTCGAATTAAACCAAATAAATAAAATAAAATGATGTTATACTTAAATAAACCTAAGAATTTATTTACACGACCTAGGACATGACATTGTGGGGCCGGTTTAATAACTTTTGGTGAAAGGGATGTTGGAGAGGAGGAGTATCCATGCACGTGCGTGGTTACATCCACGTGTATGGTTTGTAGCCATAAAGGCATATTCTGGTTATAAATTTAGCAGCCTTTTTGAAGAAGAATCTTTACTAAAATTAGCATTAATTAGTAATTAAAAAATATTGTCAGAAAAGAAAAAAACATTACCGGAACTGAAGTGGCTGAATTAAATACAGTCTAATTCCACCTGGCGTACGACAGCGAACATTAAAAAAAAACAGAAGAGAGAATCCTAAAAAATAAAACTAGTAATAGAGGAAAGCCATTAAAACTGCCCGACAGAGAGACAAACAAGCAAACAATTTCGAAGAAACGCTTGTAACCCACAAATCAACTACAAAACCTCTTAGCTTCTTTTCTCTTCCAGGTTTGTTACCAGGTCCATTATTTTTTCTTGTTTTGGTGTTTCTTGAATTTGGTACAGAGAGATCTTGAATGCATTGAGAAATCAATGTTGTTTGTGAAAGTTCTGATTTTCGTTTTATGTGTTTGTTTTGATCTCTTTGTTGTTTGGGTCTGGTTGGTTTTTGAGAGATCTAATTATTTATTTGGGTTTTTTATTCTATGCTCATTTCTTGCCTGTAAAAATTCAGTTGTTGTTATTATTATTTATGAGGAGCTCAAGAATTTGTGGCGGGGTTTCATTTTTTTGGTTTGTAGGTATTTAGAATTTCATTTTTTTTTTCCATTCAAAGAAATACTGAAGATCTCATTTCGTTTGTTTTGCATTAAGAATGTGGGATGGTATTTCAGTTTTTGTTATTGTTTGCATAATGTTTTTCATTTTTCTTTTCCTCAAAAGTATGTCAGTTTCAGATTGACTAAGCTTTGTAATCAAATGTGTGATCATGCATTATTCCACCTGGGTTTTCAATTTAGAACGCTGTTGTCTCATTTTGCGGGTAAATGTTTTTGCAATTGATTCTATATGTAATGCAGAGTGCCACCCGGGTTTTCAGTTTAGGATTCCGCTGTCTCTTTTTGTCGATATATGTTTTTTCATTAAATAGTGGGTAGCAAACGAGATGCAGTTGATTCTTATGTAATGCATACATAGCATGCTTTTTAGGTGATGCCGTCTTGAGATTTTAACCCATAAAATCCATCAAGAATGGGATTTTAAAAGCATTATGAATGTAGATTATTGAGTTTTCCACGTGATTAAATGAATGTTTTGAGGGAACTTCATATGGCATTTCTGATAAGAATTTGATTGTTAATCTATTCTCTTTCATACCACTGTCCACAGTTGATAATGAATATGTAATTAAAGTAGGACAATGATGCATTGGGTATGTGCATTTATGCTATACTTTCTCTAGATGTAAGAAGTGTTTTTTACATTTTGCAGGAACATTTTAGTAACCCAGAAAGATGTCTCCTGCATCAAAATCCAAGACCAAGTCCAAGGATAAGACCCCTGCAAAGTCTGCTAAAGAACAACCGAAAGCATCCATTAAGTCTTCTGGATCATCCAACTCTGTAACTGCGAACCCAGCTAATGCTTATAATCCAATTTCTGGGACTTTTCACACATTAGAAATACCACCAGTTGCTGCTTTCCCACCCTTGCATGATAATGGTCGTTTCAGGAATATAGATGACACAGATGAGCATTCTAGTAGCCCACATGGAACAGTTTCTGAGTTTGATTCAGTTTCCAACAATGGGAGCAGCTCTGGTGAGTCAGAAGACATTAAAGAGAAGATAGCCAATTCTACTCGACAGGAAACGATACCTGGCTTAGACAGTGACCGACGTGAGAAGATCCGTCAGAAGAATGAGAAAAAGCATCAGCGTCAGAGAGAGAGGAGGGCACAAGAGTTGCATGACCGTTGCAGTGGGTATCTGATTTCGAGAAAACTAGAAAGGCTCTCACAACAGCTTGTGGCAATGGGTTTTTCTCATGAGCAGGCAACGTTGGCCCTTATGTTGAATGAGGGCAGGGTAGAAGAATCGGTAAACTGGCTATTTGAGGGAAGTGAAGAGGAAGCTCAAAGGGAATCTAAGCTTGAAAGAGATGGTGACCTGAAAATTGATATCAAATGAGGAGCTTGCTCAAATCTCAGCAATGGAGATGATATACAAATGCTCAAAGCAGGAGGTTGAAAGAGCTGTGGTTGCCTGTGAAGGGGATCTGGCGAAGACAGGAGAGATCCTACAGCCAAAGAAGCAGGAACCACCTGCAACTCCACCAAGGCAAGAATATACTGCTGAACCAGATAACCTGAGGAAACTGCATGAAAAGCCTGTACCTGTGGCTTCAGTTACAGCACAACAGAGAATGGATGAACATGATTTCAACTACCACCCGACAATTCCAGTGCCACCGTATTCAGAACCCGGGAGTAGAAACTTGCAACCTCTGAATCAGCCCAAGCCAGTAGCAGACAAGAGGTGGGGTGCAACAGGATCGAGCCCTGCATTCTCATCATCTATGGGACCATCCATGCAAGTAGCACCTCCATCAACAAAAGTCGATGTCCAGCATGGTTTTACTGGAAATGAGGGGAACAATGTGCAGCAGATAGTGAGGGAACCAGTAATACTGATGCAGCGCCCGTGCCCTCAATCTATGAATGCCAAACAAAATACAGTCCCCAATGCAAGTGCCACACCTTCAGTAACTGCTGGATGGTATTCAAATAATGTTCCAGGTGCTGAACATATGCGATCAAATGTTAAGTTGCTTTCCAATCAGAGCACTGGAAGCCTTGGTCTTGTAAATCAGAGCTCACAACAATCTCGCCATCCAGTTTCATACAAAGCAAACCCATTCCTTTATAATGGCCCAGTAGATTATACATCAAATGGGCTTGGAGGAACAAGGTCTCCTTCACTTACAGTTCCATCTCAGTTGCAAGGTTCGTACGATAAAACGACTGCATCTTTGCCTCCTCTAGCAGCACCATCCTCACTTGGTTTATTCACCGGTGCTGGAACTTTAGGTTCTTCACATGCTGGTTGGAATACAGGAGGCCTGGTGTCAGAATTTGATTACACCAGCATTGATTGGACATTGGATTCGAACATGTTATCCTCCAAGTCAAATGGGTTGTGGCTGGGTCTCTCTTCATTACTCAGGAACACGTCTAGCACAAGGACGAGCAGTACAAATAGTTCCTTCCTGTCAGGGTTACGGGACAGTGGAGTGGCTAAAGAAACATCATCCTCAGCAGGTTCCCGCGAGTGGACCTCTCCTTTCGCAGGCAAGGATATCTTTAGTTTGCCTAGGCAGTTTTGTAACTTCTCCATCTCCTTAGGACCAGGGATAGGACTTTGGAGAAGGAGAAGAAAGCAGGCAGTGAGGCTTTGTCTGGATGCATGTTCATGCTTGTTTCTGGTTTCATCAGTAGTAGTAAATGCATCTGTTAGTTTCTGCTTCTAAGTGGAAAATATGCTGCTATTTTTTACTTTCAACGGGTTTTGACCTTTCATACATTTGCTAAAAAAAACCACAGGAATTTTTTTATCATACTTTCGCAACTGGAATTTAAAAGAACAGAATATAGGGAGTACAAAAATAAGTGTTTTTTTGAATATATTTGTTTATCATTAAGAAAACTGGTTTATGAAAAATATTTTCTAGTCAAATAAAAATTTGGTTTGGTTTTTATAAAAGTGTTTTTTTAGTAGAATACACTTTTTGGAAGTAATAAAAATTTTAAAAAAATTATGTTATTTATTGATTATATCAAATTTAATTATTAATTGTTTTATTACTTTATATTTTATTTTGAATCCTTTTATTTTCAGTTTCATTTATTAGAATTTAATTTTATACCAACTTTCATTATCATTTGTTTTAATTATTATTATTTTTTTCTTATATTTTTTAATTAAGTTTTTATTTATCAAATTTGGTTTTGCTTTTTATTGTTATTTATTTAATTTAAAATACTTTACAAAAATTGATTATTTTCTTAAAAAAAATTCATCAACTCTTAACTCTTTTTTCGGTTAGTTTTGGCTCTCATTCTTTTACTTGAAAACAAATGAAATATTGAAAAGTAATTTATCAATAGTTAATTTTTCATGTTATTGAAAACCACTTTGTCAATTTATTTTTTATGACAATGTTAAATATTCGAAAATAATATACTTTAAAAATAAAAAAATGTATATTTTCCAAACAAACAAATAATTCGTAAATAAAAATGTGATGAAATGATCTGGCCAGAGCAGTTACAAAAATTGTGGAATTTATATGAAATTATAGCCTACAGGAGTAATTAAAATACTTCATACAAGCCTGTTACGAACAAGAAAGTATCATCTACAGCTAATCAATGATCTTTAACCAGCTTTAATCCCCATTCCACATCCTCACAATGCTTCACATGACCGACGTTGACTTCTGCCTTGCAGCCATGACTTGGAGGGAAATGAAAACAAGGCTCCATTGACATAGCTCGAACACAAGGAGGATCTGGGGCTGTTCCATTCAAGGGACTGTAAAGAATCCATGGCTTCAAACCACCTAGACTTTGAGCCACGTAACCAAATGTTGACCAAGAACTTGTAATCAACGCATTGCTCATACTTAGCAGATAAATTTCAGTCCATGCCTTCATGCTGTGCATGTTATTCCCATAAAGTTCATGTTCTTCATGGCTTGGCTGGTAAACACCAATCACCTCCCCACTCACAGTAGGTTTTGTCCAATAAACTCCCTTTATATGCTCATAGTACTCTGAGTACAAAGATGTTACTAGAACAGCTTTCAAGCTTTGGTTTTTTGGACAAAGAAGCAGCAGAACTTCGCTTTTCCAGGACATCGGGAAGTAGTTTCTCCTTTATAGTACAGGACAAAATCTGATCCACAACTGTTTGAAATGGAGTAACTTTAGTATCAAAAACTCGAACTTGGATGCCGATCCTCTCATCTGCTTTGGATAAGTAAGCTCGATAGAACCTGGTGATGAGTCCCCATGCATCATTTGAGGGTTGGAAAAGGTAGCGGCCCAGGTGATGAAAAACAGTTTCTTCATCAGGGAACAGCTTGCTTAGCTCCTGCTTAAAAGATGGGAGTAAGAAGAGAGAAGGAGCAAAGTACTGGTTTGATTTCATAACCAACCAAGGGACCTTTCGAAGCTGATCTTGATTTTGATCACAGTAAAAAAGCCCGTCGTAACGGTCAATGTCGTAAGCTAGATAAATATAAAGAAATGGTGGTGGTGGAGACATCATGGAAGTGTTTATGATTCCACTCTTCAGCATGTTTCCATAGGTGCGAGGATATACTTGACTGAAATTGTCAAACTGACTCCTTAATGGAAAATCCATCGGCAATAGCCATGTAGTTTGCTGAAATGGCTCACAAAACAGACCGGCGATTTCACTTCCGAATTCCACCAGTAGGACCCGGTTTGTGAGGAGAGCGTAAAGAAATGCTGACGCAATGGTTAGCATCCTGTTCCCTAGGCCACTTAAAGGTGTATAAACAACATAGTTACAATCTGTGGTACTCACATTACGGCCAGACTTGAGTTGTTCTAGGGTTTTGTTGTAGGATTCGGTAAAAGGCCCGCAGAGTTTATGGAGACTTTCATATTTCCTAAGTTTGGAGAGGAGATAGGGAGAGGGCTTATGCGACGAGGGTTTCCGATATACAACGGATTCATACCGGCTTAAGCAAGATCCTTTGTCATGTCCAGGAGCAAAAAGTTCGTCAAGAACTTGTTGAGATGAAACATTTCCTGAATCTGTAAGAAATCTTGAAGGAATTCATAAACCAGCCATGCATGACAAAATAGAATGAACCAAAAGATGTTGGTCTTACCTGCAACTTCTGGTGTCTCAGTTTGAGCAGCTCCTCCTCCTGCCAAGACATTAATAGTAGCATCTCCCCCGTTGACTTCGAATGTCTTACTCCTCTGCTGAACGATTAAGAACATTAAAAGAACAGAGAAAACTATCAAAAAAGCATATGGGATTTTGGAGCAATATCCATTTCTCTGCATTTTGAATTGAAAACCTGTCTTGTTCCAGGAAGTTTGATCTCTTATGGTGCTGATCATCCCTGAAAATTCGTCGGAAACCATGGTTAACACCTTAAGTATTGATGAAGGTTTCTAGTAGTCTGACTTCGTACATGGAATAGATCGAGTTGCACTGGAGATTCAGATCTCAAGGAAGGGGAGTAATTTCGAAAATACTCAATATGATTGCCCCAATGAGCATGGATTGAGAATGTTGACAGAATAATAAATAAACTTTTACTAAATAAAAGTAATAATTTAAACTAACTACCTGTTGTTCATATCAGTTTCAGATTCATGCACGTGACGTGAGCTTTGATTTGAAATCATCCTTTTAGATCTTCATATGCAATTACTTGGTGTCGAAGCCCATCTATATTTCCAGGCAAGTAATTAATCTATACTGTAGAGAGCATAACAGCTTTAATGGGACCTCACTTGAACAATCTTTGGCAATATATACTTACCATTGAATATATCTATCTATATCTATATCTATCTATCTATCTATCTATATATATATATATATAGAAATTTCTTTTTCCCGAAAAAGAAAACGTTCTTAAGTAGGTAGCATCCCACGGAATATTGAACCACAAGGATTTATGTCCTTAAATGAAAGAAATTAATGCTATATGCATGCTTTTAAATACGCTTAATTAGCGTATATTATGTCAACGATAGATATTTTTGAATTTAAAAGTCAATTTTCGACAATTAATAGAAAGGGAAAGCTTAATATATATTAAATTTGATGAAAAATCAAATCATTTTTTGTTCTTGTCGTTAGGGCAGAAACCAAAACTTTAGATTCCTACTGATTTGTCATGTCATAATTGTTTGTATAATATGTAATACCTTGAATTCATTACAATTTGTCTTAAGTACTACAATTATTTGATATAGAACTCATAATGTTTTAAACTCCTTAATTACACTTTGTCTTAATCCTTACAATAACTTGATAGAAGCCATATATAATATTTTAACTCCTCATAAATTGTCTTGCCATAATGCAAATTGCATTATATATGTTAATAATTTCATGCTTAATATATTTAACTCTTATCCTTTTTCTGTAGTTTTATACAATGTTTTATTATTATTATTTTAGGACAATAAAGACAGCGAGAATACCCTTGTACTTTGTACTTGAAAGTGTACAAATTTATTTTAAAATTATCTCAAAAATATATTCATTTTATATTTATCATTTTAATCAAACAAATTTCTATTTTAAAATACTAGCCAAACAGCACGACCTTGAAAATAGAGCTTCGTCAACCAATTCTTTAGGGATAAGTTGCAGGTGTTTCTTTTTTTTCTTTTTCCTTTTCGAAGTGGACTTGCGAGTGTACCCAGTTAGCGACCATTTCTATAAATATTAAGGTTGCAAGTTGTTTTTGGACAACGTAAATTAATGAGACATCGGATTCTTACATTATATTGTTTTACTATGTATATTTATAGGTGTAGTTAAGATTGTTTTCTAAAGTGTTTTTTTTTAAAAAAAATATATTATATATTATTTTATTTTTTTTAAAATTATTTTTGACATGCACTAAAAATATTTAATTTCTAAATAAAAATTAAAAAAATCAATTTTTTTTAAAAAAAAACAATATAAAACAAATGCGCATACGAGCTCACAAGCTATCTATTAATACAATCAATGCATTATCACTTGAAAATATTTCCACTCAACATTATTATTATTAATTTAAATCTATAATTTAGAGTAAAAAAAGTGAATGAGTCTGCGAAATTTTCTTTCTTTTATGCTTGTTTTTCGCGATTCAATTTGTACATGAATAATTTATCTAAATTTAATTAAAAATAATCTAAAGGATATTAAAAAAAAATGCTTCCCATCTTATAATACGTTTGACCAAACCCTTCTTCATAGAAACTTGTGTTAAATATGGATTGATTAATTAGCATTTAGAGTTCAGAACATGCATTTACGGTTCCCTAAGCTCAAATAACATTGAATTATGCTGTAAGAGTAATTTACAAGTTGGTAACCCTATCCCTCTCTTTTTTTATACTTAAGAGAATCGATTCCAACTAGCTTTTTAATTAAAATTTAAAAAGCATGGTCAACGGGTTTAAACTAAGATTTTCAATGGCTAAACAAGTCTAGACACGCCACGTTTCATCATCAATATTCCAGATCAGCAGCCGAGATCTAGCTAATAATGACTTGATAGAGAGTTGGCCCTTTTCTAGCTAAGCCGGAAGATCAACCCGGTAAGATTTCAGTTTAGACCCAATTGATTCGTCGAGAAATCTTGAATCTGTATAGTTATTGTTTAGAACAATTACTGTTGAGATTTAAAAATATAGAAAGACAAGAAATCCTGAAGAACTAAAAAATATTAAATATTTGGAATGGATCACATTCATTCATTCAATTTATTCAATTGAAACTTGTTTATTTATAGGCTTACAAAAACTAAAAATTGAAATAAACTAGAACTCTCAATAGACTAGGAGAGGTTATTGGATAAATAATAGGTTTGTTGATAAAACCTATTATGAATAGTAATTTCAACTAAATTAAAAGACTATAACTAAATCTTCTTATCTTCAAAGCTAATCTCGTTAAAATCTAACACCACGAACTGACCGGCTAACTCATAACCCAGCAAGATATTAAAATTATATATACCCTTTTTTTCCCATGAAATGTATAAATTTTCTTTCGCTATTTCAACTTCAATGTTCATGGAGGCTCACGTCCAACCTACTTGGTAAGTGGTGTTCAAATCTTTAGAAATTACATTTTAGTGAAAGCAATCATTCAAGGTCGAACGATCTTGTAAGGATCCTTCAAAACGTAAGATACCATTATCATATAAATCAGAAGAATAGGTGCCATGGGAATTAATACTAGATGGAGTGAGCAGAAAAGGAGAGGGGGGTGAGTTTCCCTTGAATCTAGCACAAGAATTTTTACCCTCTTGCTCTACAAATCATTGAACAGGGTGGGGCGTTTCAATCACAGTGAGCCTCGTAAGATTAAAGATTCTAGTAACTGCAAGTCATGGAACTACAGATAGATAATTCACTACAGACAATGAATGAGAAAAGAACACTAACTAGCTACTACTCCTGATGATCACTAACCAGCTTGACTCCCCAATTCAGATCCTCGCAATATTTCAAATAAGGAAACAGAGAGCCAGCATTCATCTTCTTCTTTGTTCTGCAGCCATAAGTTGGGTGGGAAAATGAAAACAAGGCTCCATGGACAAGTCTCTTACACAAGATGGATTTCGGGTGTGATCTTGCTCTACCTTGTACAGAACCCATGGTTTCAGACCCCCCAGACCTTGAGCCACATATCCAAAAGTAGAGCATCCACTTGTCACCAGCACGTCACTCATACTTAGAAGATACATTTCAGCCCATGCCTTCATGTTGTGCATATTGTCTCCGAAGTGTTGAGTTTCATCGTGGCTTGGCTGGTAAACCCCTATGACTTCACCTGTCACGGTTGGTTTAGCCCAGTATGTGTTGCTTATGTTTTCGTAGAACTCGGTATATAGAGATGTTACTAGAATAGCTTTTGATCTTTTGGTTTTTGGATGGAGCAGCTGCAGGATTCTGTGGGTCCACTTGTGGCAACAGTTTTTCCTTCTGTGTGCATTTAAGCAGTTCAACAAGAATAGTTTGAACTTTAGTTGTTTTGGTGTTGAATACTCTGATTTGGAGGCCAATCCTCTCGTCTGCATTGGCTAGGTATGCCTGATAGAACCTCATGATTCGCCCCCATGCCTCGTTTGAAGGGTGGAAAAGATAGCGACCCAGGTGATGGAAAACAGTTTCCTTCTCAGGGAACATTCTCTGCACTTCTTGATTGAAAGTTGGCGTCAGGAAGAAGGAGGGGGCAAAATATTGATCTGATATCAGAAACAACCATGGTACCTTTTGGAGAAGAGATGGATTTTGATTGCAATAAAAACTTTGTCTGTCCAGATCATAATCACTATGATCTAGATTGAGGAGTGTATAAGACGGCACCGATTCCATCGACTCGTTTATAATGCCTTGCTTTAACTGGTTTCCATAGCCACGAGCATGTCTTTCGTCATGATTGCGAAACTCAACCTTATGGGGGAAGTTCTTGGGAAAAATCCATGAAGAGTTTGGAAATGGCTCGCAAAATAGACCAGACATGTCATTTCCAAGCTCAGCGAGTAGGACTCGATCTGTGAGGAGGGCATAAAGAAAAGTCGAGGCCAAGCTTATCATCCTGTTTCCCAGACCATTAATAGGTATCCATACAAGGTAGTTACATCCTCCACTACTGCCATGGCCAGATTTGAGTCTCTTAAGGGCTTTTTTGTAGGATTTGGTACGAGGTCCACAGCGTTTATGGAGATCTTCGTACCTCCGTAGTTTTGAAAGGAGATGGGAAGAGGGCTTATGGGGTGAGATTTTGCGAAACAGGGAAGACCGATACCTACTTAAGCAAGACCTTTCATCAAATCCAGGAGCCAGAAGTCCATCGAGCAATTTATCATCAGGCATTCTGGAACTCTGAGAGGAATCATTTCTTGAATCTGATTGTTTCAGAAATTCAGGTGCCGAAGTTCGATTGTCCTGCTTCTCGTCAGGCCTGCCAGCATTCAGCAAGTAATTATATTTGAACTATTGTCATTTACAAAGAATGAAAAATAATTTAATGAAATTATATCCAATAAGCCCGTCGTAACGGTCAATGTTGTAAGTATAAAGAAATGGTGGTGGTGGAGACTTCATGGAAGTGTTTTAAGCTAGATAAATATAAAGAAATGTTTATGTTTCCATATATTTGTTCTTGACTGAAATTGTCGAGCTGAAATGGCTCACAAAACAGACCGGCAATTTCACGTCCGAATTCCACCAGTACGACCCGGTTTGTGAGGAGAGCGTAAAGAAATGCTGAGGCAATGGTTTTGTTGTAGGAATTAGGCCCGAAGAGGTTATGATGAAGACTTTTCATTGCTCCCAAGTTTGGAGAAGAGGTAGGGAGATGGCTTATGGGGTGAAAGTTTCGGGTAAAGGACGGATTCATACCGACTTAAGCAAGATCCTTTGTCATGTCCAGGAGCAAAAGGTTCGTCAACAAGTTGTTGAGATGTAACATTTCCTGAATCTGTAAGAACCAGGAAGGAATTCATAAACCAGCCATGACAAATTAGAGTAAACCAAAAGATGTTGGTCTTACCTGCAACTCCTGATTTCTCAGTTTGAGCAGCTCCTCCTCCTGCCAGGACATTAATTTCAACATCTCCCCCTTTAACTTTGAATGTTTTGCTCCTCTGCTGAACGATTAAGAACATTAATAGAATAGAGAAAACTATCAAAAAAGCAAATGGGATTTTGGAGCAACATCCATTTTTCTGCATTTTGAATTGAAAGCCTTTCCATTTCCAGGAAGTTTGATCTCTTATGGTGCTGATCATCCCTGAAAATTCATCTGAAACCATGCTAGACTTAGAGGTTACGATTCATTTCATGCCATGTTGCTCCTCGAGGAAACACACACATATTTATATTGAACTCTTAGAAATTTAACAGAGAATGAAAGTGATTCTTTAGTCAGGAACTGGTAGCTAGATAGCTTGTTGTTTACAATAAAACTTTCATGGATCTTCAAAGAAATTTTGGACTGCCATCATAACTATATATTGACCACGGTTAAACCAGAAGTACTGATGAAGGTTTCTAGTAGTCTAACTCTGTACCTGGGATAGAGTTCAACTTTCACTGGAGATTCAGATCTCAAGGAAGGGGAGTAATTTCGAAAGTACTCAATATGATTTCCCCGATGTGCATGCATTGAGAATGTCGACAAGAAAGAACACTAGGAAGCAAGGTAGAGCAGCCCCATAAAACTAATAAATAAAACTAATAATTTAAATTACTTGCTGTACGTTCATATCTGTTTCAGATCCATGCATGTGTCCCGAGCCTTCATGTTTAATCAACCTTTTAGCTTTTCATCGACAATTTATTTGGTTTCGAAGCCCATCTGCATTTTCAGGCAAGTAATTGATCTATACTATTGAGAGCATAAGATGGTATAAAAGCTTAAGACTAAATAGCTCGTTTTTTCTGTGATTTCAAGTTTGAGTTTTGTGACTGTTATTATCATCGTTTATTTTAGTATCCGTGAAATTAGTCGGACGCACATAAATTGACTCGGAATTCCATGTTAATAATGATAAAAAAAGAATACTCATTGTTGTTGTCCATAGCTGACATAGCTGGAGTCTTCAACGTATCAGCAGCTGGGGTATTCATCAGCAACAGCTCTAGCTCAGCCACCCTTTCCTCCAACTTGTGACGCAGCCTCACCAGGAGTAACCCTTTCGATTTTGCATTTCATAATATTAGAAAAAATAGTCTTTTTATTTTGCATGTATTTTTTGCATTTAATAACTATTTATTAAAATCAAGTCTACATTTAGAAACTAGCAAAAAAATTCTTGTTCCTTTTTAATAAATGAGATTATGAACTTATATATAAAACATATTATTAAGTGAAAAGATATTTCTTTTTATTTTTATGTTTGGTATTAGAACATGTAGGTTTTAACCTGATAAGATAAAAATCTTATTACCGAGAATGATTTTTCTTTAACCTTAAATAGACCAATAGTTAAAGAAGACAATATTTTCTTGGTTTATATCAGACAAATAAGCAATACAGCTTGCCACAACTAAAACGTATTAGGAGTGTTAATATCTTCTCTTTACGCAACCATTCCTCTTACTCGAACTTTGAGGCCAGTTAAGGTTTCTCACAACTTATTTTTACCAGAAATTTTAGAGTATTCAAGGAGCAACTACTTATACACAAAGATAATGAGAAACAAGAGAAACTTAATACTTTTCTAAGCTAATCAACACCTTATGGGTAATCAAGCACACAAGTTATATGAGGTAACTCAATGAGGTAGCATCCCACGAAATAATGAACCACAATGATTTATATCCTTAAATGAAAGAAATTAATGTTATATGCATGCTTTTATATATGTATATATATCACACTTTAGGGTTCCAACTATTAGACTTCCAACAGGATAATATCGAGATGGTGACCAGAGTTCAGCAAGCACGAATCTTTACTGTAGCTGGTTTAGTAGGGTAAATCCCACATGCATCAACATTCCTATATTTAAGCCTCTAACTTTTCTAATTTATAGATGAGCAGTTGACAAATTATTCCTAGAATGCTCTTCTCTTGACTTTCCTCTTTATCTCTGCAGGATACCTTGCTGGATCTTCGAAGAAGTATGCTGTTGGCGTTTGAATCACAGTGAACCTCGTAAGATTAAAGATTCTAGTAACTGTAAGTCATGGAACTACAGATAATTAATTAACTACAGACAATGAATGAGAAAAGGTACACTGATATAACACAGTTGGAGACCAGTATGATGATCAGATCATTGACTTAAGCCTCTGTACAGTCTATAGCTACAACTCCTGATGATCGCTAACCAGCTTGACTCCCCAATTCAGATCCTCGCAATATTTCAAATAAGGAAACAGAGAGCCAGCATTCATCTTCTTCTTTGTTCTGCAGCCATAAGTTGGGGGAAAATGAAAACAAGGCTCCATGGACAAGTCTCTTACACAAGATGGATTTCGGGTGTGATCTTGCTCTACCTTGTACAGAACCCATGGTTTCAGACCCCCCAGACCTTGAGCCACATATCCAAAAGTAGAGCATCCACTTGTCACCAGCACGTCACTCATACTTAGAAGATACATTTCAGCCCATGCCTTCATGTTGTGCATATTGTCTCCGAAGTGTTGAGTTTCATCGTGGCTTGGCTGGTAAACCCCTATGACTTCACCTGTCACGGTTGGTTTAGCCCAGTATGTGTTGCTTATGTTTTCGTAGAACTCGGTATATAGAGATGTTACTAGAATAGCTTTTGATCTTTGGTTTTTGGATGGAGCAGCTGCAGGATTCTGTGGGTCCACTTGTGGCAACAGTTTTTCCTTCTGTGTGCATTTAAGCAGTTCAACAAGAATAGTTTGAACTTTAGTTGTTTTGGTGTTGAATACTCTGATTTGGAGGCCAATCCTCTCGTCTGCATTGGCTAGGTATGCCTGATAGAACCTCATGATTCGCCCCCATGCCTCGTTGGAAGGGTGGAAAAGATAGCGACCTAGGTGATGGAAAACAGTTTCTTTCTCAGGGAACATTCTCTGCACTTGTTGATTAAAAGTAGGCGTCAGGAAGAAGGAGGGGGCAAAATATTGATCCGATATCAGAAACAACCACGGTACCTTTTGGAGAAGAGTTGGGTTTTGATTGCAATGAAAAATTAGTCTATCGAGATCATAATCACTATGATCTAGATTGAGGAGTGTATAAGACGGCAGAGATTCCAACGACTCGTTTATAATGCCTTGCTTTAACCGGTTTCCATAGCCACGAGCATGTCTGTCGTCAGGACTGCGAAACTCAACCTTATGGGGGAAGTTCTGGGGAAAAATCCATGAAGAGTTTGGAAATGGCTCGCAAAATAGATCAGACATGTCATTTCCAAGCTCAGCGAGTAGGACTCGATCTGTGAGGAGGGCATAAAGAAAAGTCGAGGCCAAGCTTATCATCCTGTTTCCCAGACCATTAATAGGTATCCATACAAGGTAGTTACATCCTCCACTACTGCCATGGCCAGATTTGAGTCTCTTAAAGGCTTTTTTGTAGGATTTGGTACGAGGTCCACAGCGTTTATGGAGATCTTCGTACCTCCGTAGCTTTGAAAGGAGATAGGAAGAGGGCTTATGGGGTGAGATTTTGCGAAACAGGGAAGACCGATACCTACTTAAGCAAGACCTTTCATCAAATCCAGGAGCCAGAAGTCCATCGAGCAATTTATCATCAGGCATTCTGGTACTCTGAGAGGATTCATTTCTTGAATCTGATTGTTTCAGAAATTCAGGTGCAGAAGTTCCATTGTCCATCTTCTCTCCAGGCCTGCCGGCATTCAGCAAGGAATTATATTTTGAACTATTTCCATTTCCAAAGGAATCATTTCTTGAGCTTGATTCTTTCCGAAATCCTGGAGTCGATGTACTGTTAAGCTGCTTCTCATTAGGCCAGCTGGTATGCGGCAAGGAGTTATTTCTTGAACTTGTTACATTGCCGAAGGAATCATTTCTCGAGCCTGATTCTTTCCGAAATCTTCCAGGCAGGGTCTTGTTAAGCTGCTTCTCATCAGTCTCGCTGGTTTGCGGCCAGGAATTGTTTTTTGAACTAGTTCCATTGCCAAATCCAGGAGGCAAATGCCTATTACGCAGTCTTCCACCAGGAATGAAGGCAGGTGATGAAGAATCATTTTTTAAATCTGTAAACGGTGAAAGGAAAACAAAAGAATAAGCAATTCAGAACTAAATTGGGACAAATCCTAAGAAACACGTGACTGCATCAGAACCAAGAACACAATTATTGGAAATCAATTATGAATGAGTGTACTTGTCTTACCAACATTGATTATTGGAACATTTCCAGATTTCTCAGCCTTGGCAAATCCCTCAGTTAGATCAAATGATGGGTTCTGATACAGAATCAATATCATGAGAGACACAGGCAAAGCAATGGCACACACAAGTAATAATGTTGTGTATCTCTTGGGATTACACCCCAATTTATCCTTCACTACTTCAAAGATTTCCATGATTTCCTGTCTGAGCTTCACTTGTATTCCCCACCTGCATACAGAAGGTGCATTTTAAACGTTTAAAAGCTTGAGGTTTGATGTTGGAAAATTAGCTGTTCTTGACAAGTACTGTAAATAAGGTGCTCAAAAATCAAACTTCCTAAGAGTTAGTACGGGACCAAGAACATGGGTCTCATGACAAAATTCATTCTTGGCAAACAAAAAGTCTGAAAACAGCAGGTTATAGTGGTGCTATGTGCAGTGATAGACATGAAAAATCGATCGAGTTCTACATTAGGAACTTGACTTCAAGGTTTTTCAACACCCTTCACATGTGGTAATTCATGTACTTTTAGGTGGTCTAGCTAGTAGACTTTTGCCATGAAGAAACCAATCACGTTCTTGATCAGATTCTATTCTTCACAAGAACTCCCCATGAAAAGAAAATGGAAAAAAAAAAGAAGTTTCTGCAGAGGTGGAAAATCACAAAAAAAATCATAAATGAATTGTGCTCAACATGGGCAATTTTGAGACTTGAAATCATTTAATTTGCTAATAAAGCACAAGAATTAATCGAAATATTTCCTGTAATTAATAAAAAAAAAACTAAATATTTCCATAAAAGAAAGAAGAATTTATTGAGAGAGGAAAAACACTGGAAAGTCAGTAAAAGTCATTAAAAAACAAATATCATCCTTCAGAATTTGGTGAAAAAAACTATCTAGAAATAAATCAGTAGAAATATCCTGAGCTCCACTAAGCAAAATAAAAGGAAAAAAAATAATTAAAATTAAAGAGCGAATAAAAATCTATTTTGAACCATCTGTTAGAAAATTGAATTGATGTAAGAAAATCCCTCAACCTCTCTCACCTTTGTTCTTAATCTTTGAACAACCCAGCACCATTGTTTGCTTTGAGAAATTACAGAGCCATTTAGGAACGAGGGGCTGATATGGTTGCCCATAAATTACAATCGGGAGAATTTTAGCTATTTAAGTAACTGGAAAAACCTTCCTAATTCAAATTTCTTGTCTTAAACTTCTTTCTCTGGCTTGTCTGTGTTAAATTGTGTCAGCAAATCAATTTAATTAATTCAAGAAATCCCTTCTTTAAATAGAATTTAATCTAATAAATACCTGATCCCACATGGAGCTTATAGATGGACAAGGGAACAAAAATTTCCCAGAAAAGGGATCTGTATACTCAGCGGCCCTTACATTTACAGGTCTAGATTATTATGAGGTGGAGACTTTAATAAAAAAAACCTATGCTTTGTGTAAGTGAAGATGGGTCATGGTTGTAATGCCAATGAATTTGGATAGTTCTTGCTTATAGACACCATGCTTATAGAAAATAATCAAAGGATATAAAGTCAACGCCTAGCTAGCAATGCCCTGAATCTATTTAGAAGTATGGGGTGAGTTTATTTTTTAAAATGTTTATTATTCATAAATATATTAAAATAATATTTTGTATTATTTAAAGTTATTTTTGACATCATAACATTAAAATAATTGAAACACTAAAAAAAATTAATTAAAAACAAAAAAAATCAAAAAAATATACTTCAGAACACAATGTCACTTGTTTCTACTCTCAGACTTGAACTTGGTTGTGTGTTTGGTTCAGGGTGATAATGATAATAAAATGACTTAAAAAAAAAACATGTAGTAATTTTATAGTTTTTGAATTAAAATATTATAGATAGGATTATTAATGCATCATGAAATGAAGAATCCTTTATGAGGCATCCTTCAACATCAATACCTGGATCAATGATCAATTTCCGTAACCACCAATTCAAATTTCTGCAATGAAGGATAATTGTCCTTATTGTCAACGGGTGTGTGAACGAATATTACAAAATATTGGCACAAGAAAAGGCACATGCAGCAATATTTTTTTTTTTTAATGTAAGGAAACCTCACCCGAAAACACACTTTGTGAGCCCAGATGAGCGAGTAAAATCCCGACTATTCCAGGTTTTACAAGGGATGCACACACTAACTTTAACTTGAAACCTGCTTTGCAAATCACAAGTTCTTTGTCATCACGTCACGACTTCTGGGACTCATGCAGCAATATGCTAAAACACAAATCAAGTCACCACTCGTATTTACAACTTACAAGTAGTTTCAGCTACAATCGTTTATGATCATTAAAAAGCTTCACTCCGGTCTGCCGATCTGCACAATGCCTTACATAGGGAACGAGAGTGCCAGAATCAGTTATGTTCTTCGCCTTACATTCATACCTGGGAGCATAATGGAAACAGGGGTCCATGGATTTGTCTCGTCGACAAGCCGGATCTGGAACCATTTTATTCTTTGGTCTAATCAAAATCCATGGCTTCAAACCTCCTAGACCTTGTGCCGCATAGCCAAAGGTTGACCCGGCACTAGTGAGTAGAACATCACTCAAACTCAGCAGATAAATTTCGGCCCACGCCTTCATGTTGTGCAGGTTATCCCCTTTGTGTTGATATTCTTCGTGGCTTGGCTGGCAAACCCTGATCACTTCACCTGTGACAGTTGGTTTTGACTGGTACATGGCACTCATGTTCTCAAAGTAGTCTGAATACAAGGAAGTTATTAAAATAGTTTTAGATGAATTGTTCGGAGGAGAACGTACAGAGTTCTGGGTATTGACTTCTGGAAGAAGCTTTTTCTTCAGCATGCAGGATAATATTTGATCCATAACCACTTGAAATGGACTAGTCTTGCGGTTGAATACCCTTATTTGGAGGCCAATTCTCTGTTCTGTCTTTGCTAGATTAGTCTGATAGAACTTTGTAATCACTCCCCAAACCTGATTGGAGGGGTGGAAAAGATAGCGACCCAGTTGATGGAAAATGGTTTCTTTTTCTGGGAACAGCATGCTTACCTCTTGCTTGAAAGATGGACTCAGGAAGAAAGACGGGGCAAAATATTGGTCGGACGATAGAATAAACCAAGGAACTCTTTCGAGAAGAGCTCTGCTCCGGTCACAAAGGAAAAGCTCGTCAAAACCATAAGAACCATGAGGTATATTAAAATATACAAATGATGGGGGCGACTCCTCTGATATATCTCTGAAACGAACATGTCTCTGTTTCAAGGTATGGAACTGTTTTTTAATGGGGAAGTCCATGGGCAATATCCATGACGTGTTGGGAAATGGCTCGCAAAAGAGATGAGTCATGTCACTTCCATGATCAACAAGTAGGACACGATTTGCAAGGAGAGCATAAAGAAATGCAGAAGCCATGCTTATTATCCTGTTCCCCATCCCGTTAGAACCCAGCCAGACAATGTAATTACACCCACCAGTACTCCTTGTATGGCTAGATTTGAGTCTCTTTGATGTTTCATTGTAAGATCTGGTGTGTGGTCCACAACGTTTATGAAGATCTTCATACTCGCGTAGCTTGGAAAGGAGATAGGGAGAGGGCTTGTGTTGAGAAGCTTTGCGGTATAGGAAAGAACGGTATCTACTCAAGCAGGATCTTTCATCAAACCCAGGGGATAGAAGCCCGTCAAGCAATTTATCATTAGACATTTTGGTAGATTGCGAGGAATCAGTATTCAAACCTGATTCTTCAACAAATCCAGGAGCCAACAGTTGACCGACCAGCTTGTCATTGGGCACGCTGGTAGGCTGAGAGGAAAGAGGCTTATCTTCAGGTTTTCTGGTAGGCTGAGTGGAAAGAGGTTTATCTTCAGGCTTGCTGGTAGGCTGAGAGGAAAGAGGTTTATCATCAGGCTTGCTGGTAGGCTGAGAGGAATTGTTTTTTGAACTTGATCCATCACCAGATCCAGGAGCCAAAAGTCCATTAACCGGTGAGTCATCAGGTATGCTGGTAGGCTGAGAGGACTCATTTTTTGAAATTGATCCGTTGCCAAATCTGGGTGGCAGCTGTTCATTAAGCACCTCTTGATCAGGCAAGCTAGTTGGATGGGAGGAATCATTTGTTGAGTCTGTAAAGAGGAGAAAAGGTGAGAAGATAAATCAGCAGCTGATTAGTAAGTGAAGAAACCACGACACTGAACTTAGCATTCAAAGCCTTGAAGGAAGACTAATCAGATAATAGTATGATGAATCAATACATTTTTTCTCTGATAGCTAAGAGGCCCAGGAAAACAAAAGGACATGCCTAACCAATAGGAATCTATGGTGACATTTAACACTATCATGTTAGGGACATACAATCAAACCAGAAAAAAGAAATAGAAATATAAACTGAGCTGGCAACAGGATGCAACCATCAACACCTCCTGAAAGCAGGTAGCTTAAACGGAAAAAAATGGATTAGACTTACATCAATTGTGCAGCTATGAAAAGCAAAAACTACAGTTACGTGAACAGAGAAACAAATTCCATCATTCTTTCCTATAATGGATGCATTACAAGGAGCTAAGAGCAATATGAAGGACTTAGCATAGCATGTATTATAAAAACCTTGACATTCGAAATTTGGAGGATGATAAATATAAATTATTTGAACATTGACGCAAATAAATTTTTTAGTTGAACAAACACAGAAACGAGTTCCAGATTGCTTGTTATCAAACAAACAGAGTACATAACAGGCACAGAAAACTGAGATTTAAAATATTACTACTCTGAAAAAAACAAACCAGAAGTAGTTTAATCTCGAAAGCTGTATATAACATGAATCTAAAACTCCTTTATAGCAGGAAAAATGGAATTAACGATATGAAAAATATTTAAATTATGTAACAGTCTTACCAAAACCTAATGCTGCAACATCTTGAGTATTTGCTGGAGAAACCTTAGCATTAGCTAAACCCGCAATTAGATCAAATGCCGAGTCATGATACGAGACAAAGACCCTGACTAGCACAGGCAAAGCAATGAAAGACAAAACCAAGATTGTTGTGCACCTCCTGAAATTATATCCCAATCTCTCTTTTGCGACTTTAAAGATTTCCATCATTTATATACTGAGCATTGATTATAATATCAGCATGTAAACTTTAAGATGGAAGCAAGTATCTTCATGAGGATCAAAAATCATCATTTACTCCAGCAAATTGTCCAGACATCTCAGTTCAATTTAAGACTTCATGAGCAATTTAGAGCCTATAAATGATAAGAAAGGATAAAAAGCATTTAGTAGAAGGTTGTTCAGAATTATCTTGTGGCTTCCTGTACACAACAAACTCGTGACAAATGAGCTCTGGTTTAGCATGGCAGTCAATCTGTTCCAACTTGCGACCATGATCCCTCCCAAGTCCAGATAGGAAAAACTAACACGCATGCCGATTAATTTGCTGCATTCATGAACGAATGCACACCTAACAATCAATATGGCAGGATCTTTGTTGTCCCATAACAGATATTCAGCTGGCTGGTACAAGATTACTAGCTATAGCTCGCATGCACCATTAATCCGAATTGGGAACTATCTCCTTCCCTGAGAGGTAAATTTTACAAAATAATTCCTTGAATTCATAGCTAATTGCTTCAATTGTACAAAATTCATGAATTATCCCAAATTGCCTTAAAATTCAACACGGCACTTTAATTGTTCTAATGTATACCTACTTGAAATAATTTACAGCATCAATTGTTTCAATTGATACCTAATGAAGAAAGATGGAAGAAAGAAAAATGAGGCAAGTACATTTAAATATAAAGTTTGAGCTATTCGGAATAAAAGCCAACCACATCGCAAGCTATTAGGAACAATGTAATCTCTAGGTTGCGATATTCTGAATAGCAGATCCGATACTAAATCCCTTCCAGTCACCAACGCATCTATATTAAAATATGAGAAATAAAACTTTTACAGCCTACAATTCTTAGATTAGACCAACCAGCATAAATTAAAAACTCTACATTTCAAATCATTAAGACCACTAGCAATATGAAACTCGTCCGTTGAAGTAAAGAGGTGATTTCACCTAAGAAATAGGTCCATTTTTCTCACAAATTTTCTCCATATTCAACTCAAATTAGCAATCATTGATAGGTTTCATCACTATCTGAGCTTAAATCTGTAACAAAATCATACAGAACTCACCGTTTCAGAGGATTCGAGTGAAGAATGGATTCCGTTTCGATGAACCAATGGTGTTTCAAGATGAAGCTTTTGTC
Source organism: Salix suchowensis (assembly GCA_029030765.1). Taxonomy (NCBI): domain Eukaryota; kingdom Viridiplantae; phylum Streptophyta; class Magnoliopsida; order Malpighiales; family Salicaceae; genus Salix; species Salix suchowensis. The sequence continues at coordinate 1,784,195 of CM054982.1, forward strand.
GGTCCGCTTCTTGTAGCAACGACACGCTCGCTTGCGAAAATTTAAAACTCTCTTTAATCCCAACTGTTGAGTGTGTGTGATTTTTTTTTTTTTTATGAATGTGGATGTTGGGTTTCGGTTAGATTGCATGTATATTAACCGTTATGATTATGATCATTATATTAATAATCATTAAATTTAAATCTAAAAAAAAATATTAATTCTAGGCTATTGACACTGACCATGATATGGTTGGTATGTCTGACTTTAAACTATTATCGTTTTGGGTTTTGGGAATTTATAAATTGACCGCCCAATAATTAATTGAAATTACAATTAATTATAATTTAGTCCCTGTAGTTTGTAAGTTGTAATTGATTAGTTCCTAAGTTATCATAATTAAATAAACAGTCTCTTGATCAGAATTGTGCTAATAAAAAAATATTTTACCAGTTTATGTGATCTTCTAGAAATAAAATAAGATCAAAATAAATTGGAAGATAATATGGGGTCTGCAATATATAATTTCTTAAAATATAAAGATCATTGTATAATTTCTAAGACTATAATAATTGATTTATTTAATGTGCTAACACAAGTCCTAAATTTTATAATTAACTCTAACAATCAAGAAAAACAAAGAAAATTGCAACAGAAGAAGAAGTCACAACCAAAGCAGAACTTTAGTTTTCAACACAAGCCGACGACGTATAGTAAAAGTTGCAGCCATTAGTTAGTTTTTCTTTTCTTAATTTTTTTTTATCATTGGGATTAGAATTCAAGAACATGGTCCCGTAAATGCCAACAGATATATTAAATGTCATATACAGTTCGTTGATTTCCCTTGAGTTTTGAGTTTCAACCGGCTTTGCCGTAGAATCTTGATCCAAGCCCTTGAAAAACGTAGCAGCACCACTAATGTTTTGATATTCATATTGTGTTGTTGAATCCAGTAAAATGATGAGAGCTCAAAAGAAAATTGTAAGAGCGAGAAAGCACATATGCAAAATCGGATTTTGATGGCAGAATATTGACAGAGATCGGGCTGTTACAAAATGAATCATAATTACAGCAGCTACTAAATTTGCTAAGAATTAAACAGCTTTATTCCGTTGCTTGCATCCTCACACTGCCTGACATGAGGAACAGGGGAGCCAGCATCAGGTCGCTCTTTGGTACTCGGAATCCGGTGATAATCAGGCGGAAAATGAAAGCATGGCTCCATAGACATGCCTCGTGGACAAGGTTCATCAGTTGGTCGGTTTCCGGCAGGCACGTACAGGATCCATGGCTTCAGTCCTCCTAGACCTTGAGCTACATAGCCGAAAGTGGACCACGAACTAGTCATCAGAACATCGCTCAAACTTAGGATGCTTATTTCAGCCCATGCCTTCAGATTGTGTATGTTGTTGCCATAATGCTGAACCTCTTCGTGACTTGGCTGATAAACACCGATAACATCTCCATTCACCGTTGGATTCATCCAATACATGCTCTTTATGCTCTCGTAGTATTCTGGGTATAATGAGGCTATGGTAACAGCTCTAGATGTCTTGTTTTTTGATGGGGAAGCTATAAGTTTGTGCTCATCTACCTGTGGAAGAAGTTTTTCCTTTTTGATGCAGCCTAGAATCTGCTCCTGAACAACACTGACCGGGACTTGCTTTTCTGTTAAAACACTCTCACCTGAAGACCAATTTTCTGATCTGCACTGGCCAAGTAGGCCTGATAGAATCTGGTGATTAGTCCCCAGGCTTGATTTGAAGGGTGGAAAAGATAGCGAACCAGGTGGTGGAAAACAGCCTCCTTGTCGGGAAACAGTTTGCCTAGTTCTTGCTGGAAAGATGGGATCAAGAAGAGGTAAGGCACGAAGTACTGGTCTGACTTCAGAATCAACCAAGGGATTTTCTGGAGAAAACCCTGATTTTGATCCTGGAAAAAAAGCTTATCATGTTTATCATAGTTGTAAGCTAAATAAAGATGCAGAAATGGTGGCGCCTGTGACACGGTTGAGATGTCCATGTTGTTCATCTTTAGCAGATGCCCGTAACTGTGAACATTTCCTGGTTGCAAGCTGTAGAATTGATCGGTGAGAGGGAAATCCATGGGCAATAGCCATGATGTGTCTGGAAACGGCTCGCAAAAGATACCAGCCATGTCGCTTCCATGATCGACAAGGAGGACTCTGTTTGTGAGGACCGCGTAGAGAAATGATGAGGCCATGCTGATTATCCTATTCCCCAAGCCATTAGAAGGCGTCCAGACAATGTAATTGCAGTCTGTGGTGCCATTGGTGTGGCTAGAACTCAGTTTTTTCAAAGTTCTTCTGTAGGATTCGGTGTCAGGGCCCGCAGCGCTTATGAAGTTCTTCATATTTACGCAGTTTCGAAACAAGATAGGCAGAGGGCTTATGAGATGAAGTTTTGCGATAAAGGGCCGCTTGGTACCTGCTTGTGCAGGATTCTTCATCAAATCCTGTCGCCAGAAGCCCACTAAGGAACTTATCAACAGCCATGCTTTTCCGTTCCAGAGGAACGTTTATCTTCCGATTCTGAAACCCGGATGAACGGAAAAGTTAGGAAAATCAAGAACCCCAGAATTCTATGGTTTCAAGAAATTATAGGATATGATGGTGTTGAAGTAATGGACTTACCTGTCTCAGAGCATCTGGTAACATTTTCTGTCACTTCTCCGGTGATATTATCTCTGGCAACCTCCCCGATTAGAACAGAGGTTGAGCTTCTGTAAAACATGGACGCAATGTATAACAGACAGAAAGCTATCAAAAATGAAACCACCGGTTTTCGAATCCTCTTCGAACCATGCCCCGATCTTTCCATTTGATAAATATCCATGATTTCGATAAGAAGTAACTAATCTCTTGCGCTACCAATCTCCCCCTACAGAACAATCAGCTGGACCACCAAATAAATGCCATACAGGGCTGGCTAGTGATCGCTCATCATTTTCAAGAATGTCAAGATAATTCCCTTATTGGTTGGCACTTGAAAGAAGATTCAAGAACAGGAAAACTTGAGAGGGATAAGAATGGAGAGATCAAACAAGAAATCTAGCAGTGAACTCTCCTGGTTTCGCTTCTTTGCATTCTCTGTTTTGAACAAAACAGGCAAGCCTCCCTTTGACAATTCAAAGTTCAACCGAGCCTCCCCCGCTAGTCTAGTATGGTGGCGTCACAGTTTTAGACGAGGGCCCTTTGACTATTTAGCTATCTAGGTTGCTGTTTTTACCAATTAAATCATTTTTCTCGGGTTTTTTTCTTCGAGGAAGGAGCCACTATAGAACCCGCAAGCATTAAAATATACCAAAGATTTTAAGTTTGGACTTTCAATGGAGATGTGCTGATTATATGCGTAAATGATTAGGCAAAACAGTTTTATCATATAGTTGGCTGGACATTATTCTATTAATAACAAGAACATGACATGCACATTTGACATACGAGATGCTAGCACAACCACCGGCCGATGAGTAAATTTCTCCAATTGGGTCTATCGAAGCTATAAATAATAGGGTTTTATCTGGTCCTTGATTGAAAGGGATTTGTTTTTTTTCATAAATAATCTTTTTTTTTCTTTGCATGATTATGATTAAAGGGGTGTTTGTATTGTGTAGATTATTGTAAAAATTTATTGGTAGGTACTAATGTAAAAAAAAATGATGGCAGTAAAGTGATAATACTGTGCTGTGATTATGAGGCAGTGGTGATGGGGTTGGTGGGGTGGCGGTGGCGAAGATTGTGGTGATTAGAAAACAATTAATGATATTCTGAGTTGATAGAATGTAAGATATTTTATAAAATTCAATGAAATAAAAATAAATTATATTTAATAATTAATAATAAAATATTATATATTGAATAGTTTTGTGTGAAATATATTCTGTACTAAAATCTTACCATGTATTTTTTTACAGTATTTTATACAAAATTATTTCTTACATAAAAGAATAATCAAACTCAACAACCTTTAGCTTGTGCATGATTAATACATAGAATACATTCAAATAACAAGTTGAGAATTGCTATAAAAAGGAGAAAACAAAAAAAAAAAATTGAGGTGTCTTGTTCAAACCTCCAATAATGAAAAATTTCTCCTTGATCGTGTTCTTTATTCAAGCGAGTAGAGATAAATAGCATAGGCCCACGAATAATTATCATTTTTTTTTATAGAAACTATTAGAGATTATTGAATTAATAATTCAATTGGGTTGGTTCAGTGCTTGGCTATGCATGACAAACATAACTTGAACCCGCAAACTATGGTAAATGAATGGTTTCAGTATAGAAGAAGGGGGGGAAATGAGGTGATTGTTGTGAAAAGACATTTTTATTACAAGACATTACAATTTGAGGCTGCAATCTCAGCTGAAAATACCTACTTTTAGTGCTTGTTTATTAGTGTAGTTTTTGAAGTTATTTTTTATTTAAAAATATATTAAAATAATTTAAAAAAAATTATTTTTCTATAAATCATTTCTAATGTAAGCATATAAAAATAATCTAAAAACATAAAAAAAATTAATTTAAAATAAAAAAAAATTATTTTTTTTCAAAAATATTTTTAAAACATGTTGTCAAACGGTTCACCATCAATTACATTATCACAGATGTCTGGTATATAACGGGTGTATGTTTGTTAATGTGATATGTAATATTTTTATAAAAATATGTTGAAATATTTTTTTTTAATTTTAGCATAACTATATTAAAATCACTAAAAAGTACTTAAAAATATTAAATATAATGTTCTTAAAACACGTCGAAAAACAAAAATTATTTCAATTCTAAGCACTCCATGATATGACTTCCAATTTAAATAAGTACGTTTTTTTATAATTTATAAATAATACATATGATATTGATGTTATTGAATCCGACTCAAAATTCAATTCCAAATAATACTCCATGATATTACGCGGCCTAGTGATAATAACTTTGACTTATTTTTTTCCAAATATAATAATTAATAAAAATTTATATAATTATTAACTTTAGAAAAAAATGAAATTAATTAAAATATACATAAATTTAATAAAATATTTACGTTAATAAAAAGAGAGAGAGAGAGAGAGGCGACTTTCTGATGAGATGTGTAGTGGAAAGATATATTATTATTCAAGAGATGTGGAAAAGGGAATCTGAAACTCTGGCAGTTTCAAAATCAAGGGGGGAAAAAGAGGCGGCGGCAGCGCACCTTCGCAGAGGACGGCGTTGAGTTTTTTGGTCTCTTGACGGCTGGATGAGAGTCGTGGATGGTAGTTGCTATCACTGATGAAAAAAACTCTTTTTTTTCCACGTGTTAAAATCCTTTGCCTCCCCTCCTCCAGTTTCGAGCATGGCTGGAAAATTCCTCCATGTACAGGCATGCAGGAATAAATAACTTGGGGGAAAAAGTCATCTTCTTTTTTATATTAAAAAAACAATCGTGGGATTTCCATGGTTATTAATCATGTTAAATAATTATTTTATCTAAAATTTTCAGTTAAATCACAAGATATATGTTATTTTTTTGAAGTACCTCTCAGATGGAAAAAATTTGAACTTGAAACTTGTGCATGTATTCACATTATCTTATATTTATTTTTTATCAAACTTTCAGTTATTATGTGAGATCACATAATATGATTTATATTATTTTATAATATTTTTTTCGAGTGAAGGTTTTTTGGGCTTGAAACTTAGTATACATATTCATACTATCTCATACTTATTTTTTATCAAATAAAATAGAGATGATGAGATTTACCGACCGATATAGATTTTTTAATAGTAAGAATTTATTGGATTAGTAGAGTGGATAGGCAGTTTGAAGCTCTACAAATTTATGCTAACTTGTCGCCGCTAACTATGTTAAGTGAATATTTATAGTATAGGAGACCAAGAAAGAAAACTAACCGAAGTGGTTGTCGTGCAGATAACACCTGGCATTAGTTTAGTCTTACCCCCCCCATCAATGTTTTTGTCTAGTATGTTGATGTAATATATTTTAATTAAAAAGTAAAAAATTCTTATAAAATATAGGATGATATAAATTGTTCTATAGATGGGAAAAAGGATGTGCATCTCCACGTTATAATCTATTTAATTAATATTGTGTTACCGATAGTTTTTTAAAATATATATTTTTTGTTTTGAAATATATTAAAATAATATTTTTTATTTTTTAAAAAATTTATATTTAATAGCAACACACATCAAGATATTTAAAAATAAAAATAAACATGCTTATAATTAAGGGGAAAAAAAAAGAAAAAACAATGGGGACAATGATTGCGATATCACAGCAGTTTTATTCATTTTGGATGTGTCCACCTATATTTATCTATCCTACACGAAATCGTTTGATAATCCATATGAAATAATTGCTATTAATTGACAACCGAAATGCTATATATAATAATTCACATTAAATAATTGTTATACATCGAGAATCTAATCATGCAAGTCTCCATGAGAGCCACCACCTTAGTTTCAGTTTTCGCGATTGTGCCCCGGGTTGAAAATTCATTTTTCTTGAATTATTTTTTATGTTTCTCTATTATTTTGATGTGTTTTATTTTAATACTGATTTCAAATAAAAATAAAATGTATTATTTTAATATTCTTCGAAACAAAAAATATTTTGAAAAACAACATTTATCACAGTCTCAAACATCATCACAATTATCATCGTTATCATTATTGTCATTTATCACAATAAGGTATTATCATTAAATATTACCAACATTGTTAATATTATTATTAACAATATTGTTAGCGTCATTGTCATTGTCATTGTTGTTGTTGTTATAAATATTATTACCATAATTATTATCATGTTATACAACAAAGTATTATCATTACATATTAAAATCATTATTAATAGTATTATTAACAATATTGTCATTATCATTATCACTATTACTACTACAACCATTACTAATATTACTACTACTATTGAAATAACAAAAATCATAAACATGTTTTGAAGGATGAGATAAAAAAAAACAAATTAAAAAAGAAAAGAAAAAGGGCCAAAGTAATTTAAATATCATTATTATTGAACAAAAATCTATAAATATTTTTCAAACCATTACTATTAGCATTAATAATAATATTGTTAGTATTATTATCACCGCTACCACCATTACCACTCTTGCTATTATTATAACTACAACCACTACAATTACTATTATTACTACTACTATTATTATTGAAATAGCAAAAACCGTAAACTTGTTTTGAAGGGTGAAATCAAGAACCATAAAACCTTTGATAAAAAAAAACAAATTAAAAATAAATATCATTACTATTGAAAAAAAAACTCTAATTTTTGTTTAAGGATAAAACTCAAAATTATATATAAAAAAACCCTGGTGAAAGAGATAAGAGAGATAATCAAAAATTAAAAGTGGAAGGATTGAATCGAGAATATGTTATACACAAATTAGAACATGATAACTAAATTAAAAACAAATAAAATTCTAATAAAGAGAAAATAATCAAAATCAAAACTAAAAGGATGGATTCTGAAACATCAACAAAAAAATAAAGATTGATCTAGGAGGATTGAGACTATAGAAGAAGAAAACAAATTAAAAAAAATAAGGACTAAAATTAATAAATATATAAACAAAATATATGAGAAATTGTAATTAAAAGGGCAAAACTGAAAAGAAAAAAAAACTTTTATACAAAGGATCAAGGACATGATAGAAAATTTAAAGAACGATTACTAAAATTGAAAAACAACAAATCAAAAAGGATAATTAGTTATTTTAACTGTCATAATACAGAAAGAGAAAAGAAAAACAATTGATCAAGGGAAACTATTCAACCACAATAAACCAACACGCTACATATTACATATTACGTGAAAGAAAATATGTCCGTGTATCATAAAGATATCGAATGACCAGATTTGAGTCATTTGACCATCAAGTGACATCAAACATGTGTTCTAAATGGTATTGACACCACTCACTTTACTATATCATGTCGAACATGTGCCAATAATTTTATGATTCAAAAAAACATGAAAAATACCAAAATGTCCTTACGACCATGATAATCACACAAAATACTCATGGTAAAAAAAAATACCGCTTAAAAACAATGCTTTTTTTTTTTTTTTTCTTTTTAAGGTTAGAAACATACTTTCACTCTGCATTAATAATTAAAAAAGTTGAAACACTTTTTTTTTCAGTAGCCCAATAATTTTATGATCTCCGGAGTAAAAAAAAAAAAATTACTATCAAGAAGCTGGTGAAAAATCAAGAAAGTTCTTGATCATCAATTATAAATTTGTTAACTTTAGGATAAAAAAAATATTCTTATCAGTATGAGAAATTAATAACTAACAAGTCAGTATGAGAAATTACATATATAGCTACGGCAAACACCCACATATTTTAGCTTTCTTTTAATAATGAGAAATTAATGTTGAGAATCCATATTCATCGAGTAACCTTAATTTTCTCTTATTATTGTACGACATGCTTCATTTTTTTTTAAAATCATTATCTATACTTGTAAGAATATAAATCCAGGAAGCTATAGTTACATTTTTCTGGGTCCGTGAGAGGTTTTTTTTTTTTTTTGCATTTCAATTAAAGATTGTAACAAAAAAGCAGCCATTATCAATGTTTTTTTTTAGTTGCAAGTAATTTTGCAACTGTAAGTCTTTTTTATTATTATTATTATTATTATTATTATTGTGAGTCAAAATCACTATAAAGGGATAAAAAAAAAACATATGGATAATAGTATAATTTATTTTAAAAAATAACAAAATATCGAACGATATTTTAGTAAAAATAAATGTAGCAATCCAATAATATTTTAAAAAATAACAAACCGATTGTCTTAATTTAACCTTGATTAGGCTTTCAAATTTAATTTTTTTTTAGCAATTAAGCTCTTAATAAAATTAAATTGATATATTTAAAGTATAATTAAGTCCTTGCGTTTAATTAAATCTTTCAATTAGGCTCTCAATTGATCCTTAAACATAATTACATTTTCAATTAGCCAACGATTAAACCAAACTAACCTATAAAAATATAATTACACCTTTCAACTTAAGTTTTACACAGATATATTTAACAATGAATTATTTTAACCCTGAATTTGTATTTATTTTTTTCATTTTTCAACAAAAAAAAATGACCAGACTCTCAAAATCATCTAAAATTTCCAATTGATTTTTCCAGACGAGTCGAATGAAGAATGGATTCGGTTTCGATGAACCAATAGTGTTTCAAGATGAAGCTTTTATCATTCCGCTTCTTGTAGCAACGACACGCTCGCCTGCGAAATTTAAGAGTCTCTTTAATCTTGTTGGGTATGTCTGATTTTTTTTAAAAATTAATTTAGGTGTCGGTGTTTAGAGTTTAGACTAGTTTATAAGTATTTTAATTAATTTTATAAATTCTAAATTAATAATCATGTAAATTATGCAGTAATTATTATATTAACAATCTAAGATCACAAGAGAGAAAATCACTTAGTTACAGGATCGTGGCACCTATGGTTGGTGTGTCTGACTCTAAACTATTTTAGGTTTTGGGTTTTGGGAATTTATAAATTGACCGCCCAACAATTAATTAGAATAAACAGTCTCTTGATCAGAATTGTGCTAATAAAAAAATGTTTTGCCAGTTTATGTGCTCTTGTAGAAATAAAATAAGAACAAAATAAATTGGAAGATAATATGGGGTCTGCAATTTTCTTAAAATATAAAGAATATTGTATAATTTCTAAAAACTATAATAATTGATTTATTTATTGCGCTAACACAAGTCCTAAATATTAATAATTAACCCTAACAATCAAGAAAATTGCAACAGAAGAAGTCACAACCAAAGAAGAACTTTAGTTTTCAACACAAGCCGACGTCGTATAGTAGAAGCTGCATCCATTAGTTAGTTTTTCTTTTCTTAATTTTTTTTTTCATTGGGGTTAGAAATCAAGAACATGGTCCCGTAAATGCCAACAGATATAGTTCGTTGATTTCCCTTGAGTTTTGAGTTTCAACCTGCTTCGCCGTAGAATCTTGATTCAAGACCTTGAAAAATGTTTTGATATTCATGTTGTGTTCGTCGAATCCAGTAAAATGATGAGAGTTCAAAAGAAAATTGTAGCAGAAGAAGTTACAGCCAGATGGAGAGTAAGAGGCAGAAAACACATGCAAAATCGGATTTTGATGGCAAAATATTGACAGAGATCGGGTTGTTACAAAATGAATCATAATTACAGCAGCTACTAAAGTTGCTTAGGATTAAACAGCTTTATTCCGTTGTATGCATCCTCACACTTCATGACATGAGGAACAGGGGAAACAGCATGAGGTCGCCCTCTGGTATTCGGAATCCGGTGATAATCAGGCGGCGTAAGAAAGCATGGCTCCATAGACTTGGCTCGTGGACAAGGTCTATCGGTTGTTTGGTTTCCGGCAGGCACGTGCAGGATCCATGGCTTCAATCCTCCTAGACCTTGAGCTACATAGCCGAAAGTGGACCACGAACTAGTCATCAGAACATCGCTCAAACTTAGGATGTTTATTTCAGCCCATGCCTTCAGATTGTGAATGTTGTTGCCCCAATGCTGAACCTCTTCGTGACTTGGCTGATAAACACCAATAACATCTCCATTTACCGTTGGATTCATCCAATACATGCTCTTTATGCTCTCGTAGTATTCTGGGTATAACGAGGCTATGGTAACAGCTCTAGATGTCTTGTTTTTTGATGGGAACGCTATACGTTTTCGCTCATCTACTTGGGGCAGCAGTTTTTCCTTTTTAATGCAGCCTAGAATCTGCTTCTGAACAACACTGACAGGGCTTGCTTTTCTGTTAAAAACTCTCACCTGAAGACCAATTTTCTGATCTGCACTGGCCAAGTAGGCCTGATAGAATCTGGTGATTAGTCCCCAGGCTTGATTTGAAGGGTGGAAAAGATAGCGAGCCAGGTGGTGGAAAACAGCCTCCTTGTCGGGAAATAGTTTGCCTAGCTCTTGCTGGAAAGATGGGAGCAAGAAGAGGTAAGGCACGAAGTAGAGGTCTGACTTCAGAATCAACCAAGGGACTTTTTGCAGAAAACCCTGATTCTGATCCTGGAAAAAAAGCTTATCATGTTTATTGTAGTTGTAAGCTAAATAAAGATGCAGAAATGACGGCGCCTGTGACACGGTTGAGATGTCCAAGTTGTTCATCTTTAGCAGGTGCCCGTAACTGTGAACATTTCCTGGTTGCAAGCTGTGTAATTGATCGGTGAGGGGGAAATCCATGGGCAATAGCCATGATGTGTCTGGAAACGGCTCGCAAAAGATACCAGCCATGTCGCTTCCATGATCGACAAGGAGGACTCTGTTTGTGAGGACCGCGTAGAGAAATGATGAGGCCATGCTGATTATCCTATTCCCCAAGCCATTAGAAGGCGTCCAGACAATGTAATTGCAGTCTGTGGTGCCATTGGTGTGGCTAGAACTCAGTTTTTTCAAAGTTCTTCTGTAGGATTCGGTGTTAGGTTCGCAGCGCTTATGAAGTTCTTCATATTTACGCAGTTTTGAAACAAGATAGGCAGAGGGCTTGTGAGATGAAGTTTTGCGATACAGGGCCGCTTGGTACCTGCTTATGCAGGATTCTTCATCAAATCCTGTCGCCAGAAGCCCGCCAAGGAACTTATCAACAACCATGCTTTCCGTTCCAGAGGAACGTTTATCTTCCGATTCTGAAACCCACGGAAAAGTTAGGAAAATCAAGAACCCAGAATTCTATGGTTTCAAGAAATTATAGGATATGATGGTGTTGAAGTAATGGACTTACCTGTCTCAGAGCATCTGGTAACATTTTCTGTCACTTCTCCGGTGATATTATCTCTGGCAACTTCCCCGATTAGAACAGAAGTTGAGCTTCTGTAAAACATGGACGCAATGTATAACAGACAGAAAGCTATCAAAAATGAAATCACCGGTTTTGGAAATCTCTTCGAACCATTTCCCGATCTCTCCATTTGAAAAATATCCATGATTTCGATACGAAGGAAGTAATCTCTTGCGCTACCAATCTCCCCCTATAGAACAATCAGCTGGTCCACCACTAAATACTACACAGGGCTGGCTAGTGATCGCTCTTCATTTTCAAGAATGTCAAGTTAATTCCCTTATTGATCGGCACTTGAAATATTATTATACAAGAGATGTGGAAAGGGGAATCTGAAACTCTCTGGCAGTTTCAAAATCAAGGGGAAAAGAGAGGCAGCAGCAGCGCACCTTCGCAGAGGACGGCGTTGAGATTTTCTGTCTCTTGACGGCTGGATGAGAGTCGTGGGTGGTAGTCTTAAAATCCTTTGCCTCCCCTTCCTCAAGTTTCGAGCATGGCTGGAAAATTCCTCCTTGTACAGGCATGCAGAAATAAATAACTTGGGGAAAATAGTCGTCATCTTTTGTATATTAAAAAAACAATCGTGGGATTTCCATGGTTATTAATCATGTTAAATAATCATTTTATCTAAAATTTTCAGTTGTTAAGTGAAATCACAAGACATATATTATTTTTCTAAAATACCTCTCAAGTGAAAATAAAAAATTGGGTCGAAACTTGTGCATATATTCACATTATCTTATATTTAATTTTTATCAAGTTTCAGTTGTTATATGAGAGGATATGATTTATATTATTTTATAACACTTCTTCTCTAGTGAAAAATTTTTGGGCTTCAAACTTGCACACATATTCACATTACCCCATGCTTATTTTTTATTAAATACAATAGGAGTTGTGAGATTCAGACTTATGACCGTTGAATCAACGAAATTTTGATATCATGTCAAAAAATCATTTCAACTAAAAACTTAAATTGTTAGGTAAATTCTAAAATATGATTTATATTATTCTCTAATAAATTATTAGTCAACACGGGGTGATATACTATAGTCACACATAGCCTCTGATTTTTTCTAAAAAACATTTTATAGATTTTAAAAAATTAATCATATTTAATCGAGTTTTAAATTAATCATATCAATTTTTAATCGAGTTTTAAATTAATTAACCGACCGGTGTAGATTTTTAATAGTAAGAATTTATTGGATCAATAGAATGGACAGCCAGTTCCCAGAGCAATTTGACGCTCTACAATTTTATGGTAACTTGTTGCCGCTAATTATGGCAAGTGAATTTTTATAGTATAGGAGACCAAGGAAGAAAAATAACTGAAGTGGTTGTCGTGCAGATAACACCTGGCATTAGTTTTGTCTTACCCGCCATCCATTAATGTTTTTGTCTAATATGTTGATGTAATATATTTTAATTAAAAATTAAAAATTCTTATATAATATAGGATGATATAGCCACCGCAGAGCCAAACATTATGTTAACCAAATAACTGATTAAATTTTAGTTGTGGGTCCCACCGAAAATAGCATTTTAGCCGCAGGTTTTGAGACGCATCTCACAGATGCTTTGCAAAAAACGTAGCCGCAGTTCACACTCCTTCCATGCATTGCATTAATTGACTTTAATCCTAAGTTCACACTCACTAGTGTTTGGAATAAAAAATAAACACTAGCTCGAGAATAGTTTGAGAAAATAACTAAAATTCATGAACTGCCTTACAATTTCGAGTTTAATAAATTCACATGACGTTAAAACCTACCCTGTTATCATCTTTCCTAGCTCCGGTGACAGCAACACCAGCCACCAAGATAGACAGCGGCAGCTCCTCCTCGTCTCTCCCCGCAACAACAGAACCATCTCTTCCTTCGCCATAATAGCAGCAAGCTCTCTCTCTCCTCCAGCTCTCTCTCCTCGCCAACTCCTGCAATAGCTCTAGCCAGCAGCATCAGCTCCACCGTGAGCTCCAGAAGCATCCAACCCACCACCCAAACTTCTTCTCCAGCTCCGGGAGGGCAGCAACAAATCAGCAGAGGTGAACGACAGCACAACTCGACAACTTTCAACGCCCCTATCCGGCCACCACAGACAGTCATTTTCAACGTCAACACAATAGGGAGAACCACCTCGATCTCCTCTACCTGTTGGTACCAGCCGTTTACCCCTCTAGTCACAGTCGCCCATGTTATTGTTCATGTGAACAGTACGTAAACAGTAACATTGCAGAATAATTCATGCAAAAACGAAAGGAAAAACGCATCGTTTTGTGCCTGTTTTTTGAACAATTAGGCTGGGAAAAAGGATGTGTATCTCCACGTTATAATCTATTTAATTAATTCTATGTTAACGCCTCGTTTTTTTAAAATATTTTTTTTTGTTTTTGAAATATATTAAAATAATTATTTTTTTAATTTTTTAAAAATTTATAATTAATAGCAACACATCAAGATATTTAAAAACACTAAATAACAAAAACAAGCATGCTTGTAATTAAGAAAAAACAATGGGGACAATGATTGCGATATCACACCAGTTTTATTCTTTTTGGACGTGTCCACCTATATTTATCTATCCTACACGAAATCGTATAATAATCCATATGACATAATTGCTATTAATTGACAGCCGAAATGCTATAATAATTCATATTAAATAATTGCAATACATCGAGAATCTAATCATGCAAGTCTCCATGAGCCACCAACCTTAGTTAGTTTCCATTTGGGATTGTGCCCCGGGTTAAAATTCATTTTTCTTGAATTATTTTTTATGTTTCTCTATTATTTTGATGTGTTTGATTTTAATAGTGATTTTAAAAAAAAATATAAAATGTATTATTTTAATATTTCTTCTAAACAAAAAATATTTTAAAAAACAACAGTTATCATTATTATCAAACATCATCGCAATTACCATCATTATCATTATTGAATTTTGTGACAATGAGGTATTATCATTAATATTATCATTAATATTACCGACACTATTAATATTATTATTAACAATATTGTTAGCGTCATTGTCATTATTATTGTTGTTGTTGTTAGCCGTGGTAGTAGTGATACTACAAGCACGATAATTATTATTATCAATGTTATTGTTATCCTTGTCATTGTTATTATTATAAATATTAACATCATAATTATTATCATTGTCACTATTACAACAAAAGTATTATCATTATATATTACCGTCATTATTATTAGTATTATTAACTATATTGTCGTTATCATTATCGCTACTATTACTATTATTACTATCAAGATAGCGAAAATCGTTAACTTGTTTTGAAGGGTGAGATAAAGAACCATAAAATTTTTGACAAAAAAAAACAAATTAAAAAAAAGAAAAGAAAAGAAAAAAGACCAAACTAAAATAAATATCATTACTATTGAAAAAAAAATCTATAAATATTTTTTTAATTATTATTATTATTAATAATAGTGTCAATATTATTATCACCACTACCACTCCTGCTATTATTATTATTATTATTATTATTATTACAACCATTACAAGTGTTGTTACTACTACCATTACTATTATTGAAATAGCAAAAACCATAAACTTGTTTTGAAGGGTGAAATCAAGAACCATAA
The DNA here is from genome assembly GCA_029030765.1 of Salix suchowensis. Taxonomy (NCBI): domain Eukaryota; kingdom Viridiplantae; phylum Streptophyta; class Magnoliopsida; order Malpighiales; family Salicaceae; genus Salix; species Salix suchowensis. The sequence goes on from CM054982.1 coordinate 1,799,667, forward strand.
AAACTTTGATAAAAAAACAAAGTGAAATAAATATCATTACTACTGAAGAAAAAAAAATTTAAGGATAAAACTCAAATTTATAAAAAAAATCTTGACAAAAAAGATATAAAGAAAAAATCAATAATAAAAATTGGAAGGACTAAATCGAAGAAGAATACAATAACTAAATTTAAAATAAATAAAGCTCTAATAAAAGAGAAAATAATCAAAATCAAAATCAAAACTAAAATGATAGATTTTGAAACCTCAACAAAAATAAAGATTGATCTAGGAGAATTGAAACTATAGAAGAAAAAAAATTAATTTAAATAATGAGGACTAAAATAAATAAATATATGAGAAATTGTAATTTAAAGGGGAATGAAAAAAAAAAACTTTTGTAAAAAGATCAAGAACATAATCAACAAAAAAGGATACTTAAGCGGGGGACACTTGATCAAGGGGAAAGATAACATGGTTGCGTATTAGAAAGATAATGGATGATTAGATTTGATCATCAAGTGACATTACACATGTGTTTCTAAATGGTGTTGACACCACTCGCTTGCAAAATGGTGTGGAACATGTGCCAATAATTTTATGATTAAAAAAATATAAAAATACCAAAATGTCCTTATGACCATGCCAATCATACAAAATATTAATGGAAAAAATAAAAAATACCCCTTAAAACAATGATTGTTTTTTCTTTTTAAGGTCAGAAACATACTTTCACAATAATGGAAAAACTTGAAACACCCTTTTTGAGTACCCCAATAATTTTATAATCCTGGGAGTAAAACAAATTCTTTACTATTAAGAGAAAAATCAAGAAAGTTCTTGGTCATCGATTATAAATTTTGTTAACTTTAGGGTCGTGTTTTTTTTTCCAATTCAATATAAAAAATGGATTCCAAACGGTTATAAAGTAATCTTGCAGTGGCATTTTTTATATATAGTTTTAGCGTCTGGGCATACAATTCTTCCCGGAAAAAAGATTGTGATCCAAAATGTGCAGCCCGCGGCTACAAAAGAGCCGGTGAACCCGGCCCTGTAATCTTTGGACCCAAGCCCATTGACTCCGGTCTGAGAAATAGAAGATTGGAACAAAAAAGCAGTCATTATCATCGTATTGTTTTTAGCTGCAAATAATTTTGCACCTGCAAATCTTTTTATCGTTAGTCAAAATCACTATAAAGGGATAAAAAATATATGGATAATATTATAAATTTATTTTTAAAAATAACAAAATATTGAACGATATTTCAGTAAAAATAACTGTAGCAATCCAATATTATTTTTTTTAAAAATAAACCTGCTAATAAAAACAAACTATAATTTAATATAAAAAAATGGAATTTCAATGATATCCAATAAAACAATTCAAATTATTTTCCAGCCGTTTTATTTGAATTTACCCAAAGTGTAAGACATTGGGAAAAAAAAAGAAGAAGAAATGATAGTTTGTTTAAAAATAATAATATTTTCAAACTAGTTTTTTTTTTTTTTTAATCTTATTCTCCTTGTTTTTTTTTTGGCAAATTTTAAAACTTAACATTAAATATATAGGTGTTGATCTTTTTAATTGAGCATGAATCTAGAGTTCAACATGGTGTAAGTTAGAGCTATAAATTCGGGGTTGATAGTTTGTCCAGGTTTATGTCAAGTATAACGTTTTGGTTTTAATTATTTTTTTCAAATTTAGTCTTCACTTTCCTTATATTTATTTTTATTTATTTATCTTGTGAATTCATTATCTTAAATTTTTATTATTCCATAACATTCAAGTTCGTAATCCCTAATATCTTCATTTTTATTTTATCAAATATTTATTTATTTTTAACTCCATGATTGCATTTATAATTTTGTTTTTTTTTAATATCATCACCCGGCTGTGTTGATATATATATATATACTAGCAACTTGCCCGCGCGTTGCCACGGGTATTTTTTTGTATATAATTTAACATAATTAAATCTACAATGATAAATTTATATGATATAAGCAAATAAAAATTATAGATTAAAAGATTCAATATTGAAAATTTTGAGTTGAGTTTGTAACGTAAGCATAGATTACATCTTTTAGAATCTAGGTATTGCGTCATAAACGATCACAAAAGAGCGCGCACTAAAAACAATTAAAAATTATTATTGCTGCTAGAATAAAAACAATAAAAATTATTAAATTATACCGAGGGAAAAAAATAAAAAGCATGAACAAAACAGCAAGCAAGAAAAACCAATTAAAAATTATTATTATTATTATTATTATTATTATTGTGAAAGAATAAATAATCACTATCATTATAATAATAGAATACATAATCACTATTATTATAATATTAATAATAATCACTATTATTCTTATTCTTATTATAATTATTATTATTATTAAGTTCATAATGAAAGAAAATAAAAATGAAAGACTAAAAATATCCAAGAAACTTTAAAAAAAAAAAAATATCAATGCTACTACTGAAAAGAAAGAATTTATCAAATTATTGGGAGGGAAAAATAACAACATAAGAGTAAGCATGAAAAATAATTAAATTATTATTATTATTATTATTATTATTATTATTATTATTATTATTATTATTATTATTATTATTATTATTATTGTGTTAAATACATTTATATATACATGGACAAAAGTAGGGATTATTCTAGAAATATAAAAAAATAAAAGTATAAGGACTGAAATGAAAATCAAATATAAAGGGATTAAATTTTTAAACATTGTTAAAGAATAAAAGAAACCAGATGAATTAATATCCAAAAAAAATTAAAAGAATAAGGATCAAAATGAAAAATGACATCTATAAAAATCATTCTAATTGAAGGAGAAAATAAAAAAAAAATTACTTGGAGGACCAAAGGTAAATAATGACAATTGCTGTCATTCTAGAGAAAAATTAGAAGAAGAGGGACTGAAATCAAACTTTGCATATATTAGCAATTTCAATTGGAGGACCAAATCAAAGAAATCAAAACATCCGTACCGGAATAATTGAAGGAATAAAAAATAAATACAAAATCAAAACTATAAGGACTGAAATAAAACTTTCTTATATAATCAGTTTTAATTGAAGGGCACAATTGAAAATAATAAAACTTTAATTTGAATAAATCAGTAATAAAAACGAAATCAAAACCGCAGGGACCAAACTGAACTTCACACCAATATTAGGGACTGGATCGGAATTTGGAGGCGGAAGGAGAGAGAAAGGCGACGTCTGAGAGAAAACCATCCGCCGCGGCCGAACCCGGACATCTTTTCGATGAACGCGCCGCGACGGAGGATAGAGGACATCCCCGGCGCATCTTTCTGACACGGCGGAAGTGCATTTCTGACGCCGGAAGACGCCTCACGCGCCGCCTCAAGGGCGCGTTGGCGTGGAACGCAGCCGGGCGCGGCCAGAGACGCGCCACCGTCCCCCTCGGCGACGATCGAAACAGCTCTTTCCCCCACCGGTATTTACGAAAAATACCGGAGGGGAAAGGGACGCCTCACCCGTGTATCGTGCATAGTTTTGTCGTTATCGAGGGCTTTTTTCCGTCAAACGACACTGTTCACCAAAAATGCGAAAATCCGATGGCGCCCCTGTGTCCTGTGCGCTATTTTGTCTTTTTCGGGGGGCAGATTCGATAATACACTGTGCACATTGCGGCTATTTAAAAAAAAAAAAAGTCAAAAACCGAAAATACCCCCATAAAATATACAAAAAATACCGGATGACCAAGTCTAATTTCGTCTGTGCACTGCCACAATCCACAGTGGATTGTGAGACAATGCACAGTGCTCCTAACAGTGAATTCTCAACGCCATTTAGATGGCTGGGTAATATATATATATATATATATTACACTAACAGTGTTTAAATATCAGAAAAACAATTGACCAGGCCAGAGAGCGTGTGCAAGTCATCGAAGGAATAATACACGCACACCAGCTTATATATGCATAACCCAAGAAACAGTTCCAGGCTTGCAGTTGCACGGCAACAATAAACACGGAAACTTGTCCTTCCTTAGTCGGCAAGAAAAAGCAGAAAGCCCTCCCCCTCCACCAATGGTGCCTTCACCGCCTTCAAACCACCTGGCAATCCAACAATTCCTCTCCTCCGTCCTCTCTCAACGCGGCCCTTCCGCCCTTCCTTACTCCGAAGACAACAAGTGGCTCATCCGCCAACACCTCCTTTCCCTCACCACCACTTCCCCTTCTCTCGAACCCAAAACCGCTACCTTCACACACAACGATGGTCGCACCGTCAATCTTCTCCAAGCTGACGGCACCGTTCCGATCGCTTTCGTATCTGTCACTTATAACATCCCGGTTATCATCTGGCTTACGGAATCTTACCCTCGCCACCCTCCTTGTGTTTACGTGAACCCCACTCGCGATATGATCATCAAAAGATCTCATCCTTTTGTTAATCCCTCGGGGCTCGTTTCGGTCCCTTATTTGCAGAATTGGATATACCCTAGTTCTAATTTGGTTGATTTGGCTCACGAGTTGAGCTCGGTTTTTGGGAGGGATCCTCCTCTGTTTTCGCAACGCACTAACCCGAATCCGAATTATCATCCAAATCAATCGAGTTTTGAATCAGCGGGTCACACGGGAGGGGGTAGTGGTGGGTATCCGAGACCGAGTGTTAGAACACCACAGCATCCGCCACCGTCGCCGTATGGTAGTGGTGGTGGTGTGGTGTCGGGGAAGGTGGAGGCGGAGGATGCAGCGGAGGTTTATAAAAGAAAAGTGATTAATATGCTTGTGGAGAATGTTCACGGGGATATGATGCGGTTTAGGAAAACGAGGGAGGCGGAGATGGAAAACTGGTTTAGCGCACAAGCTGTGTTGAGGGGGAGGGAGGAGGAGGTTAATAAAGGGTTGAAAGAAATGAGAGATAAAATGGAAGGGTTGGAGTTGCATTTGCAGGTAGTTTTGATGAATACCGATGTTTTGGAAGCATGGGTTAGGGAAAATAAGGGGAAGTTGAAAGGGGGCTCGGAGCATATTGATGTGGATAATACTTTCGAGTGTGTGGATGTTTTGTCGAAGCAGATGCTGGAGTGTACGGCGGTGGACATGGCAATTGAGGACGTGGTTTATTCGTTGGAGAAAGCAGTGCAAGAAGGGGCAATGCCATTTGATCAATATTTGAGGACTGTGAGGTTGTTGTCCAGAGAGCAGTTTTTTAACAGAGCTACCGCAGTGAAAGTTAGGGCTGCACAAATGCAGGCTCAGGTTGCTGGTATGGCTGCTAGGGCACCACGTTATGCTACCTGAGTGATTGTTTTGATGGTGAATCTGATACGGGAGTTGTAGCATTTATGGAGATGCTGCAAAGATCTGTATAGTTTGAGGTTAGGTTCTTGTAAAGAACTATCTTAGTTTTTTCTCTTTTTTGTGTTGATAGAAAATAATAATCTTTTTTTGAATTAATGTTTGTTTTTCCTTACTAATGGACGTGGTATATAATTAAAACTCACCTTTCGAGTTATAGTATTATAAATACAAATTATGAATGGGGTCGTAGAAACCAGATGTCCCTGTTCTTCTATGATTGTTTACTTGTGGCCGGAAACCAGATGTATGCCTGTGTGTCACTATATACATGTTGCATTATCAACTAATGAAGACCTCCATGCAAGTTGGCAACTGACTACATTTGCAAATATATCGTCTTTCTAAAGTCGTGGCATCCTTTTGCTTATGATTTAAGAACCCAGTGCATCTGTTTGCGTCAATTTTCCATGTCTCTGATCATTTTTGCTGTCTTAAATTAAATCGTGTTGTTGATCGCCAGATTCTCTTTGGCATTCTTTTACATAAGTGCACATGTTCATGTTTGTGCATTGCTGCAATGGTGCAATGGTGTCTAGCAAGCACATATTGAGACAAATGATTTAGCTTTTCACATTCCTAACAAAAGTTACCTGTCAAGTGGAATTGAGAAACAACGATGAAAAATAAAAGAATACAAAAAAAAACAGATAGAGGACGCGTCTTTGTATATTGCATTGGTTGCTTTTGCCTGAAACTTGAACCAGAAAGTTGAGGGATCTTGAATTTTTTAGTGATGAGGATTTTCTCAAAATTGTGTTATAATTTCAGCTTGAGTGAACTAAGAATGTGCGCCTTCATTGATGTGATCATAGTCTTTTCTAGTGCCAGGTCGACTGGTGTAGGCTTCAGCTGAATCAGGGGGCTTCAAGTTCCACATCCTCCAGCTGAAATCCAGATGATTTTTCTTTCTCCTTAGTCTTTCCTCAATCAAGCTTTCCATGTCTATTTGAGGAATGAAAGCAATGTCATATTTTAAGATTGCTAGATTCTTCATTTAATCGCCATTGTCCATAAGAGAAGCGCTTCTAAAAGGGAGGGAGTTTGCCTCCTATCTTCTATTCAGATGGTCAAGAACTCCTCTCCTTTGGTGTACACAACTCATTTTATTGATGATGGTTCTTGCTGATATTGAGCGGAGGTTTTCCATCAAATTATTTTTCCTTCCTTATAGTCGGGCCTCAGCCCGGATACCCGGTGCTAATACAAAAAAAATAAAAATTAAAAGGTTTTCCAGATTTCCAATCTTATATAGATGAGCTTCTTGTTTTTGGACATGGGTTGCACCTCCCCTATGATTTTTAAGTGAAGCTTTGCGTTTGGGAAAGGAGATAGAATAAAGTATTAACAATATCCTCACGACAGTTTTCTTTTCATTTAGCTTTGAGTTTTTTTTATAAAAAAAAATAGCACAATAGAAAATATTTTAAAAAATACATGATAAATAAATAATAGCACATTATTTTAAGATTGTGTTATTAAAATTAGTGCAGCTTAATTTCTTTTAAAAAACTGCATCAGTAAAAATGGCGTAACAAGGTTGTGACGAAACCAAGAAACTCTTAAAACTAAAATAACATTTTTTAAGAGAATTTTTCAGTAACCCTAAGAATTTGTGAAAACATAATTATTACATTTAATATTAGAGCAAGGGAGTGCATGCATGCTTGTTTTATGTGAAAGAAAAAACTGATTTGTAGTCATTAAGATTACAAATGTTCATAGATTTTTAGAAAAACTTAATTTTATTTAAATTAATTGATTTATTCAAGGGAAAATGCTCTCTTAAAGTCTTCTTTCAAAATGAGGATTAAAAAATATCTTGTGGATAGCAAAACTCGTTCGCAACGGGAATGAATTGGCACCTCAAAGAATTGAACTTGATAATTCCATAGCTCATAGTGATTGAAAAGCTTCACCGACCCTCCACGGGCACTGAAACGAGCAAGAATGAGACTATAAGAAACTTGAGAGAAATGAGCTCACACCTATTGCCTTTCACTGCAACCCCGCCGCCGCAAATTCCCGCCAAAGCAAGCCCACTTCCTCAGCACACTCTCTCTCAACGAACCCATATCCCATCGCATATATACAAGCACCCGGCCGCTATCCTCTTAGAACTCTGCACTTCCCCTAAAGAACTTAACCAAATCATCCCTCAAATCATTAAAAACGGGCTCTACAATGAAACCCTTTTTCAGACCAAGCTCATTAGTCTTTTTTGCAAGTATGGTAATTTAACTGAAGCTTCTCGTGTTTTTGAACCAATTGAGGATAAGTTTGATGCTCTTTATTATACTATGCTTAAAGGGTACGCGAAAAGTTCTTCTTTAGATAGTGCTTTGTCGTTTTTTTCTCGAATGAAGCACGATAGTGTTAGGCCTGTGGTGTATAATTTTACTTATTTGTTGAAACTTTGTGGCGATAATTCTGATCTTAAGAGGGGTAAAGAGATTCATGGGAGTGTAATAACAAGTGGGTTTTCGTGGAATTTGTTTGCGATGACAGGGGTAGTGAATATGTATGCGAAATGTAGACAAATTAACGATGCGTATAACATGTTTGATAGAATGCCCGAGAGGGATTTGGTTTGTTGGAATACGATTATTTCTGGATATGCGCAAAATGGGCTTGCGAAGGTTGCTTTGATGTTGGTTTTGAGGATGTCTGAAGAAGGGCACAGGCCGGACTCGATTACCATTGTTTCTATTTTGCCTGCGGTAGCGGATATAGGGTTGTTGAGAATTGGCATGGCAGTTCATGGATATGTTTTGAGAGCTGGGTTTGAGCCACTTGTGAATGTTTCAACTGCTCTCTTGGATATGTATTCAAAATGTGGGTCAGTGAGGTTTGCCAGAGTGATCTTTGATGGGATGGATCATAGAACTGTAGTTTCGTGGAATTCCATGATTGATGGGTATGCGCAAAGTGGAGATGCTGAGGGAGCAATGTTGATATTTCAGAAAATGTTGGATGAAGGGGTTCAACCAACTAATGTTACTGTTATGGGAGCTTTGCGTGCTTGTGCTGATCTAGGTGATCTTGAGAGGGGAAAGTTTGTTCATAAATTAGTGGACCAACTGAAACTTGACTCTGATGTTTCGGTGATGAATTCTTTGATTTCCATGTATTCCAAGTGCAAGAGGGTTGATATTGCTGCTGATATATTTAAAAATTTGCAAAATAAAACACCTGTATCCTGGAATGCCATGATATTAGGCTATGCCCAAAATGGGTGTGTGAATGAGGCTTTAAATGCATTCTGTGAGATGCATTCTCGAAACATAAAGCCAGACTCTTTCACAATGGTGAGTGTGATTCCTGCTCTTGCAGAATTATCGACTCCACGTCAGGCAAAGTGGATCCATGGACTTGTTATTCGAAGGTTTTTAGACAAGAACGTTTTTGTAATGACTGCTCTTGTTGATATGTATGCAAAGTGTGGAACCATTCACACAGCAAGAAAGCTCTTTGACATGATGAATGAAAGGCATGTGATTACATGGAATGCTATGATAGATGGATATGGAACTCATGGACTTGGAAAAACTGCTGTAGAACTGTTCAAGGAAATGAAGAAGGGGACCATCAAGCCAAATGATATTACATTTCTCTGTGCCCTTTCTGCTTGTAGCCACTCAGGTTTGGTAGAAGAAGGGCTCTGTTTCTTCGATAGCATGAAGAAAGATTATGGCATAGAGCCTACGATGGATCACTATGGAGCGATGGTTGACCTTCTTGGTCGAGCCGGTCGACTCAACCAGGCATGGGATTTCATTCAAAAGATGCCTATTGATCCCGGAATAACTGTTTATGGCGCAATGCTTGGTGCTTGCAAAATTCATAAGAATGTTGACTTAGGGGAGAAGGCAGCATTTGAAATCTTCAAGTTAAACCCAGATGATGGTGGATACCACGTGTTGCTTGCCAACATATATGCCACAGCTTCAATGTGGGACAAATTGGCTAAAGTGAGAACAATAATGGAGAAGTCAGGGCTTCAAAAAACTCCAGGCTGGAGTTTAGTGGAAATAGGGAATGAGGTTCACAGTTTCCATTCTGGAACTACAAGCCATCCCCAATCCAGAAAGATCTATGATTATCTCGAGACACTTGTAGATGAGATCAGAGCTGCTGGTTATGTTCCCGACACCAATTCAATCCATGATGTGGAAGATGATGTTAAGGTGCAGTTGTTGAATACTCATAGTGAGAAGCTGGCTATTGCCTTTGGACTGCTAAACACGAGCACGGGCACTCCAATACACATCAGGAAAAATCTTCGAGTCTGCGGCGATTGCCACAATGCGACAAAATATATTTCACTTGTCACTAGGAGGGAAATTATAGTTCGTGATATGCATAGATTTCACCATTTCAAGGATGGAGTCTGTTCTTGTGGAGATTACTGGTAAATTTGAGCTGTTGTAGTAGCAGCCTTTGTGAGATCATAATGGATGGTGTCTCGCAGGAAGGCATATAGTCGAGTGAGTGAATGGTCACAAATTAGCCTCGTTCGCGGAAGTCTCTCTTTCTTTTCTTTTTTTTTCCTGGTTTTAAAAATATTTTAAAAAAAATATATATTATATTTTTTAAAAAAAAATTTTAGATGTGTTTAGATTAATTTTTATGTATTAATATTAAAAATAATTTAAATAATAATAATAATAATAATAATAATAATAAATTATTTTTTAAAACAACTGCAATCACATTTCGCTCTTAGCCATTTCATAACCCTGGAAATGAACCCACTTAAATGAAGTTCAACAAGTTGGATGTTCGGCATCAAAATTTGGCGGGGCAGTTCGGTCTTTTATGAATTGAACATTAGAAATATGGAAATGCTTTTGATTTATTGAGTGTTATGTTTCACGATGTTTTTTCATGTGGTATTTCTAGTTTAATGGATTGGGTTTTACGTGATTGAGAAGTTAACAAAGGTCACTATTTTTTTTTTTTCTAAAAATAAATGGGTTTATAATTTTCTTTTGTTTTTATTCCATCGGGCTATCCAGATGTCATTGCATGGCCTACAAGTTTTGCATCTTCATCGAGGTTGACTCACCTCCTATTTTCAAAACTATGTCTATTATACTATCTCAGATTGACTCGTACCAAGTTTTTTTTGTTTGTTTTTTTTATCCAATTTTATACTTCTGAATGTGGTTTTCAAGTTATCATGATAGTGTATTTTCTAAGATTCTATCAGCTTGGCAGCTCAACTTGCCAAAGGACGAGGCACCCACCAGCACAAAGTCAAGTTCCACAGGACGTCTTCGAATAATAGTGATGGCGAAGAAGAAACAATTCGAGGCTGCAACGTTAATACATTTCGTGGCAATGAATTAACACATTGAATTCCATAGTTCGGGGCAAAGATGAGTATTACAACAGCTATATTCAAAATTGAAAGCACAGACAGCAGCACCTAACCTCTGATGAAGGGTACGGCGGGGCGGGAGGTGATGATTTTGCACCTGCTGATCTAGCTTCACTCCAGAAGGGGACACAGAGAGACTGGTCAGTTTCTCTACAGTGCCAGCTTCTAGCTCTAACTTTTCGCCCTGAGATCATCTAGTATCTGTACATTCACCTCCCAAAATCAATTAAGGTTTAATGTGCAAACATCCATCATTCTACAATTTTGTAATTGTACCCCCAAAGTAAAGAGTCCTGAGTTTGGTTGCCACAGTCACTTCCACCACCAAAATTGTCGAAATAGATATATCCTTCTCATTCGGGTATTGTAAGTCATGAAGGCTCTAGCTTTGATGGGGTCAGCATTCAAATACTCAAAAGCATACATTTGTTTGGCCTCTTCCAACCCATCAATCTCCATCACAGCTTGCAATAATTCTGAGGGATTGATAGTGATTTTGCTTATCTCCATTGCATCAGCTAATCGCCTAACACTTGATGCCACAGCTAGCATTGCATCCTGAAGGATCTCTGAACCATGAGCCTTTGGGAGTGGTCTGACAGGCTGGATCAGAGGATCTTGATTGCTGTCTGGCATGTATTCTGGTTGTTCGGAATATGAGTCTGTTCCATCAGTCTCACTTGCATCTTCCGAACTTGGCGAGAGCATTGAAGCAGAATCTTCTGCAAAGTTCCTTGTTGGATGGCCTCCATCCTTTACCATAGCCCAACGACTAGGGGCTTGATAATTTCCGCAAACAATTTTTAGTTCATTGTACATGTCAATCTGCTTTCCTCGAATTCCTTTTGCATCAGGGTGTGCCTATTTTCAATCCAAATATTGTCAAGAAAAATATGAAAAATCCAAAAGAAAAGAACATAGCTCAGAAAATTATGCAATACTTACAGCAATATATCTCTTCCAAAGATCATCACTTTCACACTCAATCATCTTAGTGCTAGGATTCCACCTGAAACCATCTTGACTTAGCAAATCCCTAATAATCTTATACCTTTTCTTGATGGTCTTAAGACGATTAATGACCTTCTGATTGTTCAAGTTTAAGTTAAAACGGGAGTTCACAGCAATACAAGCAGCAGTGTAGGCATTTTCATTAAAGCATTTGTCTATCTTGTTTCCATTTCTAGCCTGAATAGCCAGAGCTTCAATTAGACATTTGTCCATTGCAATTGACCAAACAACATTTCTTCCTTTATGTTTCATCTCTCTTCTGTGAGCATGCAAGTCATAGTGGTCCATTTCCTAAAACAGGAGAAAGTAGCAGAATTAAACACACTTCTCAAAGGAAAATAACAGCATATCAACAAGAGTGAACAGTAGTAATATATACTGCGCTAAAAATTTCTCATCCAACATCCACTACATAAATTATAAAGGTAGCAGGGGATCACGATTGTAGTAGAATTCGATGGCAAATTCAACAGTAACATGCATTACATATCTCATTGATGGATAAATAGCCATCAATGGTTCCCTGCACAAATGATGTCCCCATCAATCTTACTGTTTCATGCTTTACAAATGTTAAAGAACATCCTAAGGAGACTGGCCTGTAAGATATTCATATATTTTGGAATATTTCAAATAACAAAAGTAAGGTTGAAAAACTGAAAAAACAAAAGTTAACTGCCTTAGCAATTTTCTTTAAAATTACAAAAATGGCAGAGAAAATATCTCTGATGCTAGAAAACTACCAGAGGCACCACATTAGTGAGGCTAAGGAAAAGGGCACAAAACAGTAATTGCCATCCTAGAAAATTTGTATGGTTCCACCCCAGGCTTCCTGCTGGAAGCATGTTCTTGGGAAAGGAAACCATATGTGTGTGCTTGGAACAACAAAAAAAGTTTGCTGTTTTTTGATAAAAAGGGGACAGGGTAAGTTTGTTTAGCTTTGTTTTAACTGTTCCAATCAAAACGACTCCTGTTAAACAGACAGACAACAAATTCATTCCCAGATATGAATGCCATAGGATCCAGGTGGGACCACATTATCATGCAAGTGCAAGATCAATGGCTAGAATTTGAAATGGTATCTCCCCATATTATCATGCATTTGCCAGATGAATAATTTGTGTCTTTGCAACTACATCCCCTAACCAATGCATCCAAATCTTGGTGAGGCAACGGAAACAGAGAATAAGGTTAAGCACAAGCTGGCAAGGTACGAGGTAGAGACAGTTTGAGCAACAGGTTCAGTTAAGCACTGTCTTTCCAACTATGTCCCCTAACCAATGCATCTAAATCTCAGTTTCTTAAACCAAACATCTAAAAGCCAAACCTAATAATGCAATGGCATTATATGCCAAATACGATAACTAGCAGATAAATGTAAACTATCAATGGCCTCAAACATTAAATACTATCTCCGAGAAAAATGTTTGGCATTTTTTATTTATCAACATCTTAGAAATGAATTTCCAGTAAATTTAACACCATCCATTAACCTGATAATCCTCACGTTCTCAGCTTAAGTAAAACAAATGTTCATTTGGTCATAAAAAATATCAGTCTCAGCACACATCTCTAATCCCCTTTTCTTTTCCTCTGGAAATCTCATGCTTTAGGAGATTCCACAGTAAGTAGCATCATTGCCGCACCCCACTTAGTCAATCATCGCCATCCATCACTCCAAAAAATATCAACAAACCCCACTAAAGGAGACCACACTCAAGCTTTCAACAAACGAATTCATTAGCCTCTGCATGCATAATAGAGTAACTTACTTTATACCTGCATAGATAGATACTTATATACATATATCTCTACTACGATTCAAATCAGTCCCTTAAATTTTCAAAAGCTTCAGAGACAAGACAAATCATACAATCACTGCCAAACATTACCTTAATGATAAATTAGATCCAAAAATTAAGCTTCAATTGTTATGATTTTAGTATCTAATTAGTCAAGTTCACCAATCATTAGCTGAAACAAATGCTTAGATACATATTCATGTTTCGAGAGAGAAAGAGATGTACCAGTGATCTGTCAGCGATCGGAGAGATCGCCGGAAGAGGAACCGAAAAAGCTGCCAAGATGATGAAAGCGGAGTTGTTAGGGCTGCATTTTGGGAAGATTTGAAGGTAGGGTTAGGGTTTCGTTTCTCGAGAAAAAGCGAAGGGAAAAGAAAAAGAAAAATAAAAAACTAATTTTCCCGAGCTGTGTCACTTTCTCGAAAGCCAAACGCGAGTAGAGAAAAGTTGTAATTTTGCTAGGTATGATTTTTTGGTTGTAGGTGTTGAAAAATCATGTGAAGGACCTGTCAATTGTTGCCACGTATATACAGTTTAGAGGATAGTGCTATAGCAAGAAACAGCAATTTTATAAACCGGATTAATTTTAGTGCTGTGTTTTAAAGTATTTTTAAAAATAAATATTTTGTGTTTATTTTCGTTTTTATATATCATTTTGATTTTGATGTGTGTATATTAAAATAAGTTTTTGTACCACAATTAAATATAAAAAACTATGAAGGTACTAAAATTATATAGCTCGTGTTATTTTAAATTTGAGAATCAAAGTGTATTTTTTTTTGTAAAATTTATAGCATATGATCCATGATTAATGTTTTTATACAGGGATGAAAATGCACCTCGACGTAGTAAAAAAAAACATGTTTTTTTAGTGTTTCTTCGCACACTCAAGTCCATTGTTTTCTTCTCTTTGGCATCCATTTAGCATGTAAAACATGAGTTAATTCATGTATTGCCTTTTCTAGCTGTTGCATGCAAAAAGCTGCTTGAGCTGGACTATTAGCCCACCCCATGTGGCTAGGCTAAGTCCAGCCCATCGTTTATATAAAAAAGAGAGATTTTATCGGGCTTTAGATGGGCCGACTCAACCTGGTTGAGCTTGGTACACGGGCCCAACTAGCCCAACCACAAGGGCAATGGCGTGTTTCGAGGTAAAGATGTTATGGGTGTGTCCTCTAAACACACCCTAATGCATTCATTTTAGCTTTAACGAGCCGATTTGTCTATTTCGCTGGGCTTTTTTTATTTATGTAGAAAATTGTTTGTTATTTTAATATTTAATTAGTATAATTGTAATTGATAAAATCTGTTAAAAATAGTTTTTTTCACCAAAAAAATGATTGAATATTGTTATTGCTAAAAAACATTTAATAAAACCTATTAGAAAATTTGCTAAGAAGGTGAAATGATTTATTAGAAATTTGTTGTCACGGATACTCTGGTTAAAAAAAAAATAAAAAAAGAAACCCGGTTAAAAAAGAACAACTGACTTGGACACTAAAAAATAAAAAATACATGTAAAAAAAAAGTCATTGTTTTTTAAAAGAAAAAAAAAAGAGTATAAAATATAAATTTAAATTCAAAGCCAAAGTTTTTTTTTAAAGCTTTATTCATCATATTATTATATTAAATATATTTAAGAATAACGATATTAATTATTTTTTGCAATAAATCGTAGGTCATTTTTTTTCTCTCTATATATATTTTTAGGCGATAATATTCAATAAATATTAAACACATATACTTAGTCTCACATACTATATAGTGTGATCGAAATGGGAAAGTGATTTTTATATTTTTTAATTGTAGATAACCTAGGTAAATTTATAAAAAAAAATGAGTTGCCCTTTTTTTTCCCCAGTAATATTAGATCTGACACATTAAAAATACAAATATTGCAATTTTTGAAAAAAAAAGAAATATAAATTTAAAAACAAACCTTAATAACAAAGGAAATTAAAAAACATTAAAAACAAAAAGCAAGAGCATGTACATATAAAGCATTGACAAAAATAATAACCATTTAAGAAAGAAAAAGAAAAATAATATATATAAAAGACTTAAAATAAAACCAAAGATATTCAAAGTATAAGGGCCAAAATAAAAAACAAATGTATATGAAATTTAATGTAAAGGATAAAATTAAATAAAATCGAAACTTTGACACCAAAACCAATAAAGAATTTCAAGTGAAATCGGAAATTAAAAGCTTGGGGACTGAAATGAAACTTCCCTGTATATTGAATTTCCATTCAAGGATACAATTGAAAGAAAACAGAACTTTGACACCGAATATATTTTGCATTGAACTCAAATCCGAAAATTAAAGGATCGAGGACTGAAATGAAACTTCAGAAATCAGGACCAGAAAAGACAATCAAACAAGTAGGGACTAAATTGAAACTAACTACAAAACCGGGGATTCCCGTCAACGTTTTACCAGAAGGAGAGAGAAACGGTGGAGCAAACGTTTGATCGCCAAGGGGAACATTTCAGGCCACCTTTGGTAGAAACGCGTGACACCATCATCTGGAGGTAACGGAGGCGAACCGTTTGGGACGCTGGAATCAAATTTTTTACCACCGTATCACATGGCACGCGCTACTCGAAGAGGGCGTGAGTCAAAAATTCAAAACCGCGTCCAACGAACACGCCTGCTGCTGTCGGCAGGAGCCACTGTTTAGAATCCTAGTCAATGACCGAATAACCCCTAACCCGAATTCTTGAAATTTGTCTTTTATGGGGACATAAAACGTATTAGCACCCTTGAGCACTGTGCATACCCGAATAAAATATAACTAACGGAAGGGCAATTACTGAAGCACCCCTCCTGCCATTTTAGCGTTTTTGTCTTTAGTGGGGACAGAACGGTAGTTACCCCTTTTCGGCACTGTTGAAGGAAATGGGGTAAATACCGTTTAACCCCTGCAGGCAAAATGTGTTTTTGTCGTTTTTTAGGGGCTATTTGGTTAATCCACTGTTCACATCAGGATAAAAAAAAAAAAAAAAAAGGGTGGACGAACTCGCGCGACGCACGGACGACAAATGTCTAGTCCACAGTGCGTCTGAGTCACAATGCACAGTGCAACCGAGGCCGAGCTCTTTTAGCTTATATCTTAATTTGTCATGTATTTGTGTGTAGCTAAACTCCTTTAAAGATTTTAAAAAAGTCTTAAAAAATCAGGGGACTTATACTGGGTAATAAACTAATATTGTAAGACATAAATCCAATATTAAAAATATATAATTTTTATAAAAAAAAATCAAAACCTAAAAAAAAATACTTTTGTTTAAAAAGACACAAAAATATATTTTTTTTCAAGGATTTAATTAAAATCGGGGTTGTAGACTTATACTGTAATACAGTAAATTGGTATTAAAAATACCTTATTTTCATCAAAATTTTCAAGAATTTCTAAATTGATTCCTCGTTCTTAATAGTACAAAAAAATATGTTTTATTTGGTTTACATATGACCATGTTCTAAAATATTCATGCATACTTTATATAAAAAAAATAAAAATTGTATTATCACTATATTTTGAAGGGAAAAAATAGTCAAGTAGGTATCACACAATGCATTTAAAATTGACAAAATTTTCAAAAACAAAAAACCTCAAACAAACTTTATTGGGTTTTAGAATTTCTAAATTTTAGCTCGACGAGACAATGATTTTCTTAGTAAAAAGAGTTTTTTTCAACTTTTGATAAACTAAAGAATAAAAACATAATTCAGAGTAAACAACAAAATAATTTATCAAAGGCAACGTGCATTGAGAGTCATACGTTCTTTCTTTACATAATTATTTTTTTTATATCAACCTTTGCAAACTATAAGATATTTTAGTGATCATAATACTAAACAATGAATTTCTCTAGTCATTTTATAATTAAACTTAAAATTCATTTAATTTGAGGAGACAACTTCACTATTCAAGGTCATGCACGATACAATAATTGATAATGAATTTTTTTATTTGTTGACATAAATTATTATTCATTTGTTTAGTTAGATATTTTTGTAAGCCTTTTCATATACACTCAATATATGTTTATGTAAAAAAAAGATGTTGAAAAAAGGTGTGTGTTCATGATAGTTATTTTCAAACAATGTTTTTAATATGTTTATCCTTATATGATATTTTTTTTATCTTTTATTTTATTTAATTAACTGTATGTGTTTATTTTTACGTGCAAAGTTATCAAATACAATCATATCAAATTTCTAAGTGGTGAGGCTAAATATCTTAGTCTATGTAACTCTCAAAAAAATTTAATTTTTAATTTTTTTATTAATCTATTATTTATTATTTTGTATCTATTTACTAACCAACATAATTCTTAATTTATTTTAGGAGATATATACATAAAAGTTTTAATTTTACTTGTTTTATATATATAAAAAAAATACGTTAAAATACTCTTATATATTTATTTATTTTAAAAAAAAATAATCCACGGGTCTATTAACTAGTTATCAATCTAATAATAGGTAAAAACTACAGGGTTTTAGGGCTTTTGTCTACAAACTTGACACCGTCTTCCACAGTTCTTCCCTCCCTCTATCTGCAGAAAAAGTAGCCAAAAACCATGACTGCCCAGACTAAAGAAGAGCTCCTTGCTGCTCAGCTTGAAGCTCAAAAGATTCTTGAAGTAATCTTCTCCAGAAATGTTCTTAGATATTTGTATGAATGTATGTAGCGGGATCTAAAGTTGTTGATTCTCGACGTGTCCTTTCATTTTTTGTGCTCTATTGATTAATTTTTAGTAGATCTTTAATGGGTCTATGTTCTTTTTTTATTTTATTTGTTGATTATGGTGTTTCTGTCTGTGCTAGATCTGATGTAATCTATATTAATTCTTCAACACGTTATGTAGATGATGGGACTTGCTGGGTATGTGCATGAAGTTTTGATGTTTTATTTAATGGGCGGGGGCGTGATATCGAGTTAAAATGTTACTGGGATTTGTTTCTTTGTGAACTGTTGTTGGGTATTGGTTAATTTGGGGGTGAATTTGTTGACGATAAACGAGGATTTGACTAGGTCTCTTTAGTGATATTGAAGTTGTTTGTGAATAGGGTCATTTGTGTTGAATGTAGCTTGCTTGAAAATTTTATAATGAAGAACTGATGGCGTATCTTGTTTGATTTATAGTATGATAATTAAAATGTGGAAACTATCTAAAACCTACCCCTCTCTCTCTGTTTTTGGGTGTAGGCCGATAAGCCTGAGGTCGAGGATGAAGAGGACGACGACGATGAAGATGACGATGACAAGGATGAAGATGAAGCTGAAGGTCGATTCTTGCTGTCTGAAATCTTACTGGTTTTACTTTGTTGCTCTATACTCTTTTATTTTATTTTTAATTGATTTTGGTGTTGTGGGTTTTACTTGCATTGGATTTTGCATAAGCACATATTTCATGCATATGCTGGCGTGATTAATGATGCATGAAGTTTTGTGCATGTCTGCGTGTGAGTTGATGCGGTCCTTCTCTTAGGAGTTTAAAAGTCACTGGTCACTGGGGCTCTGTATTATCTGCAGTCTCTTATATTTCATCACCTTTCCTAGAATTTAGGCTGTATTATTGACAGGGCAGTCATCCACTATGTCCAAATATTTTAACATCCTACAAGTATCTGGTGTAATATGTGATGGCAAAATTGGTGTTATTATTATTATTATTATTATTATTATTTTATATTCTGGCTAGTATGACTTAAACATAACTTATTTCCTTGGTTATTTGAAGCATTAAACCATGAAATGGCTGGCACTAGGATTTAATGCGATTTTAATTTTTAGCTGTCACACCTGATAGTGTTGAAATTTGATGTAACACATTGCTCTTGGAGAGGAAAAGGAAATGACAAGACTTGACTTATAGTCTGTTTGACATTGTCATAGCAGTTGCTTTTCAAAGTTCTTTTCGCTTGGAAATGTATCAAAATATTTTTTTCATTTTTTAAAATTTATTTGACTTGAGCACATAAAAATGATTTGAAAACACAACAAAAATAATTTGATTCAAAGAAAAAAAATAAACTAAAATTCATTTTTTTTCAAAAGCACATTTGAAACACAAAAACAAATGGTGTTTTAGCCTATAATGCTGTTAAGAGTGCACAAGAGGTTATGGAATTTACCAGTACTGATTTCCATTATTCAACCTTTTCAATTGTTATTTGATATCTGATCAGTTGATTTTCACGAATAGCATGTTTTCCTTGGCATATTTATTCACCTGAAAACAAATAAATGAAGAGGAAATGTTTCAAGGCACCTGCATCCACAAGGCCTTTTATTTAATGTATGTGTGACATCTGTTATGGGACCTGAACAAAAGTATCAAGAGGAAGAATAAAGATATGCCAAGGACTTCAGGTTTGGTTTGAGAAATGTTCAACGTTGTGCAATGAACAACCTTGGATTGTAATTCTTGAATAGTGTGTGACACAAATCTTGTGGTTTTGTATTATGTATGGACCCCTAAAATTGGTTCGCTGCCTCTTCATTGCCTGCAATCTATTGTAGCATATTTCTTATGATGTTTTTTTATATCTGTACTAATGATTTTCCTCCTTTCTCTCTCTTTTTTGCTCACAGGACAACACGATGGAGATGAGGGTGGCAGATCAAAACAAAGCCGAAGTGAAAAGAAGAGTCGTAAAGCAATGTTGAAGCTTGGAATGAAACCTATCCCTGGTGTTAGTCGGGTTACAGTAAAAAAGAGCAAGAATGTAAGCTTTTTCATTTTGATTGATTCATATTGTGTTCTGCTCATAAAAATTCTGCTTTTATATATTTTTCACTCGTTTGCTAGCTCCTGACATTGGATACCACTTAAACCAGATCTTGTTTGTTATCTCTAAACCTGATGTTTTCAAGAGCCCAACATCTGACACATATGTGATCTTTGGAGAGGCTAAGATCGAGGACCTGAGTTCCCAACTACAAACTCAGGCAGCAGAGCAGTTCAAGGCTCCTGATCTCAGTCATGTCATTTCAAAACCTGAGACTTCAGCTATAGCTCAGGATGATGAAGAGGTAGATGAAACTGGAGTGGAGCCAAAGGATATTGAATTAGTGATGACCCAGGCAGGAGTCTCCAGGTCAAAGGCCGTGAAAGCTTTGAAGGCTGCAGATGGAGACATAGTATCTGCCATCATGGAGCTAACCAATTGATAGCTTCCATATCCAAAACGCGGTACAATAGAGAATCCATAGTGTCATGTAATAGAGAGAATCACACTTGCTTTCCCGGTTGTGGATTTCCAAGACAGGGATGTTTTCAATTTTGTTATCATGTGATTTCCATGGTGTTTTCTGCTGTGCTGTGTTTTATTAGTAAACAAGTCTGGAATGCATCTTTTGGCAAAGAGCTTTCATTTCCCACATGCCCAGTTTAACATATACAGGATCTTCCTCGGCCAGTTCAATGCTTCTACTAGGAAAGCGAAATTGCATGGTGAACAGGAAGTATC
The DNA here is from genome assembly GCA_029030765.1 of Salix suchowensis. Classification (NCBI taxonomy): domain Eukaryota; kingdom Viridiplantae; phylum Streptophyta; class Magnoliopsida; order Malpighiales; family Salicaceae; genus Salix; species Salix suchowensis. The sequence continues at coordinate 1,820,677 of CM054982.1, forward strand.
TTAGAGTACACAGTTGATTCGGATTCTCAGTCAGCCCCTTTTAAAAATTTCCTCATCAACAAACCTGAGGGAACATTTCTTGAACATCACAAGAGCGAAGCTTTTGATTCAAAACTGAATTTAATGTTATAAAGAGAAAAATGAAGGCACTCCTAGATAGAAACCAGCATCATAACAAGGTACCCGTTCGAATGGTTATTCTTCTATTCGTGCTGCAGATATTGAAAGGACAACACTTTCATTTGAGTTCATTTGCTGCTTTTGAGTTGCAGCCATAGAAAGGATGGCACTTTCTTTCCACAGGTGATCCCTTAAACCTGCTAGTACAAGGCATGTCGTTTTATGATTTCCCCCCTTTTCCACCAAATTTTCACATCTGAGATCAATTACTGAAGCCCTAGATTCCAAAGTTAAGTTTCTCCACAACCATTGACACATCACCTAAAGGCTAACCCTATAGTATCCAGCATCAGTTACTACTCCAGGAGTAAACAAGCTATTGAATTGACGGGATGTCTGCCAATGCGTAGTGTCTTATTGGTTAAAACATAGATTCAAAACTACTGGTACAAAGAATAGTAATCAAATAAGAAACAATCAGGTGCTAAGAACTTGTAGTCATTTAACAAAGAGAAACAGTTCATGAGTAGGAGTCCGTGCGATTTCAACTCAGCATCTACTAGAAAAGCCTCCATGGACATGATCATTACAAACTCCCAAACAATGATTTCTTTGCCTAACTGCAATACAAAATCCATGAATTTTTGTTTTACAACAAGCAGAAGGCAAAATATCTGCCTCTCCACAGTAAAAAGCAACATGATTTTGCAGCCACCCTTTCAAGTTTGTAAGAAACAACTGCGTGTTTGTAATTTCTTATACCAGAGAAACAGAGCTACTTGCCTAACATTTCTAATATCTGGTTCCCCTCTTTCATGAAACCAAAGCCAGATGTGTGCCTGAATAATGAAATCATCCCATCATTTTCACTGCTCCTCATCACCATCTTCAGACATGCCAAGCTACTTTCATTCTCCTTCAAGTTTCATTGTGATCCAAAGGACAGTTCTCAGGTCATTCAAGCCCGCAAACCCCATTCTGATACCCATTAGGTGCTTTCCAAAACAATCCTTCCATCAGTTCTGTACAAAGAAAGCTGATTTAGTTTTGGAGCTTATTATAATTTATTGCGAGTCATGATTATGGTCCATCAGAAAATGCATGTTATTTGCAGGTTACAAGTTCAAAAGGCATGCGACGATAATAGTTGGGATTTACTCCACCATTGACTTGTATGGGTTTCTGGGGCGAGATAAATCAACTGAATACTTTCTATGCCTAATATTTTCACCAATATCAAGTGTATCAAATACACATTCAGCTTGATGCACGTTTTTTTGTGAGCAAATTACATATTTTCACAAAGCAACCATTTTATCAAGAGATAATTATGCTAACTAGATATTTAAGACATGATGCGAAGAGTTTTTAAGCCTGGAACTTTTCAAAATCTCGTGTCAGCAATACACTCAACATTCAGTTGCTAGTGTTGGAATGGGCAATAAAAGGATCTCACAAAGAAAAACTCCACCATGAGACAACTTCAAAGGGAAAGGACACAACAATGAAACAACATATTCGATTGAGATTTAGAAATACAAACTTACTGCCATCTCCTACTGCTTGTGCAACGGCAAAAATGAACTTGCTTCATTTTCAGTCAAGTGACCATCTATTTTGTCTTGCCAGAACCACCATATATCTCTAGTAAACCTGGGACCTCATCCACATACTTGATGACATAATTCTCCAAGAAATTTTTCTCACTTAATGACAACAAAGTACTAATCTTCTTACCTCTTTTAATCAGATCTTTTGACTCCAAAACCTTGGCAACGTTGTACCTTGGACGAATCCTTTTATCAATTGACATGCCAAGAAAATTGGGACTGTTTATTATGAATTGTCGTTCGAGCCCCATAGTGTTGATAAGGAAATCCATAGCAATCCTGATTTTCTTCTCTGAGTATCCAAGTAATGGCGGGTGTCGCTTAAAACTCCTCAAAACATCCTCTTCACTCCAGCCCAAACTCTTGATAACTTCAATTTTCTTCTTCCAAGCCGTTTCATTCAATTGTATCCTCACGCTAAGAGCCTGTATAAAGGGTTTATCCCCTGGCTGAAGTCCCAGATTCTTAAGAGCATTTAATGCATGAACTATCCTATCAGGCTTATAGAGTATACTTCTTGGTTGCCAGATCAACAGTTTTGCAATCCTATCAGCAGGCACACCTTCCTTTACCAGCAAATCAATATTTAGTTGCATTGAATCCATGGAACCAAACGATAAAATAAACGGAGCACGCTTAAGAAGTTCTACAACGCCTTCACCACTCTGAACAAATGACTTAAGAAGCTTAAAGCAAGGCTCAATACGAGAACCCAAGTTCCTTGTCAAAATTACCGGATCTGAAACCAATAACTCAGGGAGAAGTCGACCCACAAATCCATTCTTGATGAAGAAATCGAACTTGGGCTTCAAATTGTCTTTTGTGCTGCAATGAAGCAATGGGGGTCGCTTTTCGATCATTGTGGCAATGTGGGCATCCTTAAAATCGTGAGATTTCAAAAGTTGGATAACGGAAAGGGGCTTTTGGAGATTGTTTTCATCAACTTTGAACTTTTTTGAAACTGAACGAGCTGACTGCAAGGAAAGCCCACATGACGTAATGAGGTACTGAACGGTAAACGAAGGTGGCGATGGGGCAGTGGGTAGTGGTGGTGATGTATTCAAGAAACGTTTTTGAAGCAGAGAAAGCAGCAGGCTTCTCATGGCTATGTGTCACGAACCAAAGGGACGAAGAAGGTGAAGGCAGCAATTGAATTCAAATTAACAAGAAGCAATACGACTGTGTTTAAGCAGCCTCTATTACTATTACTTTACTATTACTATTACTATTACTATTATTATTATTACTTTACTAACATAGCTAAAACAGCTCGACCACCAGTCCACTGTGCACGCACACTCATGTGCACTGTGGACTGGTCGTTTTTCACTTTTGCTTCGCGAGTGTAGGTGCACCTGTTTTTTTTTTCACAGGAATACTGTTTATATTTTTTATGGTGGAGATGACTGAAGAATAGATGTGGCTGAGTGGCTCGCCCTGCGCGCTGGAATCCAGCGCGCAGGGGTTCGAACCTCCAGCCATCAAAACTGAATTTGGTTTTTTTTGTTAACCAATCTGATTTCGTTTTTTCGTTTTTCTTTTTTCTTTTTTTTTAAAAAAACTGTTTTCTTTTGTTTTTTTTACCTGATTTCGTTTTTTCTTTTTTTTTAAAAAAAAACTGTTTTTTTTTACCAATCTGATTTCGTTTTTTCTTTTTTTTCTGAAAAAATCTGTTTTCTTTTGTTTTTTTTAAGAACTGTTTTTGTTTTTTTACCAATCTCATTTCGTTTTTTCTTTCTTTTTTTTTAAAAAAAAATAACTGTTTTTTTTTGTTAAAAACAATTTTTTTTTAAAAAAAAGGTTTTTTTTTATAACAGGTTGTTGTTTTTTTCTTTTTACAAATTTGATGTTTTTTTTTAAAGGACTGTTTGTTTTTTTTAAAAAAAATGTTTTTTTTGTTAAAAAACAAATATTTTTTTAATTAACGGGTTGTTTTTTTTATTTTTTTACAAAAAATAATATTTTCTGTTTTTAATAACTATTTTTTTTTAAAAAAAAAGGGGTTTTTTTGTTTAAATTTTTTTTTTTTAATAACTGATTGTTGTTGTTTTTTTCAAATCTGATTTTTTTTTTAAGAACTTTTTTTTTTAAAAAAAAGGTTTTTATGTTAAAAAATTGATTTTTTTTTACTAGCTGGTTGTTGTTTTTGGTTTTACAAAAAACAAGAATTTTTTTTTGATAACTGAGGTGTCCAAGCCAACTTACGTGCACCACGACTAATCTCCGGATTCACTTTTTTTTAAAAAATTTATTCCTATTTTGATTTGCCACTTATACATTTTTTTCCTTGACCGAGGTGTCCGAGTCAGCTTATGCGCACCACGACAATTATTGTTATTTTCTAGAATACCTAAAAGAGATCGCAATTGCAAAAAGTTATGAATATATATATTTTAAGGTGTTCATATGAAATAAATAGCAAAATATATAATTAGTCTAAAATATTTATCAGAGAAAAAATCACAAATAGTTATTATCATTATTTTAAATGCACTAATATGAAATAAATAGCAAAATCTATAATTAGTGTAACATATTTATAAAGAAAAAAACTTACGAATAATTATTGTCATTATTTTCAATGCCTTAACATCTAATTATATTTTTTCAAAAAACACATTAAAATGAAACATATTTTATTTTTGTGCTCTTTTGTTCAAGTGTATTTCTGAAAAAAAAATATGGATTTTTAATATTTAAGATCTAATATTACCCGGGAAAAAATACAACTCAAAAAAACAAAAGGTAAACAAATTTGCCTACATTATATACAATTAAAAAATATATGAGGCACTTTCTGTTTCGACTACACTGTTCTTTTTAGACAGCAAATAAGTAATTATAGCACGCAAAAAATATATATTCCTTTTTTGAAAAATATTGCAATGTTTTTATTTATAATGTGTCAGATCTAATATTACTGGGGAGAAAAGGAAACTCATATTGTTTTTTTTTAACAAATTTACCTAGGTTATCTACAATTAAAAAATATAAAAATTACTTCCCATTTCGATCACACTATATAATATATGAGACTAAGTATATGTGTTTAATATTTATTTAATATTATCGCCTAAAAATATATAAAGAGAGAAAAAAAATGACCTACGATTTCTTGAAAAAAACAATTAATATCGGCATTCTTAAAGATATTGAATATAATAATATGATGAATAAATCTTATAAAAAAAACTTTCGCTTTGAATTTAAATTTATATTTTAGACCCTTTGTTTGTTTCTTTTAAGAAACAGTGACCTTCTTTCACATGTATTTTTGATTTTTTACTGTCCAACTCAATTGTTCTTTTTTAACCGGGTTTCTTTTGTTATTTTGTTTTTTTAACCAGAGTATCCGTGACAACAAATTTCTTAGAAATCATTTTACCTTCTTAGCAAATTTTCTAAGAAATTTTATCAAAAGTTTTTTAGCAATAACAACATTCAATCACATTTTTGTTGAAAAAAACCATTTTTTGCATATTTTATCAATTACAATTATACTAATTAAATATTAAAATAACATAATACAATATTTATAAAATCAATTAATTTTCTACATATATAAAAATGCCCAGCGAAGCGGGCCAATCAACTCGTTTTATTCTATAGCAGCATCTATATTATTCTAGAGTAATTGCCACGTAGGCTTAGCCATGTTGGCACACGCAGGAATTGCATTTAAATTCAGTAACGAAACTCACAGAGAATATCAAAGAATTATAACAGAATACAATTTACCTCTCCCCTGTCTCATTCGTTCTCTGCATGCCTTGTGCGTGCCTTCTTTTCTTTCTGATTTCTCAACCCTTTCTCTCTCTTGTTCTTCAAGAAGTCTAACCTGTAACAAATTGGTATCAAAGCCCGTCGTCTTCGGATTCAACAAAATGACACCTGAAACTAGATCCCAAGACGTGAGAAGGATAGAAGAGTCCTTGGAAGCAAATAACCAACGAGTCAATATGGTGGTTGATGATTTGGCTCAACTAAAGGCAATGATAAAAGAAATGGCTACTCAACAGATTGCCATCCAACAAACGTTACAAACTTTAGCTGGTGAAGCAAGCTCCTCACAAGGAGTTCTGTCTCCCCAACAAGCTCCTCCACAGACCCATGCTGACTGGTCAGGAGAGGGTTCCCAGCTCAACTACCGAGCTCGTAGACCCAGGAGGGATTTTCCCACCTTTGAAGGAGAAGAAGTTCATAAATGGTTGTACAAATGCAACCAATACTTTGATTTGGAATAGATACCCGAGGGGGAGAAAATGAAATTAGCCTCTTACTACTTGGATGGGATGGCCTTGTACTGGCATCAGAATTACACCAGGAATTTGGAAGGAAGGGAGCTCACTTGGACCGAGTACGTTGATGCTCTATGCTGCAGGTTTGGTGGTCAGAGAGACCCTCTTGAGGAGCTGACTGAACACAGGCAAGAAGGGGATTTGGAAAGCTATATCAAGGATTTTGATATGCTGTGGAATAGGGCACAAATTGCTGAGAAACAGGCATTAGTGTTTTTCTTGGGGGGATTGGAAATCGAAATTAAGAATTTAGTTAAGATGTTTGAGCCGAAATCTCTCAAACAAGCTTATAACCTAGCCAGACTTCACAACAACACTCTCACTCACCGAAAAATCACCCCCATTTATCCACCTCCTGTGAAACCCACCTACACTGCCAACACCCCTAAGCCAGAAATTAATCATGGTAAGCAATCTTCACAAGCATTATTACCCACCCCAACAACTTTTCACCCCCACAATAACCCCTCCTACTCTAGCCATAAACCATCCAAACCCATCAGAACCAATGAAATGGACGACAGGAGAGCCAAAGGCCTATGTTTTTGGTGTGATGAGAAATTTGTGCCAGGGCACAGATGCAGAAACCGAAGGCTATACTCCTTGTGCATAGTAGATGATGATGGAGACAATATAGAGGAGGAGGAGAATGGTTAAAAAAAGGGGGTCTGGCTGGAGGTTCCTTCATTTCACCTTGAGGACAAGGTGGATGTCATGGAAGGGGTATTGTCACAAACCAAAGGGACGAAGAAGGTGAAGGCAGCAATTGAATTCAAATTAACAAGAAGCAATACGACTGTGTTTCAGCAGCCTCTATTTTATTCTATAGCAGCTTCTATATTATTCTAGAGTAATTGCCACGTAGGCTTAGCCATGTTGGCACACGCAGGAATTGCATTTAAATTCAGTAACGAAACTCATAGAGAGTATCAAAGAATTATAACAGAATACAATTTACCTCTCCCCTCTCCTTCGTTCTCTGCATGCCTTGTGCATGCCTTCTTTTCTTTCTGATTTCTCAACCCTTTCTCTCTCTTGTTCTTCAAGAAGTCTAACCTGTAACACTATGTGTTGCTCATGTTCTTCAGAAGCAACGCATTGATTACTGAGAAATAGGGTTTTTGGATGCAAGAAACTGAGTTACGGCGGCTACCAGATCAACAGAAAATGTAAATTTGCTACTAATTTTTTGCCCTGTTTCCACCACTAGCATTTTCTGCAACAAACTTAAAATTATAATATTATATTATAATTTTTATTTATAACGAAGTTCCATTTATTTTTTTATCATAGATATATAAACTATTACGAATGTCTATATGAATAATAATAAACATTGTATCTTATTCTATATTGTTCATAATATATATAATTTAATTTTTTTAATATCTTTAAATTAAAAATAAAAAAGTATTAAATTTATATTAAATCAATACAAGTAACTTATATTGAAATTTATATACTGGTCTTTGTCTTTTTATTCGAGTACATTTATGTCATTTCAATTCTAAAATACCATCTAAACACAAGCCTAGAAAACAAGATTAAATGCTATTTTCAAAACAATAAAATGAGAAATATAAATCAGACCATATATATAAAATAATAGAACTAACACTAAAGGTATTTATTGATGTGCATTTGATATTGTGGTGCAAGATGTTTTTTTAAAAAATAAATTTGAAGTATATTTCTTTTCAGATTTTTTTTGACATCAACCCATCAAATCATAAAAAAAAAGTAATAAATAAGTATTAATTTGATATTTTTCAAGATTAATACATTTTTAAAAAACATCTAAAAATATAAGTTATCACATTCCCAAACATATATATATATATATATTTTATAATTCACCATATATAAATTTATTTATTTTACTCAATTCAATCAATAAAAACATGACCCATGAATCTAGATCTTTTGAAATTACTATCAATAGAAACATAATGGAAAGTATCAAATGTTTGATTTAAAGTTATTCTCACCTTGTGTGTTTTGCTTAAGTCAATTTATTCAAGGTCTTTAAACCATAAATCCATCTTATTTATAAAGAGTAATCACATCATTGATACAATTAGTAAATAAGAAAAAGAATATCCTTTTGAATAATCTATACTCATGCTTTCACACAAAGTATTAACATTTGTTTATTTTTTTGAGCTCGCTATACATCTTTAATAGATTTTAAATATTTACCTCTAATTGTAATTTTTAATTCTTGACATGGATGAAATTTTTATTCAATTTGATTTAATGAAACAAAAGTGTGTAATTCTTACAAAGGAGTAACATCATATGTACAAGAACAAAACACCAACATAAAGGACAACCTCAGGTATTCTCAGGACAACATTTTTTTTTATTTTTTTTGAATCATTTTGATAAACTCTTTTTTAAAATAAATATATTATTTTGATGCCAAGTAAAACTTATTTTGAAAAACAATCTGCCACAATATTAAACTGCAGCACGATCAAGGACTCGTCTCCCGGAGTACTAAGAGTTGAAGGGCCAAATTTGAATTGTACTTAATTTGAAGGATGGGAGGTCCGGCAAAGTGAGCACTGGTACTTGTCAAGCCTCTTGCCCACCAGAAGAGGTTTTCAGGATGTTTTTGCTCTTTATTCGTGGGGTATCACAGCTCCAACTCAAAACAGCTTCAGTTTTTTGGCTACAACATCTGCAAACACATGCGATTGATGACAAAACACTCCCAGGAGAATAAAATAGTAATTGAATCAGGAAAAAGAATTAATTTAAAAATCAATGTATAAAGAAGCCAGAAGTTAAATTACAATAACTCTTGATAATAAAGATTGCTGCTCAAAGAGGATTTGAAACGCTGCTGATGAATTCAATTCCAGTCTTAAACATCTTACACCACCCAAATGATACAGCATTATTGCGCCAAGGGGATCGTGTGGCACAAGAATGCTGCATCATTTGGCTCAGTTGGCAATTGCAAAATGACTATAAATACAAATGGAAAGAACTCTGGACTAGAAATGGATAATTCCAGGTCACTAGCAATCACATCATTATGCACTGCGCACATGTAACTATAGAAAACAAAAGGTTGTCTTCCACCTTCGCTATTAGCTGCAAAATGTAAATTTAGCTCCGCAGCAAACATTCAATATAACGCAGCCATTGAAATACTCGTTCCGTTGTTTGTAAGTAAGCATTCAATCTGTGTCAAGTCTGGACATTTAAACAACTGTTACGGTTAATAAACACATGCATCTACACCATAGATATGAAGCCTATTTAGAAGAGGTCATGTGGAAGCTGCATCTACACCATAGATATGATGCCTATTTAGAAGAGGTCATGTGGAAGCTATACTCTACCGCCACTGAAATACAAAATGCAGAAAGCAGTCCGGACTGAAAAAACAAATTCGTGTCCTCACCCTTTTAGTTCTTATACATCTTTATCTTTATCATTTCCATCATGCAACTCGGTAAATCAAGCGTTTATCTTTATCTTTTCCATCAAGCAACTCAGTAAATCAAGGGTTTGTTATTCAATTATTATCTGTCAAAGGGTGCAAACCCGTAGGCTTTGATTAACAGAAAGCTTTGATATTAGTTTGTCAAGATTATTAAGCTTCTCAACAAAAAGGTTGCAAAGCGGTACCAAATGACAATTTGCAATCCATGCATTCAATCATGCCTACAATCTAAAATATTCTTCCTCCCAAGTCCTAACTAAACTCAATGTTCGAGTCCATTGCTATCACCTTCCAGGGTTAGTGTTAGTCAACACTACAGCTGGTATTTTATATGCATGGGGTGATAACACTAAAAGCAGTGGCGGGGGGGCAGCCCCAGAAAAGATTTTCCAGCCCCCTTCAACAAATTATATTTTTAGCACTAAAAAAATAATAATTTTGCCCCCACTAATTTGGCCCTCCCGAACTAAAATTCCTAGCTCTGCCCCTGACAAAGAGAACTAAAATCTTTCATATCTGACACCCTCTTCTATATTGAACGATAGCAAAATAGCCATTCAAACTCCTAGGAATTGAAGCTACAAGGTCTAAAGAAGTTTAGGGTAATTTTTTTATTTTCCTTTTCCTATCGTCTTCTATCATTGAACTTTAAACAGCAATTATTTACACAAGCATGTTTTATATAGCTGCTCTTACGTTTTAGTGCTCAAAATAAGATTCCCTAAGTGAAATCTCTACCAAAAATGAAAATACTCGACCACTTTGCTTTGAAAAGAAATGGAAGAATTATACGATCACATAATTTTATCAGGACTTAGTTGTGCTTACTAAAGATTTCCCAGAAAATTCTAAGATTTACGCAGTAAATGATCTTCAACATGAACAAATGCTAGTAAAAAAACACCAACAGAGGACTTGAAGAAAAATTATGTAAAATCACATGAAAATGAGGTCACGTTATTAAATCAATAGATTGAGAAATTTAAACAAAAACAAGTCGACACAGTACCTTCATTGCTATCCGTTACCATCCTTTTCCTTTGTCAATTCCCCCGTAAATCTCCAGTAAACCAGGAACTTTATCCTCGTACTTGGTAACACATCTCTCCATGAAATCCTTCTCGCTTAATTTTAGAAAAGTAGCAATGTTTGTGTCTCCTTTTATCAGCTTCTTTGACTTCAAAACCTTCAAAACATTGCACCTCGGAAGAATCCTATTGCCAAAAGAGTATTTAAGAAGCGCAGGATTGGCAATTATTGTTTTTCGTTCCAACTTCATCTTGTTCAGAAAGAAATCCATCATGCTCCGGATTTTCTCCTCTGAACTTAATAATAGACAAGGGAATCGCTTAAAAGTCCATAAAACTTCCTCTTCAGTCCACCCAACACTCTTAAACATATCAATTTTCTTCCTCCAAGCAGATTCATTCATTCGCGCAAACACTGTAAGAGCATGTAGATACATTCTCTTGTCAGGTTCGATGCCCAGTTGCTTGAGATAGCTGACAGCATAAACCATCCTTTCATTACTATGTTGTAATGATCTGGGCTGCGACATTAGCAGATTTGCGACCCTGTCAACGGTCACTCCCTGCTTTTTCAACAAGTCAAGGTTTGGTCGCACGGTAGCATTGAAACTGAAGGACATTAAAAAACGGAGCACGACTAAGAGCAGTTAAAATATTCTCGTTACTTTTAAGAAATCGTTTCAAAAGCTCAAAACATGGCTTAATATGAGCATCTAAGGAGGTTCTAAAAATTCTCGGATCCAATACGGCAAGCTGAGGCAGAAGCTGACCCACAAAGCCATTTGTTATGAAGAAGTCAAACTTAGGCTTGAGATTACCTTCTGTTCTGGAACGGAGGACAGCGGGCCACTTTTCGATCAATTTGGCAACGTGGGCATCCTGAAAATCGTAAGATTTCAAGAATTGGATGACGGATTGAGGCTTCTGAGTGTTATTTTCATCGATTTGGAACTTTTTAGAGACGGAAAGAGCAGATTGTTGAGGAAGCCCGCATGAGTTGACGAGGTATTGAACAGTAAAAGAAGATGAGGCATTGGGAGGTAGTGTAGTAGATGATGTTTTCAGGAAACGCTTTTGAATCAGAGAAAGCAGATTTCCCAATGGTATATGGCTATTCATATGGGTGCTCATGTTTTAGTGGGAAGCAAAATGTTGAAAGATTGATGACAGAAGAAGAAGAAGGGTTTTCTTCAGGGTTTCTTCCCTGGCTGGCTGACGATCTGCTAGATATGACTGGCCCAGATGGGCTTGTTTCAGGTGGCCCTTTTTTTCAGAGAGAAACTAGAGGGAGAGGATGACAGAGAACCTTTAAGTTAAACCCATGGAGAAGCGATTACAATGGAAGCCGAAGGCGGCTCCCTCTATTTTTTGCGTCTTTGAAGATATTTCGACACTGTTTATTATTGGGTAGTAACCTGCTTTTTTTAAAATCTTTGTTTTTTTTTTAAAAAAAAAGAATTAAATTAATATTTTTTTAGTATTTATATATATATATATATATATATATTACTTTTTTACCGGAGCACATCAAAGAATTAATAAATACTAAAAAAATATTAATTTAATTCATTTTTTAATATATATATATATATACACAAATAAAAAATACTTTTAAAAGTGATATCTACAAAATTAAATTAGTTTATATGTTCACACTATGCTATAAAAACTTAGATTTTTTCAAACATAATAAAATAAAATTAATTAATTTTGTAATATTTTCACTAAACTTTAGAATACGATTATTTTGAATTTGTTTTATAAAAATATATTTTTTTAATTAATGTATCTATAATTTATCTTATCCAATACAATGTTTTCAAATGAAGTTTTTGTTTTTGTTTTTTAAAATACTTTATGATTTTTAAAACAAGTTAACAAAAAAAAATCAAAATAGGACATTCCATATTTTGTGTGATTAAAGTATAAAAATATTATAAATATAATAAAATCATTTTTAACACACAAAAGTATTATAAAACAATTAAATAATAAATTGAGATACTTCACTGTTTATATAATCAATAAACACCACAAGAAACTTTTTGTTTCTGAAGAGCTTACACCAGACTCGTTTGATAGTGTTAGTGTTGTAGAAATTATTTTTTAAAATATTTTTTATTTAGAAATATATTAAAATAATATTTTTTTTATTATTTTTAGAATCAACACATCAAAATCAAACTAATGTAAAAAAAACATAAAGAAAATATTAATTTAAATCAAACAAGAAAATATTAAAAAAAAATGTTTTGGATTTTCCAAACACCCCCATCAGAATTTTACTCGCCATAAACACCATTCCTTCGTTCGAGTAAAGGAAGAGGGAGCTCCATAGAGCTAGTTACAATTGCCATCCCTGCCACAGATTACTAAATTGAATCTTATAACTACACTTGGACTATCTTTACCCCCACTCTTCTACATTAAAGCTTTTCCCTTAAATTGGAGTGTTCACTTGGCTTACGAAGCCTGATTGACCACTTTCGGTAAACTTATAACGGAGAGTGGGGTGGCATTATTCATTTAGATAGAACACATAATAACGTTAAAAAAACACAACCAAAATGTAAGGTAAGGAAACAAATTATCCAAAATTATCTATATCCCACCAAGTTAAACCCACTATGATGTACGAGGTGATGGAATATTTGAATAACGGAGCACGAATTTGTTGCAATTAGAGCACATGAAATTCCTAGTAAACATGTCTATAGATTAAAAAGACAAGTCCAAGCTCAGAAAAAGCTTTAAACTTGATAGATGATTTTGTTTTTATTAATAAGAACAAGTATAGTTTATGATTCGATCATTAAGTTTTGCTAGAACGTTCAGTATTTACTATGATCTGTTCATTTTTGTTTTGAACTTGCTATACATCATAGGTAAGTTTGAAATATTTACCTTTAATTCTTAATATGGATGAGGTTTTTAATCAATTTTGTCAACAAAAGAGTTCGATTCTTACAGATGAATCTCCACTTTAACAACAATATCGGTACAAGGTGAACAACAAGCAAAAAACAGCATAAAGGGCACCTTCATGTAGTCTTCAAAGGTTAAAAAGACCTGGAAGCACGATCAAGGCCCCAGCTCCAAGGAATCTTGAAAGTTGAAGGACCAAAATGCAACTGTCCTTGATTTGAAGGATGGGAGGCCAGGCAAAGTGTACACAGGTGCTTGTCAAGCCCTTCTGTTCAAAGGGAAAAGGTTTTCAGGCTGTTTTCTCTCTTAATTTCAGGCTGTCCTTTTTGCTCAGCTTCAACATCTGCAGCCACATGTGAGCCAGTCCTTTTAAATGATAAAACACTCTCAGGAGAATAATTTGGATTTTTGAATCAGGAAAAAGCATGAATATAAAAATCACTGTATAAAGAAGCAGAAGTTAAATTACAATAAATCTTGATAATAAAGATTGCTGCTAAAAGAGGATTTGAAACGCTGCTGATAAATTCAATTCCAGTCTTAAACATCTTACACCACCCAAATGATACAGCATTATTGCGCCGAGGGGATCTTTTGGCACAAGAATGCTGCATCATTTGGCTCAGTTGGCAATTGCAAAATGACTATAAATGCAACTGGAAAGAACTCTGGACTAGAAATGGATAATTCCGAGTCACTAGCAATCGCATCATTATTCACTGCACACATGTAACTATAGAGAACAAAAGGTTGTCTTCCACCTTCGCTATTAGCTGAATAATGTAAATTTAGCTCCGCAGCAAACATTCAATATAACACAGCCATTGAAATACTCGTTCCGTTGTTTGTAAGCAAGCATGCAATCTGTGTCAAGTCTGGACGTTTAAACAACTGTTACACATGTGTCCACTGAAGTTTAGAAGTGACATGCAAAAGTTACGGTTAAATAAACATATGCATCTTCACCATAGATATGATGCCTATTTAGAAGAGGTCATGTGGAAGTTATACTCTACCCCCCTGGAAAACAAACACAACTCGGTAAATCAAGGATTTGTAATTTGATTATTATCTGCCAAATAATGGCAAAAGACCAACAAAAACACCATTAGATGGTGCACACCTGTACGCTTTGATTAAAAGAAAACTTCACCATCTATATGCAATCTATATGCAAAAGATATTAGTTTGTCAAGATTATCAAGTTTCTCGACAAAAAGGATGCAAACCGGTAGCAAATGGCAATTTGCAATCCATGCATTCATTGATGCCTACAATCTAAAATATGCTTCTCCCAAGTCCTAACCAAACTCAATGTTCGAGTTCATTGCTATCACCTTCCACAGTTTGTCAACACTACAGCCGGTATTTTATATGCTTGAGTGATAACAGTAAGAGCAGTGGCAGAAACAGGGGGTGGGGGGCTGGCCCCAGAAAGGAATTTTTTTCCAGTCCCCCTTGACAAATTATATCTTTAGCCCTAAAAAAATTCAGTTTTGGCCCCCCCTAAATTTTTTCCTTAATTTGGCCCTCCCAAACTAAAATTCCTAATTCCGCCCATGACAAAGAGGACTACAATCTTTCATATCTGACAACCTCTTCTATATTGAACCATAGAAAAATTAGCAATTCCAACTCCTAGGAATTGAAGCTACAAGCTCTAAGGAATATTAGGGTAGTTTTTGTATTTTCCTTTTCCTATCGTTTTCTATCATTGAACATAAATATGAACTTCAAACAGCAGTTATTTACACAAGAATCAGAACCCTTTTAGCTTACCAGCAAGTGAGGGAACCAATAACACGGCCTGTTTTATACAGGTGCTCTTATGTTTTAGAGCTCAAATTAAGATTCCCGAAGCAAAAATGAAAATACTCGACCATTCAGTTTTGCTTGCAATGGAAGAATTATACGATCACATAATCAGGACTTAGTTTTGTTTACTAAAGATTTCCCAGAAAGTTCTAAGTTTTACGCAGCAGATGATCTTCAACATGAACAAATGCTAGTAAAAACAAACACCAATTGAGGACTTGAAGAAAAAATATGTAAAATCACATGAAAAGGAAGTCAAGTTATTCAATCATTAGATTGAGAAATATAAATAAAAACAAGTTGACACAGTACCTTCATTGCTATCCGTTACCATCTTTTCCTTTGTCAATTCCTCTGTACATCTCCAGTAAACCAGGAACTTTATCCTCATACTTGGTAACACATCTCTCCATGAAATCCTTCTCGCTTAATTTTAGAAAAGTAGCAATGTTTGTGTCTCCTTTAATCAGCGTCTTTGACTTCAAAACCTTCAAAACATTGCACCTCGGAAGAACCCTATTGCCAAAAGAGTATTTAAGAAGCGCAGGATTGGCAACTATAGTTTGCCGTTCCAACTTCATATTGTTCAGAAAGAAATCCATCATGCTCCGGATTTTCTCCTCTGAAATTAATAATAGACAAGGGTATCGCTTAAAAGCCCATAAAACCTCCTCTTCAGTCCACCCAACACTCTTAAACATATCAATTTTCTTCCTCCAAGCAGATTCATTCATTCGTGCAATCACTGTAAGAGCATGTATATACATTCTCTTGTGAGGTTCGATGCCCAGTTGCTTGAGATAATTGACAGCATAAACCATCCTGTCATTACTATGTTGTAAGGATCTGGGCTGCGACAATAGCAGTTTTGCGACCCTATCAGCGGTCACTCCCTGCTTTTTCAACAAGTCAAGGTTTGGTCGCACGGTAGCATTGAAACTAAAGGACATTAAAAAAGGAGCACGACTAAGAGCAGCCAAAATATTCTCGTTACTTTTAAGAAACCGTTTCAAAAGCTCAAAACATGGCTTGATAGAAGTATCTAAGGAGGTTCTAAAAATCACCGGATCTAATACGACAAGCTGAGGGAGAAGCTGACCCACAAAGCCATTTGTTATGAAGAAGTCAAACTTAGGCTTGAGATTATCTTCGGTTCTGGAACGGAGGACAGCGGGCCACTTTTCGATCAATTTGGCAATGTGGGTATCCTGAAAATCGTAAGATTTCAAGAATTGAATGACGCATTGAGGCTTCTGAAGGTTATTTTCATCGATTTGGATCTTTTTGGAGACGGAAAGGGCAGATTGCAGAGGAAGCCCGCATGAGTTGATGAGGTAGTGGACAGTAAAAGAAGACGGAGATGATGAGGCATTCGGAGGTTGTGAAGTAGATGATGTTTTCAGGAAACGCTTTTGAATCAGAGAAAGCAGCAGATTCCTCAACGGTAAATTGCCATTAATATTGATGCCCATATTTAGTGGGAAGCGAAAATGCTGAAATATTTGATGACAGGAGAAGATGCAGGGTTTTCGTTAGGGTTTCCCCACCGGCTGGCTGGCTGGCTGGCAATCGACGCCGGTTTATTTTGAAGTCTTAAAAATAATTCTGAAAACTTAAAAGCAATTAAATTAATTGTTTTTAATTTTTAAGATGATCTCATATTAAAAATAAATAAAAAATAAAATGTTATTTCTATCAGTTAAAAAAAAAAAAAACTAATTGCTACAATATCTTTAAATATCAGTCACAAAGATGACATATTTCAACACTTCACATCCACTTTGATTAAGCGGGCATGTAGGATTATAGTCGATATTGTCTTTTAATATATTTTTTATTTAAAAATATATTAAAATAATAATTTATTATTTTTATAAAAAATATATTTTGAATATCAACACATAAAAATAATACTAAAAAAATCAGAAAATTTAATTATATATAAAACATAAAGATAATAAAAAATCAATTCTTTTCAAAATCTCTAATTTAGATTTCTTGTCTTCTTTTAAATAAACAAAAGCTATTTTATCATAATCACCTCCATAAATGCAAATACTCTTGTTTTGTTTTTTGTTTATTATCTAAAGCTTGAGAAACTATGTTATTTCTGATAAACTTTATATACATGCTAACATGTAACGTCCTAGAAAAAAAACTATTTTTTTTTATTATTATTTACAAGTTTTTTATTATATTCATTTTAATGACTAAAAAGTCATTGAATCATAAAAATAACAAAATTGTAATCTATAATTACAACAATATCATCCATAATTCCAAATTGTATCTATTTATCCCTAAAAAATTCTTCATACCAAAAAACCAAATATCTAACTTTTACCTAGAACCATCGACTAATTTGGCTTTCTTGATATGAAAAAAAGATTATTTTAAGTTTTCAGAATGAAGAAAATATTAGTAGATTTTACTTTTAAAATATTTATCAATGTTATATATCTATGATATTATATTTAAAATATATATATATATTATATAGAATAAGCTATATATATATATATGATGTCATAAAAAAATCACCATTACTTTTTTATATCTCATTCTTTTTATTATAAGTGATCAAATAGTTATATTTAATATTTTATATATGTTAGATAAACTTGAAAAAAATTAAATATTAATAAGTTATTTTTCAGCTTGTTTCTTATAACATGGTCCAACATTAAAGAAAATAATCCATATTTTAGGAATTTATTTTTCAAAGAAATCACTTTCCAAACTATTTTTTTCTTGAAAAAAAAAGGCCTTATGTACCAAGTACAGTGATATGACTTTTTTTAAAATAAATTTCTAATTGTTATATTTTTTAAAATTAAAATAATATTAATTAATTAATCAAAATTAATTCGAGCATCGGTTGGTGTGCCTGAAACACTAAACCAGGTAAATAGAAACACATCCAGATTACAAATTGAAAGCACGGAAGAGTTGTTATTTACCTTTAGAGTTCGTTGTGAGCTGGTAACTTTTCTAGAGGCGGCGCCTGTCTCTTCATGCACATTACGCGTGCTCGTGCGCGTGTGTACACACACGCATGGAGCTAGTCATATGACAACGGAGGATCCCCACATTACACTGTATGTTTCTTTCTCCATCTCGCGCAAGGATATCAAATCATGTAGTTCCACGGATTACAGATATATATATATATATATGGAGCCAGCCCTGTTAACTTGATAGTATTTGCACTGGCAAACAAAAATATAATTTGTTTTTAGGGTTTTGTGCACTTGGCTGTGGTCGAATTGTTAGATCACCATTCACAATGGTATTTATATCAATCCATGAAGCCAGCGATTTAGGGTTTCAGTTTTTTTATCAGTTCTTTAGGTTTCTTGCTTAATGGTCAGATTTCTCGCAACCAGTTCTTTCCTGTTAAATTTTGATCTTTCGATCGGTGCACAATAATGGAGAGGTACTTGCTGGTTAAAGAACTCGGAGCGGGTGCCTTCGGCAGCGTCCGGCAAGCGATCAATCAAGAGACCGGTGAGGTTGTCGCCATCAAGCAGATCAGGAGACAATTCGATTCATGGGAAGAATGTCTGAATTTGAGAGAGGTCAAGTCCTTACAGAAGATGAACCATCCCAAGATTGTGAAGCTTAAAGAACTGATCCTCGCAAACAAACTTCTGTATTTTGTTTTCGAGTGCATGGAACAGAACCTTTATCAGATCATTGCAGACAGGAAAACCCTGTTCTCGGAAGCAGAGGTCAGGGGATTGTGTCACCAGGTCTTTCAGGGTCTTGCTTACATGCAGAAACAAGGTTATTTTCACCGTGACCTGAAGCCTGAGAACTTGCTGGTCACCGGAGGTGTTGTCAAGATTGCTGATTTCGGGCTCGCCAGAGAAACCAATTCGAGACCGCCGTATACACAGTATGTCTCCACTCGCTGGTACCGAGCGCCGGAAGTTATTCTACAATCAGATTTTTATAACTCTAAAGTTGATATGTGGGCAATGGGTGCCATCATGGCCGAGTTACTCACTCTCCGTCCGCTCTTTCCCGGTACCGGAGAAGCAAACCAGATGCACAGGATGTGCAGCGTACTGGGCACTCCAACTATGGATACATGGGCTGAAGGAATTCATCTGGCAAGAACAATCAATTACCAGTTTCCAGAATTTGATCATGGCGTCCCTCTCTCTGCACTTATACCATCTGCTAGCGAGGATGCAATCAGCCTTATTTCAATGCTCTGTTCTTGGAATCCTTGCGATAGGCCCACCGCGGAGGAGGCCTTGGATCATCCTTTCTTCAGGAGTTGCTTTTATATTCCTCCATCCCTCCGCTTCAGGGACGCCGCAAAAATTGTCGGAACAAGTGGAGAATTCGAGCAGGAATGTTTCAGGGGATATCCTGAAGCTTTATCTCATTCAAATCTCAGCCACAGCTTTCCTTCTCCCAGCAAGTTACACGCTTACTCGAGCACGCCTGTGCATTGCGACTTCAACAGGGCAAACCAGCATGTTTCGAGACCTTCCAGGAAATTCAGATTTGGACTGCAATCTATTAACATGGGCCGATTTGATGGGCCTGGAGTTTCAGATACAGATGACATATTGCCTCACATGACAAATGGCCCACGCAAGCAATTTCCTTTCAAAGCTGAGGTCCAAGGAATTGCAGAATCTGCTGACATGTTTATCAGACCAGGCCATGAATCTCATCCTGCCACAATCCACACAAGGAAAGTTGCAGTGTGAATGATAACATGAGCTAGAAGAGACTATTATTCTTAGATGTCTTTTGTTTTATTATCTTTGTAAGAAATGTGTTGACTTTGAATTTTTATACTTGGTAACTTTTTGATTATATGATTAAGGTTGTTTTTTATATTGATTTTTGTCCAGAAATACTTGGTAATTTTTTTTTTCAGAACACTTTTAAAACACAGTAACAAACAAGAAATTAATAGATTATAATAAGAATTTACAGTTCATTGGTCAATCAGAAAATTTAACACGTTATTTATTTGATCTTTAGTTTTTGATGAAATTTAAGTTTCACCGAGCTATCCCCCTCATTAAAATGTCCCAGAATCAGTAGCTGTACAAGGTAATGCACTTGTCGGAAACCCATTTGATTCGCTTGAGCCCTGACTTGCACAAAACATCATCATAAAGGGCACCTCCATGTAGTCTTCAAAGGTTAAAACTTAGAAGCACGATCGCGGACCAGCTCCAAGTAGTCTTGAAAGTTGAAGGGCCAAATTGAAACTTTCCTTGATTTGAAGGATGGGAGGTCAGGCAAAGTGTACACTGGTGTGCTAAACAAGCCTTTTGCTCACCAGAAAAGCTTTTCAGGGTATCTCTGCTCTTAATTATGGGATATCAGAGTTCGAGCTCAAAACAGCTTCGGTTTTTTGGCTTCAACATCTGCAACCACATGTGAGCCACGTCCTTTTTAATGATAAAACACACTCTGGAGATTAATTAGTATTTGAATCCAGTGAAAGCCTAAATTTAAAAATCACTGACTAGAGAAATCAGAAATTAAATTACAATTACTCTTCACCATCCAAATTCCTAAACTCCAACCATGCAAAAGAAATACATTTGTTAAGATGATTAAGATCTCTACAACAAACTTAATAAAACACTAGTGTACCAAATGGCAATTTGCAATCCATGCATTCAATCATGCCCGCGATATACAATATGCTTCTCCCAAGTCCCAACCAAACACAATGTGAGTCTGTTAATATCAATCACCTTTCTGTGTTTGTCAACAAGTAGCAAGTATTTTATATGCATGAATGATAAAACTGAGAGGACTCAAATTTTTCATATTTGACACCCTCCTCAATATTTTTTACCATAGCAAATAGCCATTCAAACTGCCAACCATATTTCTGGTTCAGAGTTTGTAGGTATTGAAGCAACAGGGTAGAAGATTAGGGTAGTTTGTGTTTTTTCCTTTACATATCAGTTTCCCTCATTTACCAATATAAATAGGAACTTTAAACAACAATTATTTAAAGAAGCACCAGAGCCCTTTTAGCTTATGAGCGCAAGTAAGGGAACCAATCACATAGTATATTTCATACATCTGCTCTTATGTTTTAGTGCTTAGATTAAGATTCCCAAATAAAAAACATCTACCAAAAACGAAAATACTGGACCATCCAGGTTTACTCTGAAAAGCAACAGAAGAATTATGCAATCACACAATCTTATCAATATTATATGTGTTTACTAAAAAATTTCCCAGAAAATTCTAAGATTCATGCAAATTATCTGCTTGGACTTGTATATGCATCAAATGATAATCACAATGAACAAGTGAGAGTAAAAACAAACACCAATAGATGACTTACAGAAAGAATATGTAAAATCACAAGAAAATGCACTCCCAGTATTCAATCATAGATTGAGCAATGTAAATAAAAACAAGTTGACGCGATACCTTCATTGCTGTCCAGTATCATCTTTTTCACTTGTCAGCTCCTCCGTACATCTCCAGTAAACCAGGAACTTTATCCTCGTACTTGGTAACACATCTCTCCATGAAATCCTTCTCGCTTAATTTTAGAAAAGTAGCGACGTTTTTCTCTCCTTTGATCAGCTTTTTTGACTTCAAAAACTTCAAAACATTGCACCTCGGAAGAACCCTATTGCTGAAAGACAACTTAAGAAGCACAGGATTGGCAACTATAGTTTGCCGTTCCAACTTCATCTTATTCAAAAAGAAATCCATCATGCCCCGGATTTTCTCCTCTGAACTTAGTAATAGACAAGGGAATCGCTTAAAAACCCCTAACACCTCCTCTTCAGTCCACCCTACACTCTTGAACACGTCAATTTTCTTCCCCCAGGCAGATTCACTCATTCCTGTAATCACTGAAAGAGCATGTATATACATTTTTCTTGTCTGGTCCGATGCCCAGTTGCTTAAGATAATTGACAGCATAAACAATCCTATCATTACTATGTTGTAAAGATCTTGGCTGCGACAATAGCAGTTTTGCAACCCTATCAACTGGCACTCCCTCCTTTTTCAGCAAGTCAATGTTTGGTCGCAGGGTGCCATTGAAACTATAGGACATTAAAAAGGGACAACGTTTAAGAGCAGCTAAAATTTTCTCATTACTTTCAAGAAGTGGTTTCAAAAGCTCTAAACATGGCTTGATTTGAGCGTCTAATGACGTTTTAAAAATCATCGGATTCAATACGGCAAGCTGAGGCAGAAGCGGGCCCGCAAAGCCAATTTTTTTTAAGAAGTCAAACTTAGGCTTCAGAGTACCTTCTGTTTTGGAACGGAGGACAGCAGGCCACTTTTCGATCATTTTGGCAATTTGGGTATCCTGAAAATCGTGAGACTTCAGGAATTGGATGACGGATTGAGCCTTCTGAAGGTTATTTTCATCGATTTGGAACTTTTTGGAGACGGAAAGAGCAGTATGTAAAGGAAGCCCACATGAGTTGATGAGATATAGAACAGTAAGAGAAGATGAAGAGGGAGATGATGGGGCATTGGGGGGTCGTGTGGTAGATGATGTTTTCAAGAAACGTTTTCGAATCAGAGAAAGCAGCAGATTTCTCACTGGTAAATTGCTAATAATATTGTTGCCCATTTTTCGATGGAAGCAAAATGCCGAAAGACTGATGACAGAAGTAGAAGATGGGTTTTCGTTAGGGTTTCTCCCGTGGCTGGCTGACTGATGACAAAAATTGAGCAAGGACAAGATTGAAAATAAAAGGGATCAAAGTGAAAAATAATGAGCACCAATTACAAAAAAAAATGCATAGAAAATTCCCCGTGGTCCTTATACTTTACAAGCTGTGATTATTCAGTCCCTCTAATTTCAAATATACGATTTTGATTTGAAACTTCATTTTTCTTATTTTTATGTTCTTAGTCTGAGAGATGAGAGAAAGAGGTGGGGAAGAGAGTCTCAGATTATACCGGAGAATTTGATTAAAATTTTCAAAAATCATTTTTGATAACAGTAACATAAAAATTATCTAATTTAAAATAAAAAATAAAAAATAAATCATTTTTTTTCAAAAAAAACTCTTAAACACAATATCAACCCCCCCAAGCAAACGATCTTCCATTGTCGTAGGGAAGGTTTTCAAAGCTCCACCTTTCTGGGTATGGAACAGTTCGAGAGGTGTCTTAAGGGTGCAAACCTTTTTTCTTTGTTAGAAATTATGCTGTCCCATGCATAAGCTGGCTTCAAAAAAAGAACAAAAACGTCAGGACTCCGTGTCTGCATATAACCTGCTCTAAATATGTTCTCTGTAACTTGTTCAATGTTAGTTGATATTGCAATATATTCCCCAGAATTGTCTTCTTATATGTTCTGTTTTTTTCAGTATACTTTGGCAAAAATTCTGCAGTTGTCCTTGTATTACAGAAACATGCAACCGGTTAACCTATATCCAAATTTCGTCCAATACTTTTGGCCCCCGGGATGAGTTTCTGCACGTTCAGATTCATGATTCGCCTCGTCAAGTGAGATATAGAGAGAGGACAAATCATCTTCTAGAAGGGTTTGCAGTAAATTGCTTGGGGAAATGTTTTATACAAGTTAGATTTCTTATATCATGAAGAAAAAAAATGCCGAGGGTTCAAGATTTGACTACGAACAGGAGATCGAAGATTCCACTCCAATCAGGTACAAGCAGAACAGACTTAAATGTTCATGAGATTGTACTCTTGTTTTTTCTTTTGATATCATGAGATTGTTTTCTTTAGATACCCGTCTCATTCTTGTCCAGTATGAGAAAACACATGTTTTACGAGCTGCCTTTCTTTACTCACGGTAAGACATACAGTTAGCAAGCAGAGACTAATTCCTTAAACAAGGCATCCCTGTCCTGTTCTTCTTGTTCCTAGTCTGAGCCAGAAAGAAATGGCAAAAAACTTAATTGAGAATACAGCATTGTGATGTCAGAATAGCAGTTCTCAGTGGGAAATTACCGTGCTCTCTGCAATGAGATGACAGTGTTTTTTCTTTGCTGGTCAAGAGAAAAAAGTTTTGTAGATAGGAGTATAAGATAACCTTTTATTCTCTCGTTTTTTTATCTAGCTGGAACTCTGCAACTTTCACCACCAGATATGGATGGTCCTGAATCCACGAGAGAATCAACATGAGTCACATGCCTATGTTTGGTAGTTACATCTTCGAAAAATCATGCAGCTCCTTTGCTTCACTCAGTATATGCTCCACCTGGAAGAGGTCAAGGTCACCATTTATGGATGATGTAAAGTTGAAAGAAATCAAGGGATGCCAACCTTTATTTTTGCGGGAAAGAAAAATGGAAAAACTCCCTACCTAAAAGAGAAGGAAGTGATGATTTTATGCCCAAAGCAATGTCATGACTATAAATAAAACGAGGGCCAGTCCAAAACAGAACCCAACAATTGCTATGAAAGCCTGAAACAGAATCCAACAGTTGCTATGGTTACATGTATTCGAATGAATGAGAATGTTTCGGAAAGGCAAATCGTTAGATATGTACCTTCTCCTGAGACTCGAATTTAAACTTGCCAGTGAACCATGACAATCCTCTGTCTACAAAAGGTGCAAGAGCTAGGGCCCTGGGCAAGAGGTATTCCTTTAAGAAGCGAATGCTCCAAAGTATATAATACACATACAAAATCAGGCTTAAAAGATTTAAAAAGAGAATATAAGAGCATTACTGTAGATGGGAATCATCCAATTCTAGATGCATAATGGTAGTTCAAGAACATCAGACAAAATTATAAACAGGACAAGGGGAACAAAAGACAGGTGGATAACTCATGATCTAGAAAAAAATAGTTACCATGAAGCAACCCACCAGAACACCGTCTTAGTTTTATATAAAACAAGCTCACAAGGTTCAACCACATCCATGTCCATGGGAAACAAATTCTTTGCAGAAGTTGAAAATAGGGTCTAAATGGCATTAACTTGACAGCAATTGTGCACCAGAACAGGAATTTATATCTCGAAACATTCTATGTTTTCTGGTTTATTCGCTTAATTCAGACACTTTTGAGAGATGTTCCAGCTCTGGTCATTACTCATTACAGTGTCCCAAAGCTTGAGGACCATCCGACCTCAGCAGCAAGCAGCAAGCCAAACAGCCCATAAACTATCCATTTATTAAGCCAATGAAATTTATGAATTTTGAAATCTAGATTGAATCGACTTCAAGTGTACATGACCAGGGAAAAAAAAGAGTAGCAATACCAATTCCTGAAGATTTCCTGGTTATTTAAGGGCATGGAATCAATCATTACATTTAGACAAGTAACGTGAAGAAATAAAAAATGAGTTCTAGCAGCTCACCCTCCTGCTCTTACAAGCTTGGTAACTTGGCTCCCAGCCCACACCATTGCCATCACTTTGAGAAATCTGCAACATGTTAAATTTCCATGTTATTTTATAGCCCCATTGATATTTAGAAAGATAAGTAATTTACCTCTCTGCAGCAGCGAGATAACCCATTTTTCCAGGTGCAGGAGCAACATAGAACCTAGCAAGCCAGTGAAGTACGCTTAAATTTCAAAGACCCATAGAATATAAGCCCAAGACAGTTCACAAACAGCATTACAGTGAATCTGCCTTCAATTCAAAGATAAAAAATAAAATAAGTCACACCCAAACTTAGTTATAGCAGCAACTTGAATTATCAAATCAGCACCCCAACATCCTACTCCTATACGGTCTATCATGTCAAGAAATGAATTTTCGAGGGAGAAAAGAGAACACCGTACTTAATCCATTTATTCCAACTGTAAGTGGACACAATATTTCTCTCAATGAGAAGATCCAATAAGGCTCCCTAAAAGTAAGCTTATTTTACTCATAATAGGGCTGTTGCTGGATTCTTCCATCAAACATGAATTTACCAGACTCATCTTCAGAATGATGATGTTTCATGACCTAGAGATGTGACTACTCGAAGGTCTAGAGATAAAGCAGCAGACACCACATTATCACAAATTTCAAGCCCACAGCTTGCCAATTAGCATTGAAGGTGTGCTGAACGATGTGAGTGACAGGCTGCCCATGCTAACCACAATACCAAACAGCACAGACCTCTCAAGTTTGTTGCACTCTGGGGTTTCATGCACATTAAAAGAAACATGGACCAGATGAGTCTTATAAAAGGTTGCTTCACTTACCACACCAGAAGAAAGGTTGTAAGGTAGTAAGCAGTATTCAAAAGCCCATAGGATAATATTCCAGAAATCCCATATCTCTTTAAATTCTTCAACACACTGGTGACAAGTTAGATAATTATAAAAAAAAAGACTAAATCAGTACACATACAATTCAAACCCTAATGAACAAGAGAAGATATTCATGCATTTCTAACTTACATTTTCTTCTCTCCGTTTATAACAGTAGTAAAATCATACCACTCAGACAATACTCACTTCACATAAAGCAATCCAACGCATTAATTCAAAGCTATATATAGCTTCCGCTTATAAAATCATTCATCAAAAAGGAAATCTCCATGCCTCTAATCAAAAAAGCAATTAGCAGAAAGAATATGGGAAATCTACTGTACATTCCTATGTATTATATTCAAGGGTAAGCAAGAAAGTAACAGCATTGCCATCATCATGCTATTAACAAACAAAAGAATGTCAGCACAATGAATAAGAAGAAAGTACTCATTCGAAGCTGGCGATCGACTCGTTTCATTCCTTTCCATTGAACCTGGAAAACAAGGTAAGATGCCGGAAAATTTAGCTGGCAACATAATACATTCATCAAATTTTCAGCACGATACTGTTGAAAGAACAATATATTGTTTTTGTTGATAACATAATATACCTTCATGGTCATGATTTTTTTTGTAAGAATCCGATGAACCAGAAACCTAACCTTGCACGACCAAAGACCAAAAAATAAAGGTTTTTAAACAAACTTTAATCATTTAAGAATATGGGATAGTTAGAATGTGTCTGATACTCACATTGTTGTCGCCAGTAACTGAGCAGAGACGTCGAAAGTGGGACAGGTTTGATGAGGGGCTCTTTGATTTCTGTAAGTGGTACCGAGTGGGAACCCTAAAGGTGTAAATGCGGGGAAGCTCGTTGAAACACTGGTAAGCAGATTTGAAACAGGGAATTACTTGGCCATATAAAAAGATGAAAAAAGAAAAGGAAGAAGAAGAAGAATTACCAGGCGATGCAGGAGAGGTTTTGGTGCGAGAGACATGGCTGGAGAGAAAGAAAGTACTGCCACAATATAGCCAGATGGTGTGTGTGTGTGTGTGTGTGTGTGTGTGTGTGTGATCCGTGCTCCGCCGCATACCATAATTTCTTTACAAATAGGATGAAAAAGGTTATTTTGGTGTGTTTTTAAATTAAAAAAAATATAAAAACATCTAATTAAATAAATTGATAATAATAATTAAATAAACTGTTAACAGTAACAAAATTAGAAACTTAAAAAAATAAAATATAAATTAAAATATTTAATCTCATGAAATAAGATATTTACTTGTCTGTATTTACTAAATATATTTATTATAATCATAAATAAAGATAAAGATGAAAATATATATGAAACAGTTGAATAGGATCAAAGAAAAAAATATATTATGCGATGTTGGACATATCAGAAATATTATTTCAAGATAAATATTTTATATATATAAAAAATAAAGCTTATTTGAATAAAATAATTAATTAAAAACTGAATACAAAACAAGATGCTTTTTTAAAAAAAAACTTCAATTCATAAAAGCTTTGTAAAACCCATGTCTAAGAGCATGAGACCGGATCCATTTGGATTTACTAAGTTTATTTTTTTTAAATCAATAAAAGATAATAAAAACATAAATACATATGAAACTAAGTGAAACAAATAAAAAGAACAAAATATATGGCACGAGGCTGAATATATTATATATATTATATTAAAATAAATATTTTTATATATAAAATAAAGCTTGCATGTACATAAAAGCAATTCTTTAGAAACTAAATACAAAACAAATATTTTTTATATAAAACAAAACTTCAATTAAAAAAAGTTTGCACAACTTGTTGCTTAGACTATAAGACCGTGATAAATATTACAGTTTTTGTCAGCTAAGGGTCTATTTGGGAAGGCGGTCGCGGTTAGTTTTTGAAAGTGCTTTTTCGTTTAGAAATACATCAAAATGATATATTTTTTTTATTTTTTTTAAAAATATTTTTGATATCAACACATCAAAATGATCTAAAAATACTAAAAAAATTCATTTAAAATGAAAAAAAGATGAATTTTGGTCAAACGCCGGTTTGACAACAATGTCAAACATACACTAAATCTATTTATTAAAAACAATAAAACATTATAGAAATATAAATGTATATGAAACTGAATGAATGAAATAAATAAATAAAAATCACACATTGTCAAACATACTATAAATATCATTTACTAGAAGAATATTTTACAAATTAAAGCTTACTTGTACATAAATTTAATAAAATCTTCAAGAATTAAATACAAAACAAATTTTATTTTTTAGAAAAAGAATTTGTCCGTGAAAGACTGCAAAACTCGTGACTTAAGTTACAAAATGAAGATAAATCAATAGAATATAACTACGAAACTAATTTTTTTTTATAACAAAAGTAGTATTATAAATTATTTAACTGTATCAACTTTCAAAACTTGTATCTCGTGTTATTATACCGGAAGCATGTCAAATGAAAAAACCACAAAAATAAATCCTAAAAAATCAAGCACAAAATGAAAATACAAAGGAAAATATATGTCAGACAAAAAATTGCAATTAAAAAAATGATGATGATTTAAAAAAAAAAATCATAAAATTTTTAAAAAAAGTCTAAAAAAAATAAAAATAAAAAATAATCAAAAGAGTGAGGGGGTAAATTGAATAAAAAAACAACATAAATTATGACCGAAAAATAAAATTGAACATTGAAACTCTAACAAAAAAGCCAAAGAAAAAAAAATCAAAAATCAATAGAACAATGTTATTTTTGATTTAAAAAAATATATATGAAAAATTATAATAAAAAGACTAGATAAAAAATAAAAACTTTTTTAAAAGAATTAAAGGACTGAAATAGACAATTAAAAAACAAAATCACCAAACTTGAAAGGAAAAAAAAAAAAACCCAAGTATTTTTTATTAACATGAATATCCGAGTCTATTTACATGCATCTCAATTAATCTCATAAATTTTAAATTAATTATTTTATAAATTTTTAATAATTATTATATTAACAAATATAAAAATTGATACCTCTCATCAATGTAGCGTCTAAATAGGATACTTTTGGTCAATGAATGGGGCATCACTTGGTACGGGTCCAGTCAAGTTTTTCAAATCAGGCATTTCATTGATATTTTTTTATTATTATTTTAATATATTGATATAAAAATATTTATTTAATATCCACGCATGAATATGCAGTTGAAGACATGGGTCTTACTTAGGTTCCCTGAAGAAGTCCCACGTACAAGCTGCATAATGACGGGATAGATTTTTTGCTGGTGGATCTACTTAAAAAGAATAAAGAGATATAATCGTGCTTATATTTTTTTTTTATAAATAAATAATAGAATACTACTAGTTACTTTTTCAGTACTGTATTTTTTTTTATGTCTTTGTAATTTTTTAAAATATGGTAGATGGATTCAAAATTATTCTATAAATATAATTTAATATCTCGAGTTTTTTTTATTAAATAATAGTTGAATGATAAAATCAATGTAAATTCTTGCCATTTTTAATTTATTTAAGTGGATTAAATTTTAAAATAAATTAGTTTAATCAAATGTGCTGGAAAATATTATTAAATAGCCTCATCTCCTACTTATTGCTTAGTGAATCTAATGTTAAATGAATAGAGGTTTAGGGGGGCTACGGCAGCGTGACAATAATTAAATTTTTTTAATAATTTTTGTTTAGAAATATATTAAAATAATTTATTTTTAATATTATCATATCAAAATGATTAAAAATACTAAAAAAAAATTTTAAAAAAAAAATTATTAAAGCTCAATGTTAAGCACTGCTGTTTAGTAATGCAGTGCTTCGATAACATTGTTTTTTTTTAATTAAAAATATGTTAAAATAATTTTTCTTACATCGAAAATATTAAAATTGAAAATACAATTTAATATTTTAAATACTAAATAATTTTAAAAGAGCTAAAAACATTTAAGCTCGTTCGCACACGAAAATTAATTTTAAAAAATAAATAAAATAAACGTGACGCGCTTGTAGGCAAGTGGACAAGTAAGCCCGGCCCATTAAGATTCCAACCCGTGAATCCAACCATCCATCTATAAAAACTCAACGGAAGCAAAATCAGTAGCGAGAAAAGAACAGCAGCAAGCAGCCTCTTTTCCCCAGCTTTGCCATCTCCCCTGCTTTGCGCCCGCCCCTCTCAAAAACCCTAATTCCTCATAATTGTCAGAATCCTAAAAAAACCCTAATTTATCACCGCGATCATATTTCCTCTCGATAAAGATAGCCCTCCCTTGGAGCTCTCTCTCCAATAAACAAGCGAACACCTCAAACTCAGGTAACAACATCTGCTCTCATTTACTACCTGGTCGTTTTTTTCAGCTCTGATTGTTCTCGTTATGTGGTTTTTTGTTGGTTCTTGAAATCCCTTTTTCCGATGTTAAGTGATCGATGTTTTGATCGTTTTCATGTGGTCTGATTTGGTATAAAGTCTAGTTCGTGGTTATTTTCCCCATCAATTTTTCTTCTCCTTGTTATCTGCTTGGTTTCCTTTTGCTTTATGTGATTTATATACATAAAAATTAGTTAACGTTCAGGCTTAAAGGATCATTTATGTTTAATGAGGTTAGAGAAGTTACATATTAGCCTTTTGATAGCTTATTTTGATTTACTAACTAAGGTCTTGTGTATAAGAATGGTGCTAATGCTGAAAAAGGGTTGATTTAGCTATCTATTGAATTTAATGTTGGATGAAATTTCCAAGTTCGCTAGCGATAGGGCCCCAGTGTTTTAATCGTAACGTGAACTCATTGAAGTGTATTTACAAGGACATGAAGTCTGGGGAGCTTGTTGGAATAAATCCAAGAACCCATGAGCGTAGTTGGGTAATGATTTTTGTGATTGAGGAGGAGTTGGATGAGGGCTTTAATTGTTCTTGAGAAGTTTTTTCAAACTTGTACTGGAGAAGCTTGGTGTCTTTATTTTTTGGGATATGGTAATTTTAAGGGTAGATTTGGTGTGTTATTGATGGATTGTTTGTAGGTGATTTTTGAAAGTGAAATACTTGGCATGTTGTTGATTCCTACACTTTTCTGTGTGTTTATATATATATATTATAATTTCTTAAAAATCATCATTTTATAATGAAAAATAAATGTTGCATGCTGTCTACATGACATTTTTGTGCAATTGGATACAGGTGCATAGATAATTTTGCAAAGCCTAAAATTAATCTTGGATTATGCTGATTTTCAGGTCTCTGGTTTGTTGGAGATTTGATCAGTAGAATGTTTGCAACTAGTGTGATGTGACTAATTCTACCTTATTATGTGCCAAGCACAAACGTAATGTCTCTTAGGTTTTCATAAGGACTTGGAATGTTATTCCTATTTTATTTTGAAATAAAGTATATTAACATTTGTGGCAGGGCATTAGAAAACTGGTCCTTTTCTGTGGACTTTTTATGCTAAGCTGGAGTTGATAAATATTATTCCATTACAACTTAGAGCTTGATGGTCTTGAGATGGGTGTTCTGATATTTATATAAGCCTGTTCAAGTGGCTTAAAACAGCATGTGTACACTTTATTGTTTTCTGCTTACTCGTGCTAGTCAATATATCTGTCCACTGGCATGTTCTACTGTTCCTTTACTATACAACATGCTGACCAAGTCACACTCCTTGGATTATCACTAAAAGTATTAACCCATGTACTCTCTTTTGCATGAATTTTACTGATTGAAGCTTTGTTCCAGTGCAGCTTGAAGATAGTTACAACACTGATAGTTGAACAGGGTTCTAAATTGAGGTGATCGTGGAGATTGATATCAGTAACGTCATGGCCATCCAAACTAGTTTTCTTCTTATTTCTTACTCACAAGAGCTTGTAGATGGACAGCCATTACATGTTTCTTCAAACAGCCTTCCGTTCAAAGCATTGAAATTCGAACCAGCTGGGCATGCTTTTCACGCAGCTGCTTTAAAACTCCTTGGCTGGGAGGAGGAAAACATAGAGACTGAAGACCAGAAAGTGTCCAATGACAAACAACAATCATACATGCCATCATCTGAATCTTATAGCACCAAAGGTAAAAAGAAATCTGGATCTGGAGATACGCAACAGGATCACTATGCCTTGTTGGGTTTAGGCCATTTGAGATATCTTGCCACAGAAGAACAAATACGGAAAAGCTATCGCGAGGTTGCTTTGAAGTATCATCCAGACAAACAGGCTGCTATTCTTCTTGCCGAGGAAACTGAGTCTGCAAAACAAGCAAAAAAGGATGAAATAGAGAGCCACTTTAAAGCAATCCAAGAAGCATATGAAGCTTTGATTGATCCCGTGAAGAGAAGAATATATGACTCTACAGATGAGTTTGATGATGAAATTCCCACTGACTGTGCTCCTCAAGACTTCTTCAAGGTGTTTGGTCCTGCTTTTACGAGGAATGGGCGATGGTCAGTTAACCAAACACTCCCATCTTTAGGTGATGAGAAAACTTCTATAAAAGAAGTAGATAGCTTTTATAATTTTTGGTACAGCTTTAAAAGCTGGAGAGAGTTCCCTCATGCTGATGAATTTGATCTTGAGCAAGCTGAGTCTCGTGACCATAAGAGATGGATGGAGAGGCAGAATGCAAAGCTTTCAGAAAAGGCAAGAAGGGAAGACTATGCACGGATACGCACACTTGTTGACAGTGCCTATAAGAGAGACCCAAGAATATTGAGGAGAAAGGAGGAGGAGAAAGCTGAGAAGCAAAGAAAGAAGGAAGCTAAATATTTGGCAAAAAGGTTGCAAGAAGAAGAAGCTGCAAGGGCTGCTGAAGAGGAGAAACGCCAGAAAGAAGTGGAGGAAAAACGTGTTGCTGAAGCTGCTTTACAGCAGAAAAAGTTAAAGGAGAAAGAGAAGAAGCTTTTGCGTAAAGAGCGGAGCCGCCTTCGAAATCTTTCAGGATCTGTTCTGTCACAGTGTTTGCTCAATCTTAGGGAGACTGATGTGGAGGATCTTTGTATGTCACTGGGTATTGAGCAGCTTAGGAGTTTATGTGATAGGATTGAAGCCAAAGAAGTGCTAGAGCAAGCAAAAGTACTGAGAGATGCATGTGGATGTGATCATGATTCTGGGAGCAGTAAACAGGAAGAGAAGAAGATACAGGAAGAGAAGAAGATTTCACAGCAGAATGGCTCTTTGAACTCCAATGGAAGTACCCCATTAAGCAGCTCTGTAAAGAAGGAGAAACCTTGGGGCCGAGAAGAAATTGAGCTTCTGAGAAAAGGAACACAGAAATATCCCAAAGGAACATCCCGGAGGTGGGAGGTTATTTCAGAGTTCATTGGTACAGGAAGATCTGTTGAAGAAATTTTAAAAGCAACAAAAACAGTCCTCCTTCAGAAACCTGACGCAGCCAAAGCTTTTGATTCTTTTCTTGAGAAGAGGAAACCTGCACAATCCATTGCATCTCCCCTTTCAACTAGAGATGACATAGAAGGGGTGTCAACTGTTCAAGCACTTGAAAGTAGTACTGCAAAGATTACTCAAGAAGAGTCTTCAAGAGACACAGACAAGCAGAAATCTGATGATGTGGTCACTACAAATGGGGTCTCTTCAAGTGCTGACCAAGATGTGTGGTCTGCGGTGCAAGAAAGGGCACTGGTTCAGGCTCTGAAAACGTTCCCAAAAGAAACCAGTCAACGTTGGGAGAGGGTTGCTGCTGCTGTTCCTGGGAAAACTGTAAACCAGTGCAAGAAAAAGTTTACTTCGCTGAAGGAGAGCTTCAGAAACAAGAAAAACACAGCCTAGTTTGCTGTCGGCGTGGCTTTGAGGTAGTAAAAAAATTGCAGATGTGCACGAGGTAATATGAACCTTTATCCCTTTGAGATCCCATTCTTTCTCCCCCTAGACAAGAAGCAGTGAAGCAGCATATGACAGCAATTTCTTTCCCGAGTTTTGACCCTTTGGCTTTTGCCATCATGCCTCACATGTTTCGTTTAACATTTTCAGAGGGGGAGCCATTAGATGGAAATTTTTGAGTGTATTCATTATCAGCTGAAGCAGCTCCATGCTTTCGAGACATAGTAGCATGTGCTTCGTTTTAGATCATGCCTTATTTACATAATTTTAGTTGCATTATATTTTATCGGGAGCACGAGAACATCTGTATAAAAAAGTAAAAGAGCAATCCCACCTCCGAGTAAATTTATCGGGTGGATCTTTATCTAGGTGGGCAGGCCTACTCTCTTATTAAATTTTGATTTGTTTAAATAAAATGAAATCTGGAGATGTCTCGTAGCCGACCATTTTTTTGAGTGAGGATATTCCTGTTGGCTTTCCTGCCTTTTAATTGGCACGCTAAAATGGCTGTTTTATGATCATTAGAGCTCTTCATTGTAGCTTGAAGATGTAGGAAAAATGCATGGAACAGGTTATGCACGGCAGAACTTTTGGATTGCTTCCCAAAGGCATGGACAAATCACTTGCGCTGCGTGAACGACTCATTATGAACAATCATAATGATTTATTTATTTTACTCGATAAAGTCTTTTTATGGCCAAATTGTTGGCTAGTTTAGATAAATTTTCTAAGAAATAACAAGATTGAAAATTAGATGATTAGTGAAAAAGTTAACTTCGATTCCATAAATTTTTAACTGACAATATTTTGGTTCATTTTATTTATTTTTGAGTTTCTAATTTAAGAGAAGAGAAAGACTAGCTAGATTATAGGTATAGAAAGAGAGAGACTAGCTAGATTATAGTTATAGAAAGAGAGAGTCATTGGCTTGCATGATTTTAGCTGCTAAAAATATTGATATTGATATCCACAGGTTTGATTTAATGAGGAAAGCTTATTTTGATGTTTTTGTTCATTTTTAAAATCACTTGAGAAGGTAAATCAAACCTCTAAAAGTTTTTGAGTTTAGAGTTGATCTTTTTTTATTATTATTATTATCGAATTTTGGGTTGTTTAAAGACAAAGTTTACAATTGATTTTTATCTTTTTAAAAAAAAATAACTATACATCAATAAATATTTTTGAAAATAAAGACTTTTTTTTTAAAAAAAAAAAACATTGTTTTTTGCAATAGATTTACTTAAATCTCATGATCTAGATTGAAAATTTAATAGTTTAACCAAGTTTATTTGAGTCTATTTTCTCTTTTTATTTATTTATTTATTTTTTACTTCAATGATGAGTTGGCTAAGAACTAACCTTTGTAGTCTTTATATTTGTTTTATAGAGAAATTATGTTATTAAGAATTAGGTCGTGAGTTTAGCCTTTTCTCCTAGGTTTACCTGAATCATCTTTCTTATATTTTTTATTTTTTTAATATTTGATTGATTGAAAACTTGAAATGATGCCTTTTAATTTGTTTGATTTATACTTTATAATATTATCACAATTTCATAACTTAAATAACAAGTTGATTTAGATTGATGTTTGTCTCGCATTTTATTTTTTTATCATATAAAAGATCATAATTTAAATATTTTAAAAGTATGCCTCCAATATATATACACTAGATTTTAGGCATCCTACTCTCTTTATATTTTTTTACAGATTTGACCCGTGGTTTGCCACCGGTCAGAGAGATGGTTAATACCTATATTTCAATCAGCAACCAGAGACTATTTGCAAGGGCAAGTTTGTGACGAGAATACGGATTTTCTGGCACGTTCAAGGCAATCTTAATTGACCCTTGCTACTTCATTTTCTTTAAAAAAAGAATATGGCAGCTACCTCAAGCTCCTAAAATGGCATATGTATCAGAACCCCATCTAAATCAAAACTCAGAAAAGCTCTGCAGGGAGGGGCAACTGGCTGTAGAGTTGACGAATAAGGATTTTACAAGTCTTTGTTACTGGACTAGGCGATTGTCGGCATTCTCATTCACGCTTGGAATAAAAGGGCTTGACGGTAGAGAAAAAGCAATCTAAAGTTAGTAGTGGACGTGACGAAAGTAGAAAATGGTGTGACTGAGAACCACAAGCATGATGCAAACAAGAACATGTTTGCCAGCAAAGCAACAATGAAGTTTACAGGTAGAACACAGTTAAGCAGTGCTGATCAATGGTAAACTATACTGAATCATTACTAGGTCCACCTGACTGCATTCCATCTTCATGTGGTTAGAGAAAAGATGAACATGGAGGTCAACATACAAAATACAAAACCTGTACAAAGATGTAGCAATATATCACTTGGAAATTCTAAAAGAGAAGAGATCGCATACAGAGAACATCTCTTTACTATGCCGTAGAAAAATAAGTTGAAACAGAGCCAAAACCATTCAAATCAATGGAAACAAAACAAGCTCATCAGATAACGAAAAATCATCGAGTTGAAGGTGCATATTATGCTACAAATTTAGCAAAAGCCATGATGAATTTGTATACCTTGTCTAAGTTTTGATATTGGCATACATGCATTGCCTTGTTCATCAAACAAGAAATGAAACAACCCTGACTGAAACATACCATACCACGAGTTTTACTCTAATTAAACTTTTCATAGTTCAAAAGGTACTTGGCCCTAGTGACTAGCTAATCATAGAAATCATCAACATGACCTAAGCATCAAAAGCTCATTCATTTGATAGATGGCAGACTTCAAGGGAATTCAGACATTTGACAGACAGCAGGCATGTTGTTCCATGAACAGGAACCAGGTCCCCATCCATGACCTGTAGATGCTCCAGCATCCATCTGCTTGTACTCGCTACTCAAATCCATCTGCTTGTACTCGCTACTCAAATCATCACCGAGAAGGGCTGCTATGGCTTCAGTCATGATGACCTGGTCCTTTCCATAACCAGAATCATGCTCAAGCCAATCTGAGTCAAGTAAGGCATCAGGGCGAGTAATATTCAAATGGGTATAGGATTCTTTTTCTCTATCCGGTGTCCAAGTGTGATCAACAGGTTCTGATTTCATATTGTATTCTGCAGAACATCCAAATTTATGTTTAGATCCTGTAATGGAAAACCAGATAACCATGTAAAGGACTTTTGAAAATGAGGACTTGAAGGAGAAGCTTGCAAATAACTAATAAATGTCAGATCAGGTTTGAGAATGAGAAATGTAGACAAATAACATATAAACCAGTTCCGCTCCCTCTCCTGTGTTGTTTGGAATTGCTTGAGCTTTGTATTTTGCAAAATTCAAGATGGACAAATAGTAAAAGATGATTTTTTTGTGTTTTTGGGGGGGGGGGGTGGGGTCATGTCAAAAAGATGCATACCAGTAAGAGTCTCAGTAGGTGGTGATTCATCCAAAGAACTTCCACTGGCACTGATGGGTGTGCATTCTCTGAAAAGGGAAGTTACAGGATGACACAAAGGAGAAATGGGATCGCCATAGTCTTCCCATTCTGTCTCGCTAAAATTAAGGACAGAACAGTCTGCATCATCACCAGGAGTAATGGTGGATGAATTTGAACTCTTATCAGATGATCGATTCTTTGCACTGCTTAGAGTTCTGGCCTCATAAAGTAAAGCATCCAATAGCCCACTATTACGTGGTGAATTTGACTCAACTGTCCCAGTAGGAGGAGATTGGATAAAAGTATCAACAGACTCGATTAAAGATGATGAGGAACAAGATGCTCCCCCAGCCACCTAAATCGGTTTCTGCATATTGGAGTGAAGGGAGCTCTAACTTCACAGCCTCTGAAGTAGGCTTAGAAGCAGAGAAATTGCCATTAGCAAGGGTATGGCTACCCTGATTTTCACCAAAAATCTCTGGGTTCTTGGCGACAGAATCAGGATCAAATGGAAAAGGATAGCCCAAAGTATTGAGCAGCTTTATCACCATCCTGAAACTGGTCAAACACATGGAAATCATTTTTCATGCCACCACTGAAACTGGATTGTAAGTTTGTTGTCTCTCGAAGACGCTTCTGACGGTGCATTGTTGGTGACATGAAGCTTCCATGTTGAGAAGAGCACAAACCTTTCATCAGAACACTACTTGCACTAATATCAGGAAGTTCAGGGACATAAGGTAAGATGCTTTGGTTGGTCCTTAAATTGTCAAACATGACATCAGGTATCCCATAATTGTGGGTCTGCAAGACATCATGCTGACCCTTATTCCCACTGTCAATTCCGTTAATGTCCAGGCACTGTTGACTCCCCTGCAAAGCTTGCAAACATACTTCAGGTGGATAAAGGGGTAAGCCAGCCCGTTGACGCCTCTTAATTCTGGTATTCCAGTAATTCTTTATCTCATTGTCTGTACGACCAGGCAACTGAGAGCAAAAGGAAGAATACATTAGACCCAGATTAGGATGCTATAGAAACCTTCTCAGCATGAAAACTTAGGAGATCTTGAAACCAACAACAACTACAATGGTTTCTCATATGCAAACTAGCCACAGATATGAAAGTTTTTCATCAGCAGCATTATTGCAACAAGTCTACACACAACCCATTCAGGCTTTAAACATCCAGAATAACCAGTTTAGGCCAAGACTCATGATTGTAGATTCATCAAAGTTGATCACCCAGAAGAAGAGCCCCTTGACATTCCTAGGACTTACAGATCGGTTTGTATGCATGCATTTTATTCTTCTTTTTTTATTCGTGTATTGAGGGTTGTTCAAATTGTCATAACTTTAGGAGAGCTGAAACCTTAGTGCAGCAGAAGTTTACATCTGAACTTTTTTAAAATATGATAGCTTGCTATTGTGCATCCATCATGACAAGTAAATATTACAACAAAATCAATATGAAGTTACATAAAGGAGAAAAGGTACCCTCCATGAGAAAATGGGAAAATCAGTGAATAGAGGGATTTAGTCTCAGTATCTGCTAAACAAATTCCTAAAATCCTCAGTTAT
This sequence comes from Salix suchowensis, assembly GCA_029030765.1. NCBI lineage: Eukaryota > Viridiplantae > Streptophyta > Magnoliopsida > Malpighiales > Salicaceae > Salix > Salix suchowensis. The sequence goes on from CM054982.1 coordinate 1,859,958, forward strand.
AAGCAGACTGTTAAGAAGTCAAAAGGGTAATCCTATCCCACAAAAGAGGCCACAAAGACAAATCCTTGAGAATTTTCATCTTCACAATTTAAAGCCCAAGCTGTGTGAAGAAAAAGATTAAACTGTCTGATCTTTAAGATGAGATTGTCAAGGGTGACCACAAACCCCTGGAGTATATGTGATTGTTTCAATTAGCAGTTTATAATTACAGTCCATGCAGTTTTTAGCCCATATTTCCCTGTTAATATTAATACAAAAGCCAATACAAAGACGAAAAGGAATGCAGAGCAACATGAATATCTAACAGCAACAAACTATACACTTACATGTGCAGCCATCCGTGCCCATTTGTTTCCCATCTTAGCATGAAGTTCAATGATTAGTTGCTCTTCTTCTTGAGTAAATGCTCCTTTCTTTAAATTAGGCCTTAGATGATTGGCCCATCGTAATCTGCAGCTTTTGCCACATCGCAAAAGCCCTGAGTGCTTCTGAACAGAATTCCAGTTCCCCTCCCCGTGCTTCTTCACATATTCTATCAAAATTGCATCTTCAGCAGAAGTCCATGGCCCTTTCTTAAGAACAACTCCATTTGTACATTCATCATAGCTGCCTTCCTCGCCCAATGGCAACTCAGTCTGATCCTTGGAGATCATGCCATCCTCACACTCACTTGTTGTGTGACTCATCTCCTTTTAATCACACAGACAATCCCTATTAAACAGCTCAGAACCATTCAATCAGCAAGAAGAGAAACAACCCAAAACAAAAAATATGTGGAAACAAAATGAACACAAATGACATAAAAGGCCGCCTTTTGCTCTTTAGTCTTTTATACCTTCACTCCATCTCCCAAAAACTCATTATTTTTCCAATATAATCCAGTTATCGCAACAAAACAACCAGTGGGTGAAAATAATATGCTTCACACAGATAAAATCTAAACCAAGTCAAAGCATGTAGATTAACAAAGTTATTTAATGCTATGACAGAATCAAAACAAAGGGGTATGGGGGCATGAGAATTAACATCCAGATGCTACCTCAAAATGGATTGCAGACAATGCAAAGAAAGGTCAAACAGTAGCACTAAGAACTCATACAAAGAATAAAAAGGCTTAGCAAGCAAACAATATTTGAGTATCTAGTGATGATGAACCTCTTAAAAAAAAATCATAGAACCATAAAGTGAAGGGGGGGAAACACTTTATAATCTTCCCTGATTTCCTATTTAATTAAATGTTTTTAACCAAAACTGGAAGCCAGCAAACGAACAATCGCTCAGCCATAAACTTGAACTGAATGCTAAGACAAAAACCATTTTCAAAAATCATGAAAAAGTAAACAAACTCATTGCATACAACTCATTTCTGCTCACCAACTATAGAGTCCATAAATGGAAACCCTGTTGTCGTTTATTGCAGTATTACTCCATTAATTTCTATAACGATAAAAATTAACTAAAAATCGAACCATGCCATACTCCATTTAACAGAATATAGTAATCTCCCGGACTATCAATACAAACAGTACAAATTGAAACTTTTTCCTTGATTAACACAAATCTAGCAAAAAAAAATAGAAGAATGTTACAAGAACATCAAATACCTGAATCAGACAGGATGCCAAAACACAAAGCTTTTAGTTTCGAGTCACCAGAATTAGAGCTGTTAAAGGAGCTCAGAGATTATTCCGGAATGAAGTAAAAGCAGATGAAAGGGAAAAAATTGAATATCTGAAAAACACAACAATGAAAGAACCAAACTTCAATGCATTAATCAATACCCGGATTAAAAAAATATACACACGGCAATGAAAGAACCAAACTTCAATGCATTAATCAATACCCAGATGCCAATATAAACTGAATCGTAGCTAGAATCAGCTCAGAATGCTAAATTCCCACAATAAAACTTAGAATAGAATGGGATCCCCAAACCCTAACCAGTGGTATTTAAGCTCAAAATTTGATCTTTTTCTTTGTGAAATAAGCAGAAAGTAATCTCGATAAAAAAAAATTAAAAAAGAAGAAGAAGAAGATGAAGAAATGATCTTGACCTTAATTTGTGAAAGAGGACATATAAGATCTGTGCATAAAATGAGAAAAACATTGAGAGATGCAAATTTGAATCACAGACACAGGGAAATAAGAGAGAGAGAAAGCGCAAAACGGGAAACTTATAGAGAGAGAATTAAAAAAAAAGATTCCTAGAGAGTGAAATTGAGCTGAGAAATGGGTGGCAAAAGGAGAGGGAGATTAGGAGAGAGAAAGAAGGAGAAAGCCCCATCTAGAATTAATTATTATTCAATGATCTGAAACATTATTAATCATTACTACTATTATTCAAGTAGATATCATATCATAATCATATAGCATGGCATGGCATGATTTATTATAGAAGCTTAAATTTATGGATTGCAACTTACTATTCTTGTTTCAGAAATTAAAAATTAAAAAATAAAAAATAAATGAGGTTGAAGCTGGATTGATACAGAAAAATGAGTTGAGAAAAATGAGTTGCATCTTCGCACTTACTTTTTATAGAGAGGGAGAGGGAATGGCTTGACTTGATCAACAAAAACTTCTTCCTTCCTTTCCTGGGCTTCTTTTTTTTGTGCCTGCAATTAAACCATCATATATAGCTTCGGTGTATTCATTGTGCGTGTTTGTGAGCAGCTAAATACAGCGAGAATGCTAGGGAGTAAAGGCAGCTCCTTTTATACATGGCACTTGATAATTACATAATTAATTAGATAATTGATCCCACTGGCATCACGTTGCAAATGAGATTTTTTTTAGCATGAAAAAATTTATTTGGGTATTATTAATATTTTAAAAAAAATTATGAATATCTTTCCTCCAATTTGTTCATCTCATCTCGAGCGAAATGTGAGATGTTTTTTATTTTAAATTAAAATTTTGGTGTTTTTAGATTATTTTCATGTGCTGATTTTAAAAATAATTTTTTTTAAAAAATATATTATTTTGATGTATTTTCTAAATGAAAATCACTTTAAAAACAACGTTAATCATATTTTCAAATAGACATTAAGAGCACATACATGGTTATGGTTGGAACACTTTTTTTATATTAAAAAATTGTTTTTAGTTTATAATATAAATAATTTTTATTTGAAAATATAACTAATAACTACATGTGCACCACCATCCTATGATAAATACATGGGAATCATGGTTATCATGCTCGATCCTATGATAAATTTAAAATAGAGTTTGGATACTGAATTACTAGGTTAACTTTGAAACATAGTTTTTATTAAAGATATTTTATTTTTTAAAATATGTTGAAATGATTTAATTTAATTATGTCAACAAAATTATTAAAAATGTAATTAGATTTTTATCCAATTCAGATGTTTATTTGGAAATTCAAGAGAGATCAAAGCTCCAGATCACAAATTTTCCGATTGAATCTGCTGAGGTGGTTTTTACTCTTTAGTTGTTGGAGCGTGTTGTGCAACCAGGAGGCAGGGAGAGTGGAGTTGATTTCCGAGGAAGAGCGTGGAAGGATATTGAAGCCACATTCGATTGCCATATTAGGGAAAAACACACGAGAAATGAATGAATTGTCGATGCCTCGTGAGTTGCTACGGTGCGATCCGCTCCATCCTTATCCTGTGGACACGGGAGAGGGTAATATTGTCTTTTAGTCATTAACCACCACAGAAAACTTCCACCAACTTCACGGCGACACAACCCAAAATAAAAAAAATTTGTCACGAATGAGTTTAAGAGGAGTAAGATATTTATAAAGGCAAGAAATTCGTTTAAAAACTTTTCTTAAATTTTGAAAAATAAAAATTCAAAATTATTATTTGTAAAAAATAGAATCACTCATAAAAAAATCATATTCACAGTACATAAAAAATTACTCCAGAAATATTTTTACATGATAAATAAATAAATAAATTCCTGTTTGTACCTCAACTTTCATCTCTAAATAAAGACACCAGAATAAAAAAAAAAATAGCAATGTAAGACGATGTACTATCAAGATATATTTTTTTTCAATTAAATTTGAACAAGATAAAAAAGAACTCATCATATTTCATAAAAATAAGCTACCAATAAAATATATTTTGTAAATATTTGGGGTGTGATATATTTTGTTTTTGGATATGTTTTAAATATGTGTTTTATTTGAAAACACATTAAATTAATGTATTTTTAGTATTTTTTATATTTTAATATGTTGATTTTAAAAATAAGAAAATATGTTTTAATATGTTTTAAATAGAAAATACTTTTAAACAACACTGCACATCACGGTATCAACAATAGTTTTAGCTGTTAAAAAAAATTAGCCATTAACAAAGCAAAATAGCAATATAAGACGATGTCCTATCAATATATATTTTTACAAAATATGAATTGAGGTGAATATTGCTAATTTGTAAGACGACATCGTATTCAAATATCATATTGATATTGGTGGCCTTGTGGTTGTTTAATTTTGTTTTGGAATGGACCAGATCCGACACCAGGTTAAACAAGGTTACATGCAATTCATTATAGAATCTCTGTGCGGGCTCAGCCGCTCAGTTTCATGGCTTACGTCCTCTGGGCCCGCCATATCCTGCCATGTCCCGCCATTCCAGCGAGCCGCTTTTCATCTCTCCATCACACAAAATCCTCGACTTTTGCTAGAGTTATTTAAAATTTTAGAATAGTGTTTGAAGTTGTTTTTAAAAAAAAAATTATTTATAAATATATTAAAAATATTTAAAAATATCAAAAATATTTTTTTTCATTTAAAGTAAAAAATAAAAAAATATTTTTTTTTCAGAAACACTTTTGAAATACAATGTTAAACACAATGTTAATGTCTTGCAATAATCTATAAAATAATATTAATTTTATTAAAGTTTCAGATAAAAAAACATTTTAAAAAATAAGATCAATATCAAATCTTGTATGTTAAATTATAATTGTTAAACCTATCCGGTTCTTCATCTAATAACTCATGACTCAACTCCTAATTTTGGATGATTTTTAGAAGGAATCAAAAAAATTATCAATTAGATAAAACTCAGTTTAATCAAGTTTTTAGTATCCTAGTTGATACTACCAAACTCTATTGGAAGCATTGGATATTTTTTAAAATATATATATTATTATTTTAAAATAAAAAATTATTTAAAATAAAAATTATTTAAAAACACTTTTTTTTTAAAAAATGAAAATGCAAACAAAACCTAGATTTGACAGTTACATATCAAATTACAGCATCAAATCAATCCGGTACTTGACTCAAAAAAATGTTTTAAGATTTCGTGTTTGTTCTTATGATGACAAATATTTTTTTAATTTTTTTATTATTTAAAAATATATAAGAAATGTGTTTCTCTTAATTTCAGTAGTCATGGGCCAAATGGCATGCGTGGGAAGGTTAGATAGTGAACATTACCGTAAAATAAATCCATGGTTGAGGCGGAGTTTCTTTCTTTCTTTCTTTCCTTCAAAAAAGCCACCCGTTGTTCTTTGTTCGAATACGTTGCACCCCCCTTTCCGGTTCACGTTTATTCTCATTCCTGCCGGTTAATTTTATTTTTTTTCCGGCTCACGTTTATTTTCATTCCTGCTTGTTAAATTTTATTTTATTTTACATTTTTTTTCTTCTAATTTTCATCTAATTTTTATGTTCTTGATGTAAGACGCCCATTGTCAACTAGCTTTTAGATGTTTTTTATTTTCTTTTCAATAAAAGCTTATACACAAACGAAATGTCATTTTAAGAGATTGATTGAGGGGTTGGGCAAAGGAGTGATTGCGTGTTTGGGAGAAGAAAAGGGATTGAGATTTTAATGTGGTGTTTGACAATACATTTAAAAGTATTTTTGAAAACAAATATTTTTTTATTTATTGATTTTTAGATCATTTTCATACTCTAATGTTCAAAAATAATTTATAAAAAAAATATATCATTTTAATATATTTTTAAACAAAATATATCTTAAAAAACAACTTCAACTATATTCTCAAATAGTAACTAAATTTTGATTGAGGGATCTGTTTGTTTATTTACTTTTTTTGTATATATTATCAAACATTATTTTAATATTTTTTTAATTTAAAAAACAATCTCAACAACAATTCTAAACATTTACGTGTCTAGTTTGGATGAAAAGAAGTTTTGGACAGTAGCCGGAGTTTATTAAGGTTAGAAATTATTTAAAAAATATATATTTTGACATTAAAACAATATAAAAATATATATAAAAAAATTAATTTCAAGTAAAAGATATAAAAAATAGTTTTTTTTTTAATAATCTACAAACGCATTTATAAACATGATTTAAGTTTGAATCATTGTATTTGATAAATATGTAAATGAATGATGATTTATTTTGAATTCAAACCAGCTCAATCCAATCCAATTTTATTAAAGTAATTCTCTATTAAAAATATATTAAATTGAACACTTTTCAAGTAACAAATATTTTGAAAAATACATTAAAACAAAAAACAACGCACTAATTGAATCATGCTAATTGATACTCTTCCAGCCATTTAGTTTTAAATTAAAAAAAATAAACGAAGGGACCTATAAAATCACCTTCGATGGGAAAAAGAGGTGAAGTCGAGGGATTGCACTGCACATGCCTTAATTATGATTTAGCGTGGAGGGAAGAAGAAAAAGGATGGCTAGCTCTGGAACTGCAATGCTCTATTACTCATTAGCTGGCCAGATCAGCACGCTACCAGTAGAATCTGGTCTCTCTGTCAACTTGAACGATCCAATGACGTCACGTGTTCGTAAAGGTTAGGTTTTGAAGAGGGAAATTTCTGAGGTTTCCACAGGTGTCTCTTTCTTTCAGCATGAAATCATGGACCCTTTGTCTCTGTATTTGCGCAAATTGATGGCCGTTGGATAACGATAGTCTCCTTCGTCTCCAAAAACATCAAAAATAATTACAAATATATATATTATTTTAATGTATTTTTAGATAAAAAAAATATTTTGAAAAACATCATCACTCAACCACGCTATAAAACTGTCTACATCCATTTTGTGGAGTAATTATATGCACGGGAGCAAGAACAGTGATTTTAGCAAAAGACAGCTAGAGCAAAGAACAATAAAAAGAAGAGAGAAAAACTGATGCATGCATGCGTGAATTATATATCCTTTGGACTTTTTCAGACAGTTGACATGTATATGTAAGCTATACATAACTTGCCACAACGAAACAAAATGGCTAAGGCTTCATGAATAGAAAGACAGAGAGAAAGGAAAGGCAAGGGGGGAAGCTTCGTATTATTCATGACGACACTGGCTAGCACAGACGAGTAGGAACTTAAAAAGGCAACTTCTTTAGCAATGACATGCAGCCTACTTAGCTTTGATCGATGAATTGATCCCATATTGCAAGCTTCTCGTGATGAAAGTCCATACGTTTTTAGTTTAATCTCCCAAGTAGTCCTCGAAAAAGCTGGTATGATGACATAAAACCTTACGATATACATAATAGATTTTGAGTTCAAGTCGTGATATGTATATCTTTGTAAGAGTCTAGGATAATTGGGGTTTTACTCACTCATTTAAGCCAATAAAATATATTTTCTGAGAATTATAGTTTTCACGTATAAAAAAATAATAATCTCCCAAGTACCGGGCTGTGTTCATCCCTGTCTTGCTCAACCTGTAAGACAATTATGTAAGCAAATATCCGAGATGCATACTCCTTCTAATGTGATGTTCTAAAGATGATGTTTGACATTGTATTTCAAAAGTTATTTTGAAAAAAAAATTATTATTATTTTTTACTTTAAATTAATTTTTTGATGTTTTTGAATCATTTTAATGTTCTGATAAAAAATAAAAAAATATATTATTTTAATGTATTTTTAAACAATTTTTTTTTTTAAAACAACTTTAATCACAATTCCAAACCATTATTAGAATCATTGTCACAAGCGGCAATTGTTGCGTACATATGTAGCCTCTCATTCAATATCGGAATGGAAGGAATATTTTGTTTTGTGACGTGTGTAGGCTTATGGATTCATGCACTTCCTTTTCATTTTTAGGGTTCCTTGCTTGAGCATCATCGTCGCATTTCTCATTCACTAGTTCATTGCACTTAATCACACGCATTTGAATTCTTGGGTGATGTATAATTAGCCAGGGAGCGAGTTCCCACTTGAATCGGGATAAGTTTCTGCTCGAACCCGATCTATCTAGAGAAAAAAAATCAGTATCAATTGAATTTTAAGTTCATTAGCTAATTTAAACAAATTAATATGTGCTATATATATTTGTGGCAATATATAATTGATATTCGTAGGGATACAATCTATAATTAACATGAACGTGACAAATTATTATTTTATCAATCAAAAAACTAGACAAAATCTATCTCAGTGTCTGTTTAAAAGTGTGATTAAAATTGTTTTTAAAAATTCATTTTGATTATATTTTGGGTATTCTCCGAGTTGTTCGTGTAGGAATAAGTAAATTTCCTCGTGAATCTTATACTTAAATGAATACCCTGTGCATGATAATGTATAAAAAATAAAAAATATAGTTGAATATTTAGATGTGGCTCTAAGAACTTGCCTCTCTTGCTTGGAAGACCACATGTATTTACACCCCCAACTTTATTTTTTTATGGAGGAGGGGATCGGTAAACATAGAAGAAACATATCTATTGATGATAAAAAAAAACTCAAGGGTATACTGTCAAGAGGTAATTTTCGAGTCAGGATATGTATTTTTTATAAAAAATTTATAATAATCTAAGTTTTATTTATTCATCTAGATTTTATAAAAAATATGTTTTTTCGAGTGATAGGTTTTATTGAATTCAGGAAAAAAAGATATGTACACGGAGAGAGACACAAATGGGCTGGTTGTTGGGCTATGGCAAGACCTAGTAGCCCATTGTGTTTTAAAATATTAAAACATGTATTCAAACTTGTAATTGATGTTAAATCAAAATCCTAGCATGCATATGACAATAATAAAAAAATTATGTTTGAATTAAAATAAAGAAGGATACTAACTTGTTATGGTCTTTTAAAGTAATTTTTGTATTGGCGATGAATTTTTTGTTCTAAGAAGCATGGAAGGCAACACTCAGAACCCGCTTGACATTGCGATCTCATTGATTTTTGGTTGAAATTTGATTTTTTTTTCATTTTAAATGAATATGTTTTTGTGTATTTTAGATCATTTTAATGTGCTGATTTCAAAAATGATTTTTTTATAAAAAAAAAACATCGTTTTGATGTATTTCGGCACGATAAACACTTTAAAAAACTACTACAACCACACTCCCAAACAGGCTCTTAGTGTGTGTGATGATGTTGCACTTGCTGCCTGAAAAGCGTGGTATGTGCCAATCACTTTGAAATTTCAATATTTATTTTTATATATCAAAATATCAGATCACCCTTCGCTCCACATAAGAATTGCAGGAAAAAAACATATCCAAAAACCTAAAATGGCATTGCATCCTAGTAAAAGGAGTTTATTTTTAAGAACATTTAAGTAATTGTCATGCATAAAAAATATGAAATAATATGGTAAACATGTTTAAGAGCTTTCATGATTTCACTATGATTTTTTATGAAATAAAAAGAAAAGGTAATTCATAAAAAGACTTTGTTATTGTGATGGTTAATGATAATTGATTATGGTTGTGTTTTTCTAGGAAGTTCAGTCTAATTTTTGTTAGTATTTATTTATTTTTTCTTAAAATGATTGATAAATTTATCATTTTTTTTAACTAAAATATTTCTATAAAACGCACCACAAAGCAAAAGCTATCATATGGCTTGTTTGTTTCTACGGTTGTACCGTTGTTTGCTCAAAAATTTGATTTTTTTTTTCATTTTAAAATGAGTTTATTGGTGTTTTTAAATCATCTTTGATGTGCTGATGTCAAAAATAATATTTTAAAATAAAATAAAATATCATTTTGATATATTTTTAAATAAAAAATACTTTTTCAAAAACAACCATTACCGCGTTCCCAAACATGCCCTATATCAAAGGACTTCAAAAACAAAGGTTATTATACTATTGTTTTATGTTTTATTTATCTTTATAATGTGATTTCGCTTTTTAAGAGATTGTTTTTTTATTTATATATATTTTTAAGTTCTTAAATTGTTTTAATATATTAATATTAAAAATATATATTTTTTAAAATAAAAGTATACTTTTAATATATTTAATAATAAAAATATTTTAAAATAAATCTCCTATCACAATGTAAATCACAAACTTATACATAAAACTAAAAAAAGAAAAAAAGAAAAACTAAAAAAAAAAACAGAAAATACAAAGCGAGACACAAGAAGTCTCTTCGCCATTGGAGAACCCCCCTTCCCCAACAAAAAGCTAAGCCAAACAAAAAATAAAAATTCGGATTCTCCGTTCGATCCCCTCTCCATCATAAGAAAATATCAACAAAGACACCAATTCCCTTACTCAAACACCTTTTTGTAGATCTCAGACTCATCAGGTAATCTCAAAAGTTCTATCTCTTTCTGTTCACTTGTCTCCTTTTTCATGTCCTACTCTGAATTTCTTCTTTTCCTCTTCAAATCGCTTTTTTCACTGATCAGTCAAACCCTAACTCAACTATCTTTTCCTCCTAATCAAACATTTTATCGACTCTTCATTTCAGCGATTAATGATTTTTTTTTTTAAATTTTGGAATAGCTAATGCGATTATGTTTTAATGATGATGATGAAGGTTAGGGTCTGGTTTTATCGATGGAGAGTTTAGCGCAGCTAGAAGCATTGTGCGAGAGGTTATATAACTCGCAAGATTCTGCAGAGAGAGCACACGCTGAGAATACATTGAAATGCTTTTCAGTTAATACAGATTACATCTCGCAATGCCAGTACATTCTTGACAATGCATCTACGCCTTACTCGCTGATGCTCGCCAGTTCTAGTTTGTTGAAGCAAGTCACTGATCACAGCCTTTCCTTGCAGCTCCGTCTTGATATCAGTAATATATTTTAGTTTGTTTTTGTTTTGATAATTTATTATTATTATTATTATTATTATTATTATTATTATTATTATTATTAGGATTGAATTTGAATGTGTTTGTTTTGTGGTAGGGAATTACTTGATCAACTATTTGGCTACGAGAGGACCGTTGCCACATTTTGTTAACGCGTCTTTGATCCTTCTTCTCTGTCGTGTTACGAAGTTTGGATGGTTTGATGATGATAGGTTTAGAGAAGTAGTTAAGGAGGCTACTGATTTCTTGAGTCAGGTTGGATGCTATGCGTAATTGCGCTCTCACGTTTTTCATGTATATGGATGTTATCATTTTTTTTGGGAAGTTCTGGAGACATGGATGATATCAATGCGAGTTTTTTGTTGGTTTATATATATATATATATATATATATATATATATATATATATATATATATATATATATATATCTGTGTGTGTGTGTGTGTGTGTGTACCTACTCATGTTGGAAGTATTAATGAAGCAAGACCAGATTGTAGCTTTGGCCTTGCTGAGGTGTTTTCTATGATAATTTTGTTGCTCTTAAATTGACATGTAATAAGCAAAACCAACTCATAGCCTTACCCTTGTCGATGTTTTTCTATGATAATTTCCTTGCCTCTAAAATTGTATGTAATAAGTGAAACCAACTCGTTGCTTTACCTTGCCAAGATGCTGCTGCTTTTGTATATTGGCTTATAAAATGGCAAGTAATTTAAGATGAAATCATTAATTCATTTTTAATTCAGTTGTTATACGTGCAATTGCAGAATATGTATTGCTGAGATGTTTGCACATTGGTTTTCTTCACATTTTTAGTTTGTATGGTTTTGTGTCTCTTAAAGGATCATTATGGCTTTTTTTTTTATATTTTCATAGAATGCTAGGGGTGTGGATGATACCTTTGCAATTCTTTCGTTGTTATGTTTATTTAATTATTGTTTTCCTTTTTTGAATTTTGATGTGTATTTACTCATTTTGATAGTATTGAAGATCTAAAACCATCTCATAGCCTTAGCTATGATGAGGTGGTGTTCTGATAACATCTTTGCTCTTAGATTGACAAGTAATTTAAGTCTAAATCAAATTCATGTATTTTTTTTTGTGAGATGAACCTCAACTCAAATGGTATAATTAAGAAACTTTCAAATTGCAGGACTGAAATGTAAAGTTTCTAAATTTTTTGGGGTTTCCATGGTCCATTCATGTTAAAGCATAGTTCCTTCTCTGATTCTAATCTTTTTATTTTTATTTCTATTTCAGTGAGCTTGTTCGAAATGGCCATCTTCAGTGTTATCGAAAAGATGAAGAATAAACATTAGAACAAATATTTCAGTGAGCATGTTCACAATGGCCATCTTTAGTGTTAAGGAAAAGATGAAGAATAAATATTAGGAGCTGATTAGATAATTTTTTTTTTCTAAAAGCAAGCATAAGTCCTAGCACTTTAATTGGTTAATTTCTCCTTTGCTGCTCAAATAAATTTTTCTCATCCTATCCTTTACTGGATTGCCGTTTCTTTCTTAATTAACATCACCCCTTAAATTTCCATGTGCCACTCTTCCATCTAGCAAACTAAGTCTTACATACTGCTTATGATATTTCAAAGTGTTTCATTATAGTTTTTCTTATACTACATTATTGATTCTTTTGTCCTTTGTCATGCATTGCTTTTTTTTATGTGACCTGCAGTTATTAATTGTGTCATTTGGAAGTACGCTGTTATTGATGAGGTGTGTCTGTAAACATTTATTATTATTGTTGTTATTATTATTTACTTCTCTCCTTTGTACAGGCATCATCTGATCACTATGAAATTGGTTTGAAGATACTAAATCAACTTGTGTCTGAAATGAATCAGGTTGGTTTCTTGAACTGTCAAATTTTCTCAATAGTATGGTGCTAGTTGCTGTGTAGTACATAACAATTAAATGTACTTTCTGCTCTTGTGATGATTCCTAGAAATAATTTATTTATGATGGTCAAAACTATTTACGATATTATCTTTCTATTTCCTTTTTTATGAGAAGCAGCTGTGAATGCTTTGCCTAAGTTTGATCTGTAGCATGAGTGCTTATTTTCTAAAATTATGTAATTTACCTGCTCAACTGCCATATGATGAGTTCTTAAAGGTGAACTCAAATTGATATGCAAGCATGGGAATCCAAAGTGCCTTTTATACCCATATGTAAAGGAGGCAATGCCTTTTAGTAATTTTGCATTAGCCATGCAAGTGAGAAATGAAATGCATTGGGAAATTTGAATGGCTTATAAGCTTCTTGTTGAGTGTGAATCATGCTTCGATTAGTATATTTGTCTGAGATTCCTTGTGACATCTTTGTTTCACTTTTGATTCGTAAGCTTTTGGAAATTGGATGGGATTTCTTGTGCTATATTGAGGATAGGAGAAGAGATCATTGGTTAGGGGCTTGATGCTGGTCTAAGAGTGTGATGGGATGGGTCTTGGTTATTTAGCTCAAAAAGAAAATTGGGATTTGGCAGTCAAGAGTGCGATTCTCCATGGAACAAGGTTATTTTTGAATACAAGCTTCACTCAATTAATGTGGATCTAAGGCTAAAATATGAATCACTCGTAACGAGTTTGGAAATTCCCTCGTTAGTACCTTTCTTTTCTTTTTCCTCAAGTGAAATATAATGTTTGCAAATGAGAGAACCAATAGGAAATAGAATCTTATTCTATATTTGGTGCTTGTCTCTATTGCCTTTTTGGATTGCATGATGCTTATGTAGAATGCATAAAACTTCTTGTAGGCAATTTTTATGAAAATGAATGGTCCTATATCATGTGGTTTGCGCGCTCATAAATATGAGTGATATTTGGATCTCCTCATTTGACTTCGTATCTCCAACTCTCTCTTTTTTTTTCCTCTTGTTCAAACAATGGGTTAGATTCTAGACATTTAAAAAAAAACTATTTTCCCTCCATCGAGCTTGGATGCCTATTGTATTGGTCCTATTTTTGTCAACTATGCCCAACTAGCAAAGGCAGGCCAAGGCATTTTCAAACTACATAGGCTCCATAGTACTTTGCTAAGGGTCACTTAAAGTTTAATGATTCATTGGATATAAGGGTAGCCATAAACCTTATAAGCTTCCAACATCTTTAATAAAAATATGAGGGTAAGGTTCAAATATAAATAAATAAAAGAAGGAATACAATGGTAAGTTTTAGTACCTTGCATCATGCATCAAAGCACAACTTCATGTTCATTCTCATGGTTAAGAATGCAAAAAAATGTAACTATATTTTGTCATTGAAATACTCCATGCATTATTGTTTCTTATTCTTGTACCTAAGAGATCCCTTTCATTCATTGTAAATGCCTTTCTACAATATGCTACATGAAAGGTTAAGGTTTCATATAGATCACCTATACCACCATTACAATACATAAATAACTTGTGTTTGCAGTTTGAATGTGACTTCTCACTCTACCATCATTTAGTTGTTAGTATCACCCACCACCACCATAATTGTTGTTGTTGTCCGATGACTGACATTTGCTTGTGCATTTCTTGATGCTTAAATTCTCAGCCAAATACAGGGTTGCCTCCAACACATCATCGAAGGGTAGCCTGCTCCTTTCAGGGATCAATCACTTTTTCAAATATTCCAAATTTCTTTAACATCATTGAGTCAACTGAAAAATGATGGTAATGGTTTAATGTTCTTATCTCGCACCAACCATCTGTGTGCTTGTTGCTATTTCTTTATTAGTCATTCTGATATTTTACAATATGTCTAGTACAGTTACAGGTCGATTGCAAGAGTTGGCACTTTCTCTCTCGCTAAAGTGTTTATCTTTTGATTTTGTTGGGACATCAATTGATGAAAGTTCAGAGGAGTTTGGTACTATTCAGGTTTTGGTTACTTATTCTAGTAATGTATGATCTTTATTTAATTGTAAAATTTCCTAACAGCTGAATGTGCAATATATGTTATTAATGGATTTTATTGTTACAAGCAACATGTCTAATTTTGTAGATTCCATCATCCTGGAGGTCTGTTTTAGAGGATCCATCTACGTTGCAAGTCTTTTTTGATTATTATGCTATTACGACATCTCCTTGTTCAAAAGAGGTTAGTTAATGTGTCACTTATGATCACACACTATAAATTTTTATGATTTACCATGGCGGTATTGACCATGCTCCTTAAAGCTCCTGTAATATTTTTCCTCACCTGCTTAATTATATGCTGGCATGCATGCTTTAGCTATTAGTCTACAATAAAATTATATTGAATCGATCTTTGTGATGAAGATCTTGAATTTGTTAATATGTGCATTTTGAAGCTTAAGATAAGGTAGGATATAGGTATAAGGAAAGAGAGTTAGGTAGGGATGGAAGAGCTCTACTGTGCTCACTCCTCCCTACTAAGAAAAAGAAAGCAAGGCATGCAAGCGTGAGAAGGATTTGCTGCTTTATGACTCTTTTAACACATTAAAAAACATTATTGATCCCCTCCTTACTAGTCAAGTTGAATTCCATTGAGCCTACCTTTTGAACTTTGGTTTTCTGCTCTTCAAGTTAGAGAAAGACCTGCATCAATCGGGGATTGGCTTCATTAGACCATTTTGGTCCGCACTTGAGAACTTGTCTTTAAAATCTTTTGGGCCTGGTTTCTTTTGGGTTATAGTGGTGTAAATTGAGATGGAGATCGTTATATTTTTGTTGATGCTCTACTCAAAAAAGATATTTTGGGGTGCATTCTTTTGGCTATTCTTGTTGACGGAAATAGAATATCTGTTTTTGAGGTGAATTTTGGTTAGGATGGTGGATTTGTTGACAATTTCCTTGTGGCTTGGAGGAAGAATTTAAGTTTCTATCGTGTGGATTTGCCTGTTGTGTTTGGATGGATAGGAATGCTAGAATTGAAGGATTGGTTTTGTTCCTTACATCCTTGTGATTTAGCACTTGAGGTGACTTAATGGGTGTTGTTCTTGCTAGTATTTAGCAAGATTGGTGTCTCTTCTATATTGAGTTTGGTTTCTTCATTGTCTTTGTTGCTTCAAAGAATTTCTTATTTATTAGCTCATTGCATCCTTCACATGCCAATAATACGTTCTCTTATGAAATATATTTTTGCTGAGGAAGGCAAAGGAGATTCGAGGGAAGAATCTTTTCTTACATCTTATACATCTTTGAAAGATGATTTGGTCTTAAGCCTATAAATTGTTGGCAAACATGGCAACTTTTACTAATTAGGAGGACATCTTAACTATGCTGACTGTTTTTGTATAGTAGTTCAGCTCATCCTAAATAATAGTGGTACCTGTCTTGTATAGTAGTGGTACTTTTAGTGATTTTTCAATGCAAATTTACACTTCCAATGTTAACAAATTGTTGGATGCAGTGCTACTCTTAGGAAAGCTATCAGGAAAAGCACCTATCCAAAAAAATAAGAAACTGATAAATATTGTCATGTATGTAATGTAAATTAATAATGGAGAATTTGTTTTACCTTATATGTAGGCTTGTTTTTGTTGGATGTTGAAATTCAGACTTAAATTTTTGTCCATTTGTTATTTTTCTGTTTGAGATGTGGATTTATGTGTCTCTTTGCTGCGTTATTCTTCATTGCTGGGTTTTCTTTTTAGGCACTGGAATGCTTGGTCCGATTAGCATCAGTAAGACGCTCTTTGTTCACAAATGACGCTGCTCGTTCCAAGTTTTTGGCCCATTTGATGACAGGAACCAAGGAAATTCTTCAAACAGGACAGGGGTGCTGTTACCTTCTTCTTTTTCCATGCAGTATATGGTTATGTGATTATACCCTGTGATTATTCAAATACAATGCACATGCATTTCTTCTGTTTTGGTTTTGGTTCTTTGCTGTTTACCTTCCTTTTCTTTTCTTTGGAGGATTCTTATTCTCCTTCAAGATTTTGTATTTCTTCCAAGGATATCCTAATATAATAAATTATATCTTAAAAGAAATTCAAATAAAATGCACTTGCATTTTTGTGTGGGTTCTTATTTTTAAATTGTTTCTCGTATTCAATCATTATGGTCACTTTCTTCATATTTCTGTTTTCTCCCTTTTGCTTCTTCATAATGAGTTTGAGCGTAGACAATAGACCAATGTTAAAGGTGCAGCCACTAGTAGATCATTGTGTAAACTTACAGGAACGGACCAATAAGATGTGAAGTTGTATTAGTTCCAAGTTAAAGTATGCTTAAAATGGCATGGAGTTAAAGTTCTGTAATTAATGTTGGTGTTAAGTGGTTGCAACCTGTTTGTTTAGAGATTTTAATCATCCTTACTCAGTGAATACTTCTTGTTAAACAGTTTCATATTTTTTTCTGCTTTCATTTCAATTCTGATGGGGTTTTGGAGGCCCCTGAATCAACGTGTCAATTTAGAAGTGTGTACATTCTAAATGATCGTGGCAATTTAGTTGTATTCCATAAATGTCTATCCTGTTTTGGGTTCTGCAATCTCCACTTAATCTTTTTTTTTTAATCTTTTAAAATTGTTGCGCTACCCCCCAATTTGCTTCTCATTTACTGATTTAGTGGGGCTTGGTCATTATTAGGTCTTGCTGATCATGACAATTACCATGAGTATTGTCGCCTTCTTGGACGTTTCAGAGTGAATTATCAGGTAGTTTATTGTATAATCACATTTTTTACACCAATCTTTTACTTGTTCTGTGTTTTTTTTTCTTGCTACATTTTTCTGTGCTATTGATTTTCAACTTACAGCTTCATTTGCATGGACCTGTTCACATGTCTGACTGCCACTTGATTTATATAACCGCAAACTAGTGAATATGCATGGGTAGCGTTGCTGCTGCTTTTAATTATTTTAATTAATTTTACTCTTTGTAACCCCATTTTAATTCCTCTTTATAAAAATGCTTTTCTTTACGGAAAAATGTGTCAGTGGCATATATTCATACCATTGCATGATGCTTTTTAATCACATGCTACTGCAAACTTGACTCCTTTTGAAACACAAAATTTACTTCAGTTGTCAGAGCTTGTGAATGTGGAAGGCTACAGTGATTGGATACAGTTGGTGGCAGAGTTTACTTTAAAGTCTTTGCAGTCCTGGCAGGTGGGTTGGTGTTTTATTTTCCTATTGTGATTTTAAAAACTTGTCATATCTGACCTTCATGATAAATAACTGCATCTATGTTTATTAAAAAACAAGTATTTCATGCTTAAGTGCTTGAAACAACATGCTTTGGATCTGTACTGCATTTTTGCAACTTATCTGCTGATTAAGTTCATGTCTTACCAGTGGGCCAGCAGCAGTGTATACTATCTACTAGGGCTGTGGTCCAGATTGGTGACATCTGTACCATATTTGAAGGGAGAGGCACCAAGTTTGCTTGATGAATTTGTGCCTAAAATTACTGAAGGCTTTATAACATCAAGATTTAATTCTGTGCAGGTCTGCTTTGTCTTTAGGATCAATTTTCTCTTTAAATTATACATAAAATGTTGAATTCCTATTTGGCGCTCCTTTTTCATGTAGGCTGGATTCGCTGATGACGACGATCCATTAGATAATGTCGAGCTTCTTCAAGATCAGCTAGATTGCTTTCCTTATCTTTGCAGATTCCAGGTCTAGTTTCTATATATAATATATAATATGCGATAGCCTCCCTGTTACCTTTCCAGCCTGGAGTTTTCTAGATTTAGAAGTCCCTGATACTAATTTTAGTTTCCTGAATTACACGTGTGCCAAACTTGTGATTGTATCATCCCATTAAGGCTTGGAGTTTGTTATGATCATTCCTTTGCAGTATCAAACAAGTAGTTTATATATAATAACCACAATGGAGCCTATTCTGCAAGCATACACAGTACGATAAGTGTATTGGATTATGTTTTCTTTGGATGTTGAATATTTGTGGACTCTCAATATGATAGAAAAAAAATTAAAAATTATTTTTGGAATACACAGGAAAGAGCACTACTACAGGCTGCTGATAACAGTGAGCTTGCTGTTATTGAGGCAAAACTTTCTTGGATTGTTCATATCATTGCTGCTATTCTTAAAATAAAACAATCCACTGGCTGTAGGTAATATTTTTTATTTTCATTTTTTTTTGTGCATTTTGTTATAGGAACAGCATGCATATATTCTTGCAATTATCAATGTATTCGTTATGTTATCTCATGCAGCGTGGAGTCTCAAGAAGTGCTTGATGCAGAACTTTCAGCTCGTGTTTTGCAATTAATAAATGTTACTGACAGTGGGATACATAGCCAGGTATACCAACAATAATGGCCTGTAATGTAAAATGGAATATAGTGTCCGATTGCTCATCTTTTTTCTCATTTTCCTTTTAAACAGTATATTAGATATGCTGTGAGTCTTTTCTGCATTCATACAGCATTGATATGTGATCTTTAATTATTTCTGCATAATGCTATCAATTTGAATATCAACTTATTTCCTTGTCTGTGTGACCATCTTCTTGTTTAAATCATTTGAATTTATGTTTATGAATTTGCAAATATAATTTTGATTATCCATCTTATTTGTTCTTTTATGGCTTGTGCATGTAATTTTTTTTTTTTGATTCAGTTAGTTGGAGCTTTGTTTCTGAGATGCTAGAGAATTATATTTAGTTATTGTTAATTGAGGTGATTTGAAATGTCATGTAGCTAGAAGTAAGTTGGCTGGAGCTTTGTTTTTTAGATGCAAGGGAATTCTACGTAATTATTGTTATTTGAGTTGATTGAAGTGACATTTATGCTAGAAGCAATGTGACCCACATCTTATCCTCTAGTTTTTGAGATTTATTGCTGCATCAGAACTTGGTAGCTTCATGGACGTTGACATGTTAGGTTCTTCAGCATAGGTCTACTGGGCATAACATCTTATAAACCAGCAGAAGTCTACATTGGTAAGATAGATTCTGGGGAAAAAAACATCATTGGATGTTGACTTCTTTTAACTTTTTTTTCTTAAAAAAAAATCTTGACTCACTTTTGCACTTTTGGTTTCTAAAAAAGTGAGCTGGTCACTAGGAGCTCAAAAATATGATGTGAACTAGTCACCAGGAGCTCAAAAATATGATGTGAACAGGATGATGCTCTGACCCATTCTCATATTTTGCTTCTATAAAATTTCTGAGGCATATTTTTAGAAGAGATTTACATCAAGACCAATTTATTGACGATAAGAGCGCTAATACACTGACATTTATCAACTCTTCTTACAAGCAACTGGTAATCTCTTCCTTGAGCTCTTTAAACCTTGGCTGGCACCCTTTTCAGCTTGACTTGAATCTCACCTTTTCCCTTTTTCCTCTTAATGTGCTCATGAAATTACATTCATTGCATTTAAGTTTAATGCTTTCGACATGATAGAAAAGTGCTTTGGCATAGATAATGTTCTCTTATTGTCAAAATTTTCCCTCTGGAATTTTGTCTTGAAGCCTGAAATTTTTGCATTTCTTCATATCAGAGATCTCATGTTACAATTTGATGCTATAGCATATTGGAGGTTTAAAAAGCATCATTATTGTCTATACTGGCGTTTCAATTTGTTATTTTTTTTGCTGTCATGTAGTTTGGGCATATGGAAAGATGGGTTATTGTAGTATTATTATACAATTACTCTGGCCTGTTTAACAGTTGGGAGATTGGAAAAACTCTTTTGCACATGTTCTCAAAGAGGTTATGAAATATAGATAACATGGTTCACCACTTATTTGATGAACCATGGCAACAATATTTTGAGCTCAAAGTTAATACTGAATGGCTTTGTTTTATCACTTTAGGTTAATGCAGGGGAGTTATTGTAGATGTTGAATATACTGTTATGTTTATCCATTTAGGTTATCATTTGCTTACTAAAACTTGATATGCTGAAGCTTTTCTTTGTAACTCTTGGTACTTGCACTCATATAATTTGCATAGCTTCGTATTTGCCTTTTCATTTACTTTTGTTCTTATAAGAGAAGGGTCTTTGCAAAAAAAAAGGCTTTGAACAAACATGCTTATGTAACTGTTGCTCTAAAAAATTACCCCCCCTCTCTCTGTGGCCATGCTTTTTATTGTTCCATTATATCTGAACTAAGTTAAACCGTTTCTCAATAACAACTTTGGGGCACTTATTTTATTAGCATATTCACTGCCCTTGTATTTAACAGAGGTATGGTGAATTAAGCAAGCAAAGACTTGATCGGGCAATTCTTACCTTCTTTCAGCATTTCCGTAAGTCTTATGTTGGCGATCAGGCTGTGCACTCATCTAAGGTAATGAGTTTTTTTTTGTCTTCTTTATAAGATTTGCTTGTGTCAGTACTCTTATGTCTTTCTCTTTGTGCTGCAGCAGCTATATGCTCATTTGTCTGAACTTCTGGGGCTCGGAGATCATCTACTATTATTGAACCTGATTGTTTCAAAAATCGCTACAAATTTAAAGTGTTATACAGAGGTGAGTTCTTCTTTCTGGATTGTTCCTTGATTCGTTTTCAGTATGTTTTCAGAAACTTGTTGTCATACCTTCATTTGTGCTTGGTTTAGAGTGAGGAGGTCATTAATCATACATTAAGCTTGTTCTTGGAGCTGGCATCCGGGTTAGTAGTATACTGCTTCCTTTTTTGGCATAAAGTAGCATAGCTTATTGTTATGTTTTCACAAAGTTTAATTTAATCCACAATGATTGCTTGTCTGATCGATCACTTTTCATTTATTTATATGGTTACATTTTTTTTTAGATATATGACTGGAAAGCTGCTCCTGAAGCTGGATGCTGTCAAATTTATAGTTGCTAACCATACTGTAATTACAATGCTGGCACAAATTGTTTGCTTACCTGTTCTTCTTTAGTTTGTTCTTTAAAATAATGATGTGTTATTAATATGAAGTTTTCTTTTTGAATTTTTAGAGGGAGCACTTTCCTTTCTTAGAAGAATATAGAAGCTCTCGTAGCAGAACAACCTTCTATTATACTATTGGCTGGTTAATATTCATGGAGGACAGTCCTGTGAAATTCAAGTCTTCGATGGAACCACTTTTACAAGTACTCTCCTGCACCCGCTCAGAAGGAAAGAAGCTTTTTCATAGAATTTCATTGATTACCTAAATAACATTTATGGTGTCTTAGGTGTTTGTAAGGCTGGAATCAACTCCTGATTCGATGTTTCGGACTGATGCGGTGAAGTATGCGCTAATTGGGTTAATGAGAGATCTTAGAGGAATTGCTATGGCCACAAACAGGTTAGTATAGATTTTTGGTAAGAGGTTGTTTATTTATGAACTGTTAGGTTTCATGCCCTCTTTTTAACCATATTTCAGTCGAAGAACATATGGGCTTTTATTTGACTGGATGTATCCTGCTCACATGTCGCTTCTCTTGAAAGGCATTTCACATTGGACGGACACACCAGAGGTATGGACATATGAGAGGGATTCAAAATCTTAGGAGCCATGTTTTATTTGATTTTCAACTAAAAGAGTATTGTTTAGAACCTTATAATGGAACCTTTTGTGCTGCTTCCATTTAGATTTTAGTCAAAATTGTAATATGTTTTCTGAGACACTGGCTACTTCTCTTCTGCAATAATGTTCTGAAAGAGAGCAAATGAAATGTGACTTTACCAATCTTAACCATGTACTATAGATCATTGGTCTAATTTGTTCGGTTCCCAATATAGAGACATCATTAATTGATTTGGTGCTGCAGGTCACCACCCCTTTATTAAAATTCA
>CM054982.1:1883159-2088974 GCA_029030765.1 Salix suchowensis
CTGAATTTGTGTTGAACAAGGCCCAACGTTTAACTTTTGATTCGTCGTCTCCTAATGGCATTCTTCTTTTCCGGGAAGTCAGCAAATTAATTGTAGCCTATGGAACAAGGATATTATCTCTTCCAAATGTTGCTGATATATATGGCTACAAATACAAGGGGATATGGATTTGCCTAACTATTCTGTCAAGAGGTTAATATAAGACACCCATATTTTTTTTAATTGATGGATTTGTATGTGGAGATTGTTGAAAGTTGATTGAATTAATTTGCTTTTTACCATAAGTTTGTTGCTGGTTATTTGTATTTTACCTGATGAATATTAATATACAAACCATTCTTGGAGAAGTTTTCAAGGTCTGTTGGGCTGAAGAATTAGACATGCACATGCCTAAAAACATGTTTATTGAAACAAGAGAAGAATTATACATGCACATGCCTAAAGACATGTTTATTGAAACAAGAGAACTATACATGCACACGCTTAAAAACATGTTTATTGAAACAAGGCAAACGATCATTTGCTTGAAATAACTCTTCTAACTATCAAACTGCATCCTATCAGGTTAATTTAGTTGTATAAAGAAATAAGGTGAATTTGTACAAGTAATCTTACTTTGATTCATTTGCTTATTGCTTATATTTTTTGTTGCAAGTTTCTTTCTTACATTTGAATAGTAGGGATGGCAGTAAGTTGAGTCACCAACTCTATGCTTTTAATCTGTTTCCTTGCTGGTCCAATGGTCACTGAATATCAACTTTATAATTAGTATATATCTTATGTGTTGCTGTTCTTTTATTTTCCACTTATTGGCAGCTCTTATGGGAAACTATGTCAACTTTGGTGTGTTTGAACTGTATGGTGATAGAGCACTCTCTGATGTACTGGATATTGCTCTGAAGATGACACTGTCAATTCCTCTGGCTGATATTTTGGCATTTCGAAAGGTATGTAGGACTTCTTGGCTTTCAGTCACATTCCATTGATATTTTCCTGCATCATGTATGCCTCCATGTTCCCTGTTTGTTTATTGATTTGTGTTTGTTATCTTTTAATCTTCAAGGTTTAATCTTGTATATGCTATATTTTGTGTGTTTGCATGCCTTTTTTTTAAGGACTTGAGGGCGTAGTTTTAAAACCCGACCTAGCAAGGCCCGGGTCATGAGGGTCAACTTGGGCTGACCAAATTAACCTAAAAGTTTTTTTATGTATATTATATTACAAGTTACGTAAAGTCTTGTTTTTTTTAGAAAAGTAAATTGGAAGTAACCCACCCTGAAAATAACCCAAATATTCCCACTTTGAAACCACACCAATCCAAACTCAAATAAATAAGCAGGTAGCAGGCAACAAAATTCATTTTACCTACCCAGTCATCTCCACTCCCAAAAATACTATATAAAAAACATAAATAATGATTTCTTCATTTAAATTCACACTGTATTTCCATTT
Source organism: Salix suchowensis (assembly GCA_029030765.1). NCBI lineage: Eukaryota > Viridiplantae > Streptophyta > Magnoliopsida > Malpighiales > Salicaceae > Salix > Salix suchowensis. The sequence continues at coordinate 1,884,612 of CM054982.1, forward strand.
GCAGTCTCAAAATCCAAATTTCCTTTTTTCAGTTTCATTATGCTTCTTTTCTTTTCCTTCCCTTCATGTATTTCTCTCTTTACTACAAAAATGGTCACAGTAAAGGAATCAGTGGCTAACACGAAAATCTCACCACCAAATTCTTATTATGCTGTGGTTCTTGGTGGAACTTTTTGAGGAATTAAGATGAGACATCGAGTCTATTAATACATATGCTTGTAGTGCTTTGCTTTTTAGAAAGAGTTTATGAATTAATCTCCCAGGCATTATGCTTTATTGTAGGTGTGACTCCTAAGAACCCTAGGCTTGATACTGTCCTTCCAGGGTGTGGTTCCTAGAAACCATGCTAGTGCGACTCTATTGTGCCCCCATGTGGACATGCTTTCATTTATCCTTTTTCAAAACTCGTCATGTTTTATTATTTGTTATCTAAATATTATGCTTTATCTACCAATTTTGGCTGATGCATGATGTGTAGCTCACCATTTGGTGTTTGGTTGGTTCTCGTGTCAATTTGGCTGCTGCTATGTTTTTACACTAATAATGGCAAGTTTGTGTCTGTATGTTTCTTTGCAGCTTACAAGGGCTTACTTTGCATTCTTGGAGGTTCTATTCAGCAGTCACATTGTGTTCATATTGAATATGGATACAAACACCTTCATGCATATTGTTGGTTCCCTGGAATCAGGTCTTAAAGGTCTGGATACAAATATCTCATCACAGGTATGTCATGCCAATACTGCAGATCACTTCACTCTTCTCACTAACTTCCCTTGTCATTTATGCATGGTGATATGTCATGCCAAGCTCACCTGGCATATCTGAATGTGATACCATATAAATTTGATTTGTTTTGCTGATTCCCTGTATTTAAAATAGAAAGCTGAACTTTTCAGTGTGCATCTGCTGTCGACAATTTGGCTGCTTTCTATTTCAACAACATTACAATGGGGGAGCCACCCACTTCACCTGCTGCAATTAATCTTGCTCGTCATATTGCAGATTGCCCCAATTTGTTTCCTGAGGTTAGGCAGACTATTTTTATTATAGCACACCTCCCTAATATTATTTTTAAGTCTTGTGTGGCTAAAAATGTTGCACATAAAGTTTCTTCTTAAGTGTTCTTGATGGTAGAGTACCCTCCCTTCAGGTATCTCTATTTGGTGAATTTTAGATGTTGATTTCTGAGTTTTCCTTTTCTTGAGAAGAAATATTTTAAATGTTGATTGTGCAAGAGCATAGAAGCAACAGTTTTCCTTTTCCTGCTGTTATAAGAGTTTGCTCTTATGGATTTATAAGGATGGAAAGGGTGGATGATTAGCTATTAACTCTTTTGGATGCAAGGAAGAGTGGCAAACAAATAATAAGAGATTCCTTCGAGAACGTTTTTTTGTTTTCCTTAAAAAAATAAGGTGGACGGGACAGAGAAAACGGCTTTCTGAATTATTACCTTATATTACTTTAGTTTCAAATGGATCACAGGTTAACTTACTATGAGATCAGTATCTTGTATTTTTTCTTTTTAGTTTCAGAAAACCACTTTCTTTTCCTTTTCATTAATTCTATGGAATAAATAGTTTGTTTTCTATTTTGAGGTTTTTGGCTCCTTTTTTCCTTATCGCTTTCTTACACAACTTCCAGAGTACTTTTTACTAATTACCCAGGTTTGCATGACTTGTGGGTTGTTGAGACTCTTACTGCTCTTGCTTGGTTATTGCTTTGCTGTTGTTTTGACCATAGCAATTGATACGTGCATTGATTAGAGATTTTTTTATTATTTGCTAGACATGCACTGTCTTTTAGAGATTTGTTTTGATTTTATTATTTTTTACCATTTTAGATTTTATTTTCGTGCTGTCATTTTTTGTTTTGATGTATACTTGGTAACTTGAATTGTTTCCCTGCATTCACAGATACTGAAGACTTTGTTTGAGATTGTTTTATTTGAGGACTGTGGCAACCAGTGGAGTCTAAGCAGACCCATGTTGAGCTTAGCTATTATCAGTGAGCAGGTAACGGGTCTATGGCAGTTGTCTTCAGTGTGCTCAATTTCCGAGTAACAACTTTAATTTTATGTTTGCTTATTACTTGAGAATAGTAAGTTAACATGGCTGTTGTAATTCAATATTTGATTTGGATCACTTTGGATCTTCCTTTGAGTTGCTTGTTCAGTAATTTTGTTTCTGCTGTCCTTTTTTAATATTTGTCTGAGTTAAGTACTGTTCACTTGCAGATATTCTCTGATTTGAAAGCTCAAATTTTGGCTTCACAGGTAAAATATCTACTTTATTCACTGTCATGACCATCCTTTTCCTTTTGATTTTTAAACAAAACGCAGTTAATGTCTACCTGGTTATATAACTATTTATTTAGAGAGTGATGTTATTTGTAAAGAAAATTGTACAAGTTTCAAGAATACACGTAGTTATTTGATTTGTAGTTTCCACCTTTGGTCCCAAATTAAGATCACAATCCAATAACTCAAAATTTTCTTCAAGCTTATTCCTCTATTTTAAAGAAGGGAGATTTTGTTTTAAGTTTGTATTCGTTACGGTTATACTGTGTTTTATTTAAAGCTTGTTTAATTCCATTTGAGTAGAACTAAAATAATGCTGAAATTAATGAAATGGTGTGTGTTTGATCTGACTAACTGGCAAATGTTCTCAAAGGCACTCCATAAGAAAAGGTTGGTCATTGTTTGATGATGGTTCTTGATGTTATTCTATTAGTGCTGTCTACCATTGAGGTCAGCGTCAAAGAGACATCTTACTTGGACACAATTATAGGATATAGTCTTTAAACATTCATTTTCTTGCCCTTTATGTCATTTCCTTTGTGCTAATACAAAATTGGCTGACATAATTGCATTTGGTACACTACTTGATGAACAACCTTGTGACATTTCCATTTGAGGTAAAAACTGCTGGTACAGTTCAGGAAATGGGTGCCACAAATTGTAGCCTCCTGAGACCGAGTTATTTGACATTTGTTCTGAACATGAATTTTATTTTAACTTTTTTTTCTGAAATCAAGAGATAAAAGCAGATTGAACTTTGAAGTCAATTTGCTGCTTTACTTGCATCACTTTGGAAGTTGGGTGATTCACTCATTAGCTATAATGGATTTGGTTGTGTGAAGTGCAAGTTATGCTATACATAAATTGTAACACCTACTATTCTGTCAAAGTAGTTCACATCCTAAGGAACTAGTTTCTCTAAATTTTTCATGTACTCTAGCGTTTCTCCATAGTCCTGTTTCTTTGATGTGCATTCGTCAAACAAATGAAATTGCTCAACGAAACCCCATGCAATATAAAAAAATTTGTGGGAAGGTAAACAAGTTGACAGGGAATTAGATTCCAAATAGCTTTGCTGTTATGTATATGTAATTTGTTATAGATCAAATTTATACCAAAAATTGTCACCTGAAGTAACAGAAATGGAGAAGATTTACTCTTGGCACTTCAGTTAGTAATTTGCTTTGGTGCATTCTCTGTTAATTAATCATTCAAATTATGTTTGAAGTTTTAGAAGCTGGCAAAACCCCTCTTATTACTTCTGTGCAGTTTTGATTTTCGTTTTTGACCAATGATTACCTGTCAGCCACAACTCTTCATAGCCTCTGGTGATCATGTGTTGATAGTCATTTAATGAACTCGCATATTGTAAACATAACTGGAAAAAAAAAATCACGGTTACATGATGTTTTTTAGCTTCATAGAACTCATGCAACCCCAGCGTTCTGTCATGAGTAATTTGGAGGTTGCATTTTGTTTTGGGGTTTGAGCTTGAACAGTTGAAACTACTGTAAATTATTGGTGCTTTTCTAGCACCCATCATGCCTCCTCCTGTTTCTAAAATGTGATCCCTATGCTTACTCTTTCTTTCCATCGTCTTGCAGCCTGTGGATCAACATCAGCGGCTTGCCCTTTGCTTTGACAAACTGATGGAAAATGTAACTCGAAGCTTGGATTCAAAGAACAGAGATAAATTTACTCAGAATCTGACTGTTTTCAGGCATGAATTTCGTGTCAAATAGCTCCGATTTCTTGTTTACTGCTGCTTTGCTTTGGGAACTGAATTACGTCTGCAGAAGATTTTCATATGAAGACTTTCCTTCCACATACTTCATACACAGTTGTACACAGAAACAAGTGGTTTTGTTGTTTATCGACAAGCGATGTTACCTCTGCAGTGCTTAGACTTTGTCGTCCAAATCATGTGAAGCAAATATTTTGTAAAACCAAATATCTGCTGCGAAGGTGGAGTATGAATTTTTTTTGTACAGGCCCTGCCTCCCTCTCAAAAAGTTGTTAAGGGGGATGTTACTGAAAATTAAGATAGAGTACCATGCTAAGTGGGTTATCAAAGGTGTGCAGAAGGTGGTGGTGGTGGTGGTTTGGTAGATAATTTTAGGGTATTGATTCTTTTTAGAACAAAGATGTAAATCATTCATGAGGTTTACATGGTGTTTTTGGAGGTGGGTCAGTTGGAATTAATATTTTTTGTACATTAACCCCTACATATTCGTTGTATTTGTTGATAATAGAATGGAAAATGGTTTGAAATTTCAGTCATTCTTGGTTTCCCTTCCTATCATAGGAGTTGTCTATTAGCACGAGAAGTCATAGTAAGCCTGGTAAGGTGCTGATTTTCAAGATTTCTATATTTTGTGATTCTGCCATACATGTATATTGTTACTATGGCGCAGGGTTCAAGCTCAGGAAATGTGTTCAGCATCAGTCTGTCATGGTTTGCCTGCTGATTTGCGCTATGTAATTGCTGCAGTGGAAGACAATTTGCTGCTTTACGTTTTCGATTTTTAATTTCTTGTACTTGCAATTTTGAGTTGTCACATCGCCTGGTAATTAATGTAAACCCTCCCTTAGGGTGCATTCTTGTGGCGAAAAATATTATGGATGCTAATTAATAATGATGGCTCCGTTATGCTGTTTCTGTTAGATCATAGGTGGTTTATGTTACCATCTTGAGATGGAATCCAATCAGTCACGGGAGTCGTGATCCAAATGAAAATTGGAGACCCTGGGCCGTCAATCTAAAGAGCATCATGCATTTACACATGGTTTCCCCCCTCCCTCTCTCGGTTATAACAGATCTAAAAAGCAACTTTACAAGGCCTGAAACAGGGGCTACATGAGTTAAAAAAAACTGATTTCAATTTTTAAGAAAAAAAAGTCAATTTTATTTATTTTTAAAGAAAGCTGGTCAAAGCTCAACATCCATGCAAAACGAAAGAGGGGGGAAACCATGTATAAAAAATCCAAGAATGATCTCCAAGGAGAAAGAGCTTGAGCTTGACAAAGAATTTATGATCCATACAAGAAATCTCGAGTTCGAGTCAAAATATACTCTCTATAAAAACCTGAAACAATTAGAGTTTTATTTACTTAACTGGACCCACAAAGTAAGCTTTTCAAGATTGAAATTTCCTCGCATCCAATTGCATGCAAAACTTTCAAGTTGCATGCAAAACTTTCAGAGCAGTCCAGGATGTGCATGACTAGAAATTATTACGAACCGTACAGGAGAGACAAAGCTCAGCATGTTACTCAGACCCAGTGCCTTAAGTATTGATGAGTCATGAATGATATTTATGTTACCATAGATAAAGAATGGGTTGATAGTTTATGATAGCGTTGGCAAATGTTGTTGGCAGTAGAACAAAGCCTGTTAAATTTTCGAAGCAACAAACAAGAAATTTGAGTTCAATGGAAGTCCATAAATCTGGTTTGCGTACAAAAGTTTATTCCACGAGAATAACAGTGAAAGCCCTAGCAAGTTATTTTTGTTCACAAGGAAAAATACATGCATACAAAGTTTAGCATAGAGTGGAAGAACCATATTCGCACTTCAGAATCAGTGATCACCATAAGGCAAATTGTGCATGAATTCGTATGAAGACCACATGCAGGTAACAGTAAGACTTACAGGCACTACTTGAGTGATACTAAATCCAAGTAGGGTACATTTGGAAAAGAAATGACGTGGACACCACCCATGCTCCAAGGGATTAGGCCTGCCCCTAACATCGCCTCTCCTCCGAAAGTTTTCGTATCTACAGATGCTTGCTATTGTTCTCGAATGTGCTTGTTACAAATGAAGTTAACTTTGCATATATACAGAAAAAAATTCTATGTGTGTTGATTGATTCTCTTCTGCAGGATATAGGACTAGAGAAAGTTCAATCAGATGTTCTCCGTGAGTTGATTTTTAAGAAATTCCAGCACGGAAAGGCGCTGCAATTACAGTCTAATTATCAGTCATTTGCTTAGGATTTAGATTCCAGATAATTATGATAGTTGACAGTTTACTTCGAAAGCATACCCGTTGCTCAAGACCAGCTTCTTCTGGTTTTAATGTCAAGGATTCCAATATTTTTATGGCCTCATGAAATCTATCACGTGCAGCATCCTCGTTACCTACACTCCTGTCCGCATCGGCAACTTTTGCAAGGGAAACAGCCACATCCAGGGTCTGTAATTGAAAGATAAATAAAGAACGTTAATTGCAGAGGAAGCCTGGAAATATACTGAGCTTCTCAAACAGGCATGATCACAAATATTGTTTATCACATTGTGCATCAAATAGAGAAAGGGAAACAAGTACAAGGTGCTATGTTGGAGAAAATCAGAAGCATTTAAAAATAAATAAATCAATATTAGCTTAAAAAAAAAATTTTATTCCCCCCTACCAAGCCTCATTTCCTATTTTTTTTTAAGAAGGCCAGCATGCAGAGAAAAATGCTCTTTATAGTATCATGCAAACATGGTCATGGAAATCCTCAAAACTAGGAAGCCGTGGCCCCTCATAGCTATACAAGAGGTAACAGAACGTATCACGAGTACATCTATACCTAAAGTCATAGAGCATGTGAAATGACAACACCAAGAGCAATGGCATGTGCTGGAAAAAAGAGAGGATGCTGACCTGGGATGGAACACTAAGATGACGTTCGATGGCATCACGTCGCACATTGAGAGAACGCATATAGTAAGATCTTGCAGCCTCCAGATCTCCGTCATAATATTTGAGATCTCCAATTTTATTAAGTGAAACAGAAAGCGTATGCGTGATCTGCAGGGGAAGAATATAAAGAAAAATTTAGATGGCATGGTAAAATCACACAGAGAATAAAAGGCAGCAATACTTGTAAAATTTTAACCTCCAGATCAGCTGCAGACAATTTTGATAGGAATTCTACACTCTCTTCAAAGTATGTAACTGCAGAACCAGCATCCCCCACTGCTCGACTGCAATAGACATAACATGTAGAGATTTTAGTAAAGTTGTCAGGACTCAAAATCAATTACTTTGAAAGAAGACAATGAACCCATATGAATGTTTCAAGAAATTACCAGTTTTAGAATAGATAGCCTCTAATATCTAGATTGCACATCCTTAAAGCTATTCTTTAAGACATAGCTTCCTTTGTCTATACTTAAGGATGTGAGAATCTTTTGAGTGTGATTAAGATATTCAAAACTACCAATTCCTAGTTCATTGGTGCAAACAATGCTGCTGCTGTTATTCCAGCAACGTGCCAGCAATTTCATCAATGCAAACCATGGTGCAAAGTGGCATTGCAATAATATTTCAGAAACCCTAATCATTTTTTTCATCACATGTTTCTGGAAAATGGAAAGGCACTGTTTGATGAAATAAAGTTAGCTCCTTAGGAATACTTCGATAACAGCTCTGTGACCTGGTTGACAGCATAACCGGTGGAAGGAAACTGGTAGTAAATGTAAATCGCTCAATCACTCCATCCTCTATTGAAAGTGCATGGGTTCCTCAACTTCTTTTGAGGAAAATGAGATAAATGGTTTTCAGAAGCATGTTTTCATCATGTGAAGAATGTCCTTGCGTAGATATCTTTTCTAAAAACAATAACTTAATCTAAATAGTTAGATGCTTATTAAGAAAACACAATCTAAATAAATATATGATCATGCTAAAAAAAAATACTTGTTTTCACCAGCCCCATTTCTTTTTCAATTTGTCCACTCAGTTCAACTACATCTTAATACCAAAGCAGAATTATTTTTCCTTTAAATTTGTCCCAGACTAGCTGGAGTTGGCTAAAGGAATACTTTATCTCAATTTACTAGCCAAATTCATATGTTTTTGTTTAATCTTTTCATTCGACCATTATCCTCGGATCATTGCAAGGTTGCGAAAGAAAAAGGGAGATAACAGACCAGCAGTCTCCGAGCATTCCCAGCACTGCTCCAAGCTGCGAGCACAATTCCGAAGTGTTGCCCACTGTTTCTATTCGACCTCGGATGTCTTCTGCACAGAGACCAAGTCTTGATTTTGCACTTTCCACGTTCTGGGCACGGAATGCCTGCAATTGAAATGCCAAAAACAAAAGAGAACAATCAACTACAAATTGCAACAACAACTTAGTAGACACCAAGCAAGCACATAAAAGATAGTTAAGATTAAGTTGAAAAAAAGAAGATGAAAACAAATGAGACGTTTACGAGAAGCTTTGTACTAGTATATTTGGTGAGATAATCATAGCCAAGACAAAATAACAACGTTGGTCTAGAAACGACATTCGTCAAAAGAAAAATAGAAGCACGGCAATGTCATGAAAAGTAAACTAAACTTACCCGCATGGCTTGTTGCACCAAGAAAGCACCCCTCTCCAAAGAAACATCCTCGTATATCACCTTTTTATTCTCACCTACTTCCTCCTCTTTATCCATTTCAACATGAGACCTCTTGATTCTAGCATGACCATCAATGAACCGATCAACTACACTCTGTAGATCCGTATCGGCTTCAATCTTCTCAACATCAGCTCCACACAGCGGACAGTCCTTAAATCGCGAAATACACACTCTAATCCAACAAAAACAAACCAATTCACAAACTGCCTTAGAGAACGAACAAGAGCAGACAAGTTAACATGGTATCATAGATTTTGATTCTACCATCTCCTTACTTGCAATACACATGAGAACACGGCACGCATTTGCTACAATCAAATAGAAGAGCTTGGCATATCATACAACTAAGAGGTCCCAATTTAAATGTCTGAGAATCATATCCAAAAGGGCATTTCGGCGAAACGGTAGCAGATTCACCGCTATACTCTTTCTTAGCCCTTCCTCCTCCTTCATGCTCGGCCCCGTGTTTAATCGGACAATCCCCTGGTTTTCTTGATGACCCGTCATCAGGTCTTGAAGCTTTCACAAATGGGCAAACTGGGGTCATCGTGGTAAATCGAAATCTGCATGACATTCACAGAAACAAAACAGGGCTCTCATCCAAACATCTAAAAACTTGACAACTTTCTTTAAATATTTAATCAGAATGAGGAGATTTTTGCAAATTTTGAAAGAAAAATAAAGGGAAAGAAGGAAAGAGAAATCACATACCAGAATTAAAACACCAGAGCTTATTTCATCTTTGTGCTCTTATCTCTTTCTCTCTCTCTTTCACGCACCGCAGAAATGTACCTGGTCGAACAGGAATGGAAGATGTCAGCTTCATTTATGTATTTTATGTAAAGCCAAACTACAGATCAGTATTTAAATATTGGACATTGTTATGCTTTACTGTAAGAACTTTCAAACATTACAGTTATACCATCAACAGCTTCTGATTAACACTGTAACCATGTTTGGCTAGGATTTATGTAACTTAGGCTCATGTCCTTTTCTTTCTACACATTACACAAAAAAAGTGTTTATGAAAATCAACATGAGATAATATCACTGTACATTAATGTTTTTCGTTTCAAAAGCATGAAAAAAATCGAAATTTTTTGATGCTTTAAATTATTTTTTTTAGTGTTTTTGAATAATTTTACGTGTTGATATCAAAAATAATTTTTTTTTAAAAAAATATTTTAATATATTTTAAACAAAAAACCTTTTAAACATTACTACTACACTCTTAAATACCCCTATAAAACACAACCCTTATCAAGGATGAGCAAAAAAACCAAAAAATCAATTAAATAAAAAAACATATTATTAGGGGTGAGCATTTTCGGTTCAATTCTCTTTTTTTGTCCTTCCTGTCTGTTTGTTTTTATTGATAAAAAATGAATCGAACTGAAAATAATCACCCCTGGCCCTTATACTAAACAACTATTATCCACTTTTATCTTTCAAAGTTATTTAGCAACCTAGTAATTCTCATTGGTTTCAAGAACACATTGGATAAACATAGAAATTATATAGAAAGGAAAAACTCGGGATGATAACACTCTTGAAACAATTTATTGAGACTAATTAACAAAACCTAAAATCAAAACTATGGTTTCTAAAAATGAATTTTCTATGCAATTTAGGAGAAGTTGTGTACATATTTTCAAGTCGAGTAAGGTTTGAGAACAATCATATAGCATCTCCAGCGGTGTTTTTTCACAAATGAATGGAGATAAGGATTATATTGTTTGGTCATAGAATGATAAGGTATGCGGATTAAGGACCGAATAGGAATAATGCTCATAGTTTGACACTAACTTGTAACTATACCCAATTTCAAGATATTCCCATTTCTGGCCCAAGTAATGGTTAGAAAAGCATTATTGTCCCTTATTTTATAGTTAATTTCATCAAATCAATCTTTTCACTGCAGATTTTGCCAAACAAAACCCTGTATTGTGATGATATAAGTGCGAGGAGTGTCGTTAATGGAAGGGAAAAAACAGTTCACTTGACCCAATTTAGAAAAAAAGGATTAATTTGATCAGATTTTCAAAGTAGAGGCATCACATTCACACTTGAATTTTAGTCATTCTGTAGGGACACGTGTCTGCCCAAGGAAAAGAGAATAGTGGTTTCCTGGTTACAGCAAGAGCACGGTTTAAAATGTGTTTGCGAGGTGTCAAGCAGTATACCTCATGAAAGCATGAAATACATGGGTGTCGCGCCTCACAGACAAACACGCCATTACGAAGTGTGACCACCAATGACACTCGTCTGTTATCGTCATATGTGCTCGTTAATCCGAGGAGTGATAAATGCGCCACATGGCATCCCACACAGGTTGGTTTGGGCCGTGAATGATGCAGGCTGGGCTATTTTGTAGTTAGTCTGCCTCGAGGAGTTTTACTTTGATGGGCCCAAAATGTTTTTCAAGTAAAATTCACTTTTAAAACACATAAGAACACATAAGCTACCGCACTCACAAAAAATCACACTTGTGTTTGTTATTGAAGTGTGTTTGAAGTATGGTCGGACCATGTTTTTGATAATTTTTATTTTTATTTTCTTTAGATTATTGTTTATGTTCTTGGATAATTTTGATACGCTAATATCATATTATAAGTTTAAAAAATAGTAAAAAATATTTTAAAAACAATTTCTACTTCAATCTAAAAAAAACCCAATGTACACATTCTCTTTACAAACATTTCATATTTTTTTCACATATATTTTTGAAAAACACAATAAAAAGATATCAAGAATAAAAACGTAAATCAATTTATTGCGTGACATACGGCTAAAAGGCAATGTTCATATGTTTTAACCGAGCCAGGAGGTCAGGGATGGTCCGAGGAACCAACCATCCGCCCCGACAAGACCGATCCTGGATAAGCTCTACCCATAACCTGGAGGTACGAACCGCTCCGACCCAATCCCATATCTTGCCTGGATTCATGGCTGCTACTCAGAGATACAACGTGCCCATCTCAATCCACGAGAGCAATATTTCTTGCCACCTCAAGCGGTGCTCAGCCGGAAAAGCAAGTATTTGATGGAGGCGACTGATGTCTGCCATGGAGTATAGCCCGGACCTTCTGGTTAAACTTCTCTCACTATTAAAATTAAAGATTATAATGGTTACCGTGAGTTTAATTTCTTGATATTTGTATTCTAATTTATTATTTATTGCTATTGATTATTCATTAATCATTACAAGATAAAATAAAATATTTAATATATCGTAAAGAAGAAGAGGAAAAAGGGAGAGGGAATAAAGAGGAAGAGTAGCACGTGGCAGCTGCGGGATAAATACGGTGGGTTGGAATGATTACTTGTATTAGAAGTATACGATTCGCTTTTCTCGTCACCCTATACTAGGCTTGTTAATTCTGTTCTGTTACGGTCAGAATGGTTAAAATAAAATAGTGTCATTAAAAAAATAAAAATAAAATGATATTATTTTCGTCTCGGTTTTAATTCTAGTCCGCTCAAAATTTCTAGTTAAATTCCAAATCAAACATCTCGGTACCGTTCCGACTCAAAATCATAATATTTCTTTTATTTTAGAGCATTTTACTATCATAATATTTTTGGAATTTTAGAGATGTTTCTAATTTTAAGATTATGTTAGTTTGACTTTGTGTTTGAATTGTATAATTTAAAGTTAATTTATTTTGAATTTAAATTATACTTGTTAAATTAATATTTTAATTTTTCTCATATAAATATATAGTTAATTATATATGAACAATACAACCCCGAAATGGCACGCCGAAACGCTTTGAAACCGAAATGTTCCGTTCTAATAGAAAAATCGAAACAGCAATTGGAATGATATTGACAACCTTGCCCTAAACAATAAAAAAAACTAAAATAATGTGGGGAGCTAATGGATTGGAGTGCGGTGAAAATATGTTTTACTTCTATTTTTTTTATATAATTTTAATGTAATAATATAAAAAAAATATATTTCAAGCTTTGCTGGGGTTTCTCTCCCTCTCTCTCTTTTTTAATTCCCATTTGTCATGGAATTAAGAGACAAAAATTGTCTTTTGCAATCCCAACTTGTAAAAACTAGCTGTATATTCTTCATCATATACATCGAGCTAGACAAAATAAATGCTTTTAAAAAGTTACAAACTAGCTGGCACAATTGTTCCACTCGTGAACTACAAAATAATTGTGGTAATTCAAATCACATGGATCAAAACTATGTGATTAATTAATTGATATGGTGCACTCCAAAACCATATACGGTCAACCAAATTTCTTGGAACAATATAATATATGCGTGTAAACCATCCACTCTGCCTCTCAATAATTGTTAGATGCATGATTTTGTTTTTTTTGTTTCTTAATTATCTGTTTTGAAACCTAGGATTTCTGGGTTATTTGTTTTTTTTTGTTGATCAGAGACATTGCTGGCCTACCACGCACCCTTCGCCTGTGAAGCTTTATTATGAGTTGGTTGGTTATACATAAAAAGAAAACAAATAACATTTATAATTAAATCGAAAAGTAAAAAATAATCCCATCTATATATAATATAAAAAAAAGGCATAGAAAATTCAGGCGAGAGCAATGAAGATGTGTTAAGAAACCATATAACCGAAAAATTTAAGCTGTTAGGTGAGATCTCTGAATATAATTTTTATTATTCTCTAACACATACCTTCAAATGAAAACATTTTAAACTTGAAATTGCACAGATCCATACTATTTTATGCTTATTTTTTATCAAATAAAATAGAGATGATGAGATTTGAACTCATGACCACTGGATCAACAAAGCTTGAATATCATACAATGAAAACATCTCAATTAAGGAATTAAATTAGCAGACAAGAACTTATAATATAATTTATATTATTCCAAGATGCTGTTACACCTCTCACTGCAAGTTTCCTCCAGCGAAAAAGCTACCACCCTCACATTTAGCCTCCAAACGGGTGGTGGGATATGCCACTCTTTTCATTTTTCCTGCCATCCCATCTTTCATGGCTTCTCTTCTGCACCATCTCTTCTCTCTCTCTCTACTCATCATGATCAGCTCCACTGCATCGAACCAGCTCCCTCAGGTAATTTCACGGATCGATCGCATATACTTCTCAAATGAGTGACCCGTTTTATGTTTTCACAAGCGATAATCCATGTTCTTCGAGTCTTGGCAGCATTATGTGGTTTATATGGGGAGTTCATCGAGTGGAGAAGCTCCTGGGATTGCAGAGTCAGATCATTTGCAGCTGTTGTCCTCGATTATACCAAGGTTACCGTATCTCATTATTATAATCCATTGTTGTTGTCTGTAACTGTTAGAAAATAATATAAATCATAGTGTTCTACAAGTTTTAAATTTTTAAGTGAGATGATTCTTTAGTATAGTATCAGAGCTTTATTAACTCGGCGGTCACGAGTTCGAATCTTACTACTCTATTCTATTTGATAAAAATCAAACACAAGATAGTGTGTTCTGTGCAAGTTTCAAGTCTAAAGAGTTTTCACTTGAGGAGTATTGTAAAGAATAATATAAATTATATTCTGGGACCTCACCTAATAGTTTAAACTTTTAAATAAGATGATTTTTTAACGTTAACAATCCTTTCAAGGGTTTGACAGTTGGATTTTAATGTGTTTTTTGGCAGTCATGAGAGTGAAAGAATATCGCTAATCCATCATTATAGCCATGCTTTCAAGGGCTTCTCAGCCATGCTTACAGAGAATGAAGCCTCTGCATTAGCTGGTAATTAATTAATTCTATCTTGTTTTATTTCTTTGTTCTATTTGACAATCTGTCTCGTGTTTAGACTAGAGCTTATGCATGTCTTTTATGCTTCAAAAAATAACAACACTACTAATAAATTAAAACAAAAAATAAATAAAAAATAAAACCCTTTGATCCTAGAACATGTTTGTGGTCCAAAAAGCATAATTGCTTTGAAAAAAAAAATCAGTAGTGAATTTCTTAATTTTCTTACACCTAGATTTCCAACCGAATTCTCTTCTTTGCAAATATTGATTTCACGAGGTATCCGATTAGCATTGGGTTAGCTGATTATTTAGTATTTGAATGATCCATCAACTCAGGTGATTTTCTTTTTATAAAATAACTTGTTTTTTTTTTTCTTTTAAAATATTTTTTACATAATTATAAGAAATAGTCTTGGAAAAAATTAACTGGTTTATAGGTTTGACATGTTAGTTTGAGTTACTCAGCTCATAGGTTTGATTGGTTTATCTATTGACTAATTACTTTTTTTGTTCTTTAATTATTTTTAATAGTTTTTCTTAATTTATATCTCAGTTTTGGATTGATTAAAAAATAAATTGTATGTTTTTTTTTTCCATTTCTTTAGGGTCATCATTGTCTCTAATAAAGTTCTTTTAAGTTGATGCTTAATTGGGTGATTATATGTTTTTATCATGTAATTAATTTTTTTTAATAAAAAAATAAATTATTATCTCAAAGAAGCCCATGACACGTTTTGCTTGGGAAATGTGGTCGATCTAATATGTAATTATCTCGATAATTTTAGTAAAAACTACTATCATCTTAAAGTTTTGTTAAAATTAAACTATGTTTTTATTAATTATTACAATTGTATTTTGATTTATAATTCAAGTTAATTTAAGTTAACTGGTTCGCGATTTAGTTTATAATTCAAGATAGATAAAAAGTTATATTGTGAGATTCAAAATTTACAGATTAAATTAAATTTTAATAACATAGCCAAATTCTTCTTTATACTCTTGAAATAATTTTTTTATATTTTAAAAAATTATCCGTCCCGTGACGGTTCGCGGGTCAATAGTCTTAGAATATATATAAAGTCAACTCTTTTATATATATATATATATATATATATATATATATATATATATATATATATATATATATATATATATATATTACCAACACACTAAATGGCGTGGATTTTGCCCCTCGTAGCTGCCCTCACAATCCACTCGTGGATTGTGGCAGCAGGTGGACGACAATGGGTCCGAGGCTCGAGCGTTTTGTATTTATTTAATGGGGGGTAATTTCGGTTTTTGGCTTTTTTTTTCCAAACAGCCGCAATGTACACAAAGCATCGCCGAAATAAGCCCCCCAATAACGACAAAATTGTGCACGAGAACTGTGGACGCCGTCGACTTTTCCAAATATTTTGCACAATGCAGACCGACGAAATAAGCCCCCGATAACGACAAAATTGTGCACAAGTGATCGGGGGCTCCTGGCTCCTTTCCCTCCCGGTATTTTCGTAAATACCGGTGGCTCCGTGGTCGTTTGGGTCATTTACCGGGAGGGATACCGGGCGCGGTCGCTCCCGACCGCGCCGGCCGCCAACGCCAACGCGCCATATAAGCGGCGCGTGCGGCCCCCATGCGGTGGTCAAAAATTACGCTCCGCCGGGTGAATACGGTGCGCCTCCCGGTCCTCTATCTCCGATCGCGGCGCGTGTGAGTCAAATATATCAGGGTTAAACGTAGGGGTCCGTTTTTGTGGCCGGTGCATGTTTTCTCTCCCCGCGGGCCCAATGTCAGTCCCGTCCCTCATGTATATCGAAGTCAATTTTGGTCCCCGAGGTTTGGATTTCGATTGTATGCCCGATTTCGGTAATTCAAACTTTGATTGTTTGCAATTGTGCCCTTCAATGCAAACTAATTATATAAAGAAATTTCAATTTCGGTCCCCAAAACTTATGATTTTCGGTTTCTTTGTTGTTCCCTGTAATTTGTTTGGTCCTGATGTTTTGATTTATTTAATTTGGTCCTCCAATTAAAATTATTAATATAAACAACATTTCATATCAGTCCCACTACTTCTAATTTTTTTTCATATAATAACAGCAATTACCATAATTATTGTTTCATTATTTATTTTGGTCCCAAGATTTTATTTTTTTCCAGTTTTATCCTTGGATTAAAATTAATTATATATGTTATTTTTCATTTTGACCCTTATTCTTTGAATATTTTATTTTTTTTGAATGAATTTTTTTCAGCTATTAATTTTTATTTCTGTTTTATCATATATAATATTTTTTTATTTGCTCTATCTTTTAGCTTTTTATTAATAAGAATAATAATAATAATAATAATAATTATTATTATTATTATTATAATCATAATAATAATTTAATTATATTTTTTGCTTACTCTTTTGTTAATATTTGTTTCCCCTCCGGATAATTTGACAATTTTTGATTGTTTT
This sequence comes from Salix suchowensis, assembly GCA_029030765.1. NCBI lineage: Eukaryota > Viridiplantae > Streptophyta > Magnoliopsida > Malpighiales > Salicaceae > Salix > Salix suchowensis. The sequence goes on from CM054982.1 coordinate 1,901,510, forward strand.
TACAATAATAGCAATGATAATTTTTACTTTTTCCTCATTTTTTCTCTTATCTTTTGTTAAAATTTTTAAGATATTTTGAGTCTTTCATTTATTTTTTCCCTTTCATTACTAACATAATAACAATAATAATAATAATAATAATAATAATAATAATTTATTATTTGCACAATAATGATTTTGTGATTAATTTTTTTTCCTTATTAAAATATGTTACTCTGGTTTTGAAAATGTTAGTTCGCGCTCTTTTATGATCTTTCATAACATAATATCTACATTCTAAATAATGTAATCTATGCTATGCTAATAAACTCTACTGAAATTTTTTTACATTTTATCTCTTTATGTATAACTTTTATTTACTTATATCATATAAATTTATCATTGTAAATTTAATTATATTAAATTATATACAAAAAATTACCCGCTGCAACGCGCGGGCAATTATCTAGTATATATATATATAAGGGAAGAAATTCCGAACGGGCTCAATGCGGTTGACAACCTTCTGGAACTCCACTTGTTCATCAACCCAAAACCATCCTCTACTTTCAGTAAACCCTTTACCCGCCATTAATACTCTAGCCACCCCCTCTCCCCCTGTCCCTTTTCCTCTCTGAATCTCATCTTTGCTTCGAAGTTCCATCAAAAAAGTGAAAACGATGGCCATGAATATTTTCTCCACAAAAAACCTCGTTTCTTTTGTACAAAAACGTTTTCTATTAACATCATCCGCAGCGACAACTCACTTTCTCCCAACTCTCCACTTCCCACTACTACTACTACTACTAGTAAGAGTAGTGGGTATTCTTATTCGTATTTTAGGGCTCAATTCCTCGTCAATTCATGCGGGTTTTCTCTGCAATCTGCACTTTCAATCTGCCAGAGCTCATTTTATCAAATTCTCATATTTTAAGAAGGGGTTTCGATTCTCAAATTAAACCATGTTTCGAGTTTTTAAAGTCTGTTCTTGGTTGTAATGAGAACGTTTTGGTGGCTCTTAAGCATTCTTCTTGGCTGTTGACGTTGCGTATAGACTGAACAGAGATCAATTGTTTTCTGAAAACAGGCCATGATGGTATAGTATCCATCTTCCGGGATCCAATTCTTCAACTTCATACTACACGATCATGGGATTTTCTGGAGGCAGCATCAGGCATGCAATACAAGCACAAGCATCCTCCTATGTCAAGTGATGTTATAATTGGGATGATAGACACAGGTAACTGCAATTCACTTATGTTTCTCACACTACCTGGTTCAATGGCCCTGCATGAATGAAAGCCGCCTTGAGAACTTGCCCCAGATTTCAGTTGCTTTCACATGCACACACATGTTTATTCCAGAAATATGTCAATATGATTCATTTTTTTATTTGTGCTAACTTCGTATCACAAAAATCTTATCTCACTCTTGTAGCACACACACACAAAAAAAGAATGGTTGTTAACATGAACCATTCTTTTGATGGACTACTTTGATGAAAGTCACCTTATATATTTACTCCTTGAGTTTATATTTCAAATGTGTTTTGTGACAAAACATGTTTTTATTTTTTTAATGGTTTGGGATTTTGAGGATTGAAAGTCCAAGGACTTCAACTTTTAAAACTCACCTCATGCCTTGCTCCTTTACGTGGGGCTGATTTTAGTTCAAATCTTTTTGAGGGCGTGTACCAATTTTGAAAGTGGGAAGGCTACAAAATCCAGTGAGCCTTCCGATGAATTGGAAAGGCATTATAAAAGGATATAAGTTCCATTATAAATTGAACATTTAAATTGAATGTCAGCACAAGCTATAGGAATAATTAGAAGTTTTCTGTTAACTCGAAATAATTTGTTTCCCATCATTTTGTACAATTTTTTTTGTTGTGTCTTGCTGCGATTGAGTCTTATCCAAGGGCATGTTGTTAGACTTCAGAAAATTTTTAGAATATTACACGTGTTTTTTGCTTTAGGGATATGGCCTGAGTCGCCAAGTTTCAATGATGATGGAATTGGGGAAATCCCTTCAAGATGGAAAGGAGTTTGCATGGAAGGATATGACTTCAAGAAATCCAATTGCAATAGGTGATTGTCTTTTTCGTTATGAAGTAAGAGAAGTACAATATGCATATATGCAAATACATGTTGGTGTAGATGCCTCTATTAATATAATAGCTTTTATCTATATTGTATACTCATTCAGTTTTGTTATATCAGGAGCAAGTACTCTTCTCTTAAACATTCATAGCAATATGCTTCAAGTCTAAAATCTTCACCTAAACACACACCCTGAGACAAGCTGAAGTGATGATTTCTGCTTGCTGTTGAATTTTATCTATGGTGCAGAATTCTTATTTTCTGGCCTGTATGTCTGTAGGAAGTTGATAGGAGCAAGATACTATGGCTCCATCCAAAGGACATACAGTAATAACAAGACCTACATGGCCAAACCAGATGACTCACCAAGGGACTTTGATGGCCATGGTACTCACACCACATCCATTGCAGCTGGTGCTAAAGTTGCTAATGCTAGTTACCATGGCTTAGCTGGAGGCACAGCTAGGGGTGGCTCACCTTCATCTAGAATAGCAATATACAAAGCATGCACATTAGATGGTTGCTCTGGTTCCACCATATTGAAGGCAATTGATGATGCAATTAAGGATGGAGTTGATATAATCTCTATTTCTATTGGGGTGAGCTCGCTCTTTCAATCTGATTACCTAAATGACCCCATAGCAATTGGTTCATTTCATGCACAACAAATGGATATCATGGTAGTGTGCTCTGGAGGAAATGACGGGCCTGATCTTTACAGTATTGTCAATTCAGCCCCTTGGATCTTTACAGTTGCAGCTTCTAATATTGATAGAGATTTCCAATCTTCTGTGCTGCTTGGAAATGGGAAGACTTTACAAGTAAGATATTCATTTGTTGATTATTTTAATGTTTATATTAAGATCTATTTTCATAATTCTTCTTTCTCTTCCTCTCTATTCCTTTTGGAATGAACTCGTGTCTTCATAATCCTTTTCCTTAAGGGGTCTGCCATCAGTTTCTCAAACCTTAATCGCTCAAGATATTATCCTCTCGCATTTGGAGAGGATGTTGCAGCTAAGTTTACTCCAATATCAGAATCTAGGTATTGTCAAGAAGTGATACTGATGATAATGATTAAAGTCATGTATTGGATAGAGTGAATTAATTTTCACTGAAATGCAGGAACTGCTACCCAGGATCATTAGATACAAAGAAAGTTGCGGGAAAGATTGTTGTATGCACAGATAATGATTTGAATATTCCACTGCAAATCAAGAAATTAGTCGTGGAAGATGCTAGAGCCAAAGGGTTGATTTTAGTCAGTGAGGATGAGAAAATTGTCCCTTTTGATTCAGGCATGGTTCCATTTGCAGAAGTTGGAAATCTTTCAGGGTTGCAGATTATTAAATACATCAACGATACCAAGTAAGCATCACTGATATAAATTTCCAATTTTGTACGTTGTTTAGTCTATTCTATTTCAGCTTGGATGCATGATAAGGAACAAGGTTTTGGTTCTTAACGCTCAGCTATCGTAAATGTTTAGAAGATTTGATATTGTCTTCTGTGATAACACAAAATAACTACCAAAACATCAACTAAAGTAGCTGAAACTGACATTGCCTCTCTCTTCCTTATTCTCCATGATTACGTGTCTTTAATATGATCACCAAGTGCTGTGCAGGAAACATGCATCCCATATAGATCCCTTTCTTCTGGTCATGCCTTTCTAACCAGGGCAACATATTATGGATAAGATCTGCTCATCACCTGAAAAGGATCCCTTTTTCTGGAGATCCGACCTCTCTGTCTACTGGTTCTTGCTGATGGTGATTTATTTTTATTGCATATGGAGCAAAATAAATCCTTAATTTATTCCTACTTTGTGCTTGTCTTATCCAGCCACTTCTATTAATAAATCAAAGATAGTGCTTTCAGTAACAGACATAATAGTACCTAGTTTTCTTTTAACACTCTTCAACATATACAAAGACTTTAGAAACAATTACTTTTTGTGAGATTCTTAACATCCTAAAAAGTTTAGTGAGGCGTATGCCCTCCATACCAGTTAAGAAACTTGTCCAGGAATTTCATAGATGGATTTGATCTCTTCTCTATCCCTGTACAGAAACCCTACTGCAACCATCCTTCCTGCACGTGATGTTCCTCGATATAGACCGGCTCCAACTGTTGCATATTTCTCTTCCAGAGGGCCTGGACAATACACAGAAAACATTCTGAAGGTTAGCTTTCATCATACATTAGAATTCAGGAGCTGTATTATTAGCTAACTACTTAGTTTATCATTGACACTGATCGGGACTTCAGCCCGATATAATGGCTCCAGGAGTTACCATTTTGGCTGCCATGATACCTGAAAAAGAAGCAGGGAGTGTTCCTGTTGGAAACAAGCCATCTGGATACGCCATAAAGTCTGGTACATCAATGGCTTGCCCTCATGTCACAGGGGCTGCAGCATTCATTAAGTCTTTTCATCATAGGTGGAGTACTTCTATGATCAAATCAGCACTTATGACAACAGGTACTTTTGAAAAAGATTCACACACACTCAAACTCACACACACACGCACTCACAGAATGTAACTAAGGCCCAGGGAATACAGAAGGGAATTTTAGCTTGACAGCACCCCATGGTAAAAATAACCAAATTCTACTGTATGAATTTGGTATTAGATACTTTATATTTTTTAGTGGGGAGGGGATTGAATGATACTTTTGATTTTACAGGTATTCCCTTTCATGTTATTATTGTTTAATATCTGAATGGTCCCGTGTTCATATATTAACTTCCACTATTGATTTCCTCCTCTGCTCTATTTGCAGCAACCATTTATGATAACACGGGGAAACCCTTACAAAACAGCTCACATCACTTTGCAAATCCCCATGAAGTAGGGGTTGGAGAAATAAACCCACACAAAGCTCTTAATCCAGGATTAGTTTTTGAAACAACGACGGAAGATTATTTGCAATTCCTTTGTTATTATGGTTATCCAGAGAAAAACATAAGATCTATGTCCAAGACAAACTTCAACTGCCCCCAGAATCAATATTGACAGACTCATCTCCAACATCAACTATCCATCGATCTCCATCAGTAACCTTGATCGACATAAGCCTGCTCAGACTATCAAACGAACTGTGACTAATGTGGGATGTCCAAATGCCACATACATTTCAAGAGTTCATGCTCCTGTGGGATTAGAGGTGAAGGTTTTCCCAAACAAGCTTGCTTTTATCGAAGGTTTAACAAGGGTTTCCTTCAAAGTCTTATTCGATGGCAAGGAGGCTTCCAATGGCTACAATTTTGGGTCCGTAACATGGTTTGATGGTCGACATTCTGTCCGTCTATCATTTGCGGTGAATGTAGAATAACATAACGTACTTTCACTGAACTAAGGTACCATTCAATTTGAAGTTAACGCGCACACGACACACTCACAAGGTTGTAGACACAAATTGATTTTCTTACTGCATGTTTTGTCCAACTCTGGAACCCTTGCTGTATGGTTGGAGCTATTACTGTAAACCACCAGAATAGGAACATTCATCAATTATTGTTTGTCCAAAACATTTATTCTATGAACATCATAGCATGTACAAAATATTATTACCCATTGTGTGCTATATGGACTACGGTTGCTTGTGCAATAATAGTCATATTTACTTCAATTTATACGTACTAAATAAAAGTATACCCCCATGTTTAATGCATCTTAGAAGCAATGATTTCCGGTTCCTGTGGTTGCTGCTCCACTATTCCATTTTTTTTAGCAAGGCCTAAAATATTGACCATGTGTGGGAATGCGTCTGTATTTCATAGATTAGGCTTAGAGGTTCTTGATCAACTAAGACAACATTGCTTTGTTTCTATCTTTGGTAAGTACATGCAGATGATCAGATAGCGAGAGCATCAATTTCAATGCGTGGGAATGCTCATCTTTGCCTCTAGATTTCCTTCTGATTGGATTAAGTAGATTACAGGTTGATTTACTTAGGTTATGATGTTTGATTGAGTATATTCCTACCCAATTTACTTAAACTCAACTCCTGTCAATCCCGAAATGACCTCCGAGATCCCGATTACAGGTTGAGTTACTTAGATGATGATGTTTGTAAACATTTTTTGGATGTATTGGATTGCTAAATTAGTTTTGCATGCTCCATGATTGGTTTTATGGTGTTTTCGGCTTTAAATAAGTTGAAAAATAGGTTTGGTGGGTTTAAAACTCATGGCCCTAATTTCCTAGGAACCAGAAGGGTAGTTGGATCTGAGCTGAAATATAACGTATCGTCTACATTGATGAGTGATTGTCTTTTTATTTTGTTTTAAAAATAAAAAAGGTCACTCTTTTCTTTAAAAGAGAACAAAAGCCCGTGCATGTGGATCTTAACTCCAAGATCCTTGCACTTGAATTGTTCATTTCAAAGGCACAACACACCAATCTTTTTCTAACCCATTTTTTACATACAAGTTTATAGAGAGAAAAGTAACTGTTAGTTTCTTGATCTGGATTGCGAGTTCGGCTTGTTAAGTCATAATATCAAGTCTATTTTTTTTAAATCTATTGTTATAATGACTCTAATTTGCAAGAAGAACAAATAATTGTTAAAGAAACTACCTGGTGATAATCTCAATAGTAATACTTATTGACAGGGAGAGACGAGCTGTGTCACCTATTTGCCACTCTGATAGGAGCACCATTGAGGCATGCGTTCATTTAAAATAAGAAATCATCAAATTACTTGAGTTTTCAAGGTTTCCATTGCCAATGCATATATACCTTATTGATTGAAATTCTAAGATCAAATAGGCCAACATGGACTACGGAGGAAAGCAACTTTCAAGCAAATGAGAAAAGCTGAAATAGACAATGGCAAAGGCAAAACCGAACAATTAAAAAACCCGATTAAATAGAATATAATTTTCTTAAAAACTTCCGTTTTGGTTTGATTTTTATTTCTTTAAAGATAAAACCGGTAAACTGAAACTAAACTGAAACTATACTGAACCGGTTCAAATTAAAAAATGCTATAATTTTTTTTATTCTCCCGTTTTAGTTTAAATGAGAGAAGGAAAAACTTAGTTAAAGTAAACTTTTTTTAAAAAAGCTAGAAATATTTTTCAGTTTAAAAAACCGAACCGAAACCAGTCGTTTTAAACCGGTCCAATCTGGATTCAGTTTTTATTTTATTATTTTTTTATAGTTTGGTGTTGTTTATGTTGATAAAAACCGATCCGCACATGCTCTTGTTGTCCACCTGATTCGGCTGTATAAATGCATGGAGAGCTGGCTTGCTTTATTGCCATTGAGCTCTTTTGTACCATCCCCCTTCTTACCACACCTTTTCTCCTTCGTTATCTTCATGGAGACGACCACGATCTCTTCAAACGGAGAAAACGTGCCGACAAATGAGATTCAAGGTTTGGTTGCTGGCTGCCCTAGTGAGAAAAACTGGGATGGATCTCCCCTTTATTTCTATGAAGGGGTCTGGTATCCACCTTTCGCCATTAGAGGGGCTATTTCCTTTCAACAGCATTTCATTGCACGAGACAGCGATATAATACTAGCAAGCATGCCAAAATCAGGCACCACTTGGTTAAAAGCTCTCGCCTTCTCTGTTGTTAACCGCAACATTTACAGTCCCACTGAGAGTCCCTTACTCACCACCCCATCTCATGACCTCGTTCGTTTCTTCGAGATTGACCTCTACTCAAAAAGCCAGCTCCCAGATCTCGAGCAGCTTCCTTCCCCGAGAATTTTCAGTTCTCACTCCCATTATGAAACCTTGCCACAGTCCATTAGAAGTCCTGGTTGCAAGATCGTTTACATATGCCGGAATCCTTTGGATCAACTTGTCTCATATTTTCATTTTTCTCGCAAGTTCAAACGAGAGAATGTCAAGCCTTTATCATCAATTAATGAGGGTTTTGACAACGTTTGTAGAGGTATACAGAGTCAAGGACCCTTTTGGGATAGTGTGTTGGGGTATTGGAAAGCAAGCTTAGAAAGACCAGACAAGGTGCTGTTTTTGAAGTATGAAGATTTGAAAGATGATATAACCTTTAACTTGAAGAAACTGGCAGAGTTCCTGGGATTGCCTTTCTCTGAGAAAGAAGAGAAAGAAGGGGTCATTGAAGAAATATCAAGGCTGTGCAGCTTTGACAATCTCAGGAATTTAGAAGTGAACAGAACTGGTGTTCGTCCTTTGGGGACTCCAAATAGTGCCTTCTTTAGGAAAGGAAAGGTGGGAGACTGGTGCAATGATCTAACGCCTTCCATGGCAGAACGTCTCTTGAAGATAGTGGAAGAAAAGTTGGCTGGCTCTGGCTTATCCTTCAAAGTTTCTGAATAATCTTGCAAACTGCCATCTATGGCCGATTCAGCAGCTTGCTTCTCTGTTATTCATTATATTTTTACTGTAATTTTTGTCGCTCTAAAAATAAAGGATAATATATTTGTGCAAGTTTTAAACCCATATATAATTTTATTCTTTTTATAATAATTTTACTGTTTAGTGACCCTCGGTGGTGTGTTGTGTTTATTTATTTATTTATATATTAGATCCATGATTCATGGAACATGTGATGATGTAGAGGGCTGTTCCCATTGAAACAAAAGTAAGGAGGTGAGAAAAACCAAGTCAGATCAGTGGGCAAGAGTCTGCATGCAGTGATTATATATACAGAGTGTGTTCGTCACATTAATTAAAGTCAATGTTAATTTATTAAATCCACATCTCGAGTCATAAAACAAATTCTTAATCAACTTGATATTAATAATAAAATTAATAATCAGATCTTATTCACCGGATTTTGGAGGGATCCTCCCCAGGATCTCCTCCTACGTCAACAATGCTATTATATTATGCTCAATGGTGCATTTCTATATTATTGAAATCAAAGCTATTGCATTTTATCCGGTTATCAGTTGGGTGGGTTTATTTAAGTTGCCGTGTCAATTCAAAATAGTATTTTTTTAATAATAATAAAAAATTAATATAATACTTTTTTTAAAATCAGATCATATTTTAATCGGGTGGACTAGAATACTAGAACTCGTGCTAATTTTTCAGTATTATTTTATTACAAATATGTCCTTATTGACTATAATATGATGATAAAAATGCCCCCCTCTAAAATTATATCAATAACACCTTTTGACAATTTATTTTGGTCCTTAAAGTTTTATTTTAGACAATTTGATCATAAATCAAGGCCAAATGCTTTTAATTTCTTAGTCTAAAGGTGAAGTTGGAGAGTATGGGCTAAAATAAAAAAAAAGATATCAAACATGGGTGGCATGCTAAAAATATCAGGAAATATATACTTTGGTACAAGAGTTTTTTTTTAATCCTTGATTAAGTGATGAAAGAGAGGTTGTTGAATTCCATTATTAAAGAGAAAAATTCAGTAGGTACAACAAGAAGAAATTATTGATAATAAAATTTAATATGTATAATTGTTTTTTTTTTTTTTTAAATTCACACAAATAAATCACACCAAAATCGGATTGTCACTGTCAAATTTTTAAAATACCAAAACGAAAAGCACAGCTCTTTTCAGAGTTTGAAAAATAATTTTTTATTTTTTATTTTTTTAGTAATATGAAAGTTTCAATCAGTTTATGTGGTCTTCAATTAATACATCTCAATTGATTAATCTAATAGACCTTAAGTTATCAATCATGATTTATAAAACTCAAACTTGAGCAAATTCAGAGTTTAACCCGTACGTGAATATCTCTATCAAACTGGTAGCTTATAGTGATTACATTTGAGTTACTATTCATCCTTCTTTTCTTTTCTTTTCTTTTTCCTTCCAAATTATATTCCGCCAGTGACAAAACAGAACGACATCGTAGATGCTTTCATTTTCTCTGCAATTGAAAAGAATCATGCAGAAACTCATCCTGATAAGAAGCCATTTTTTCAAGATTTTAAGAATGCTCCCTGGTTTATCGTTAATATAGTAGCATGAACACCATTTTCTTACCACTACCACACAGGAATTACATTTCCATATTTTTTATTTGATTTTAAATAAAAAAAACCCATCAAATTTCACCCTTTTGTTATCAAAAAATTGTTTTTTCTATCTCAATCGCAAGATTATTCAGGTACTTAATTTGAATGATAAGCCAGAGCTACCCCACTTTTCTTCCAAGCTTTAATTAATATAAAACTAACTTGTTTTGGTTTGCTTTCTCCGTTTGAAGAGATTTTGGCGGACTCCATGAACACACAGAAGGAAAAATTGTGTGGTGAACAGCATGGAAGAAAAGAGTCCACTGCGAGAAATCTCCCCAACAAGTTTATTGCACAGCAATTTAACTTCGTCACTCTTATTCTTCCATTATGATCAAGAGTCGGTGAAAATTCAAAAAAGTTTTGCTCTTTAAAATTAAGCTAAGATTACCAAATTCAGCGGAATGATTATTTTCAGAGCAGAAAAAGAAAAAGAAAACATGATGAATAAGCAGTTTGCGAGATTATTCAGATACTTTGAAGGATAAGCCAGAGCCAGCCAACTTTTCTTCCACTATCTTCAAAAAACGTTCGGCCATGGAAGGAGTTAGATCATTGCACCAGTCTCCCACCTTTGCTTTCCTAAAGAAGTTACTATTTGAAGGTCCAGTGTTTTGATAGAAACCAGTTCGGTTCACTTCCAAATTCCTGAGATTGTCAAAGCTGCACAGCCTTGATATTTCTTGAATGACCCCATCTTTTTCTTCTTTTTCGGTGAAAGGAATCCCCAGGAACTCAGCCAGTTTCTTCAAGTTAAAGGTTATATCCTCCTTCAAGTCTTCATATTTCAAAAACAGCACCTTGTCTGGTCTTTCCAAACTTGCTTTCCAATACCCCAACACATTATCCCAAAAGGGCCCATAACTCTGGATACCACGACTAACGTTTTCGAAAACTTCATCAATTGAAGATAAACGCTTGCCATTCTCTCTTTTGAACTTGCGAACAAAATGAAAATCAGAGACAAGTTGATCCAAAGGATTCCTGCATATGTAAACAATCTTGCAACCAGAACCTCTAATGGACTGTGGCAAGGTTTCATAGTGGGAGTGAGAACTGAAAATTCTCGGGGAAGGAAGCTGTTCGAGATCGGGGAGCTGACTTTTTAAGTAGAGGTCCACCTCGAAGAAACGAACGAGGTCATGAGGAGGGGTAGTGAGTAAGGGAGTCTCTTTGGGACTGTAAATGTTGCGGTTGACAACAGAGAACGCGAGAGCTTTTAACCAGGTGGTGCCTGATTTTGGCATGCTTGCTAGTATTATATCGGTGTCTCGTGCAATGAAATGCTGCTGAAAGGAAATAGCCCCTCTAATGGCGAAAGCTGGATACCAGACCCCTTTATAGAAATAAAGGGGAGATCCATCCCAGTTTTTCTCACTAGGGCCGCCAGCAACCATACCTTGAATCTCATTTGTCGGCACGTTTTCTCCGTTTGAAGAGATTGTGGTCGGCTCCATGAAGATAACGAAGGAGAAAAGGTGTGGTAAGAAGGGGGATGGTACAAAAGAGCTCAATGGCAATAAAGCAAGCCAGCTCTCCATGCATTTATACAGCCGAATCAGATGTACAGCACACGGTACAAGCTACTTGGCACTCATGGAAACTCCATTATTGATCTCAAGAATAGCTGTACCACTAATTTTATAGCGTTTAAATTGTCACGTTACTTGTAGATGATTTCTCAGTTTTTTTAATTAATTTATTATCAGATATGTTAATATTTCTTCACATGATCTCGGAGTGACCCACCTCGAGATCCCCTTCTACCTCAGCATAGCCACTATATTATTATGCTTCACTATGCATGCATTATTACGTTACTGAAATTCAAGTTATTAAATAAAAAATCAGTTAGGTTTTGATTGGATTAAGTAGATAACAGGTTGATTTACTTAAGTTATGATGTTTGCTTGAGTAAATTCCTATCCATTTTTCTTAAACTCAAATCCTGTCAATCCCGAAATGACCTCAGAGATCCTGATTAGAGGTTGATTTACTTAGAGGATGATGTTTGAAATCATATTTTGGATTGCTAAGTTAGTTTTGCATGTTCCATGATTGGTTTTATGGTCTGGCTTTAAATAAGATGAAAGGTTTGGTGGGTTTAAAACTCATGGCCCCTAATTTTCCAGGAACATGAGGGTGGTTGGAATCTAAGCAAAAAGATGACGTGTCGTCTATCTTGACGAGTGATATTTTGTTTTTATATTAAAATTGTTTGCTCTGCTTGCAACGAAGCTAGTCTAAGCTGAAGGATGACGTGTTGTCTGCCTTGACTAGTGATATTTTGTTTCTATATTTCTTCTTAAAAAATAAAAAGGTCACTCTTCTCTTTAAAAGAGAAAAAAGGCCCAGACATGTGGATCTTAACTTAAATGCATAATGCATTTATCTTTTTATAACCCATTCTTTTACATACAAATTTATAGAGAAAAAAAAATGCTATAATATAAAATCTATTTTTTAATGTGCTTTTCATTTCTCGATTGTTTTTTTTAAAGCAATTTCATCCTTAATTATCGATAATTTATTTTTTATTTGATTTAAAATTAAAATACATTTTATGTCACCCTTTTGTTATCAAAAAATTGTTTTTTCTATCTCAATCGCAAGATTATTCAGATACTTTGAATGATAAGCCAGAGCTACCCCACTTTTCTTCCAAGCTTTAATTAATTAAAAACTATCTTGTTTTGGCTTGCTTCCTCCGTTTATAGAGATTTTGGCCGTCTCCATGAACACAACGAAGGAGAAATTGTGTGGGGAGCAACATGGAAGAAAAGAGCCCAATGTAAAAAGCTCCCATCTTAGAAATATATTAAAATAATATTTTTTTTAATTTTAATTTAGAAATTATGTGGTGATCAAAATGATTTAAAACACATAAAAATTAATTTAAATTAGCAAATATTTTTTTTAAGTTTTGTAAAATATTTTTGAAGCGCAATGTCAAATAAAACTTATTCTTTCATTATGATCAAGAGTTAGGGAAAATTCAAAAAAGTTTTGTTCTTTAATTTAAGCTAAGTTTACATATGAGTCTTCAAACTTTTCAACTTTTGTAGTTTCATTCTAATCTTGTAATTTACAAAAAAAAAAAAAAAATCTATTGTTAGAATGACTCTCAATACACTAACAAACACATTTTATGTGGAAATATTTTCATATTTATACGTTTTTATGACTCTATTTCCCAAAAGGTTTCCAAAAAAAAAAAATTTATCATAGGAATAATAATAAAAGATATATTTTAATATTAATAGTCTATTTTCTAATTAATTTAATGTAAGAGAATAAAATTTGAAAATTACATTATTACCCTCCATCAATCTTATATATATATATATATATATATATATATGTATGTATATATATATATAGTAAGTAAAAACTAAATTTTTACCCTCAATCAATCCTATCCACTTGGCCGATAAAGAAGAGATGGATGACACAGCAGATTCGTCTCAATCAATATTACTTGGGTTTTTATTTTTTTTTAACGTTTTTCCAAAAAAAAATTATAAGATATTACTATTACACAACATATAAACGTTGTGGGTTTTCCACTGTGCACTGTCTCTTGAATCACTGTGGATTCGAGCAGTGCACGGGCGGAAATGGCCCCTGGCGTGCGCGGCGAGGAGGGGTCGCGGCGGGGGACAAATTCGGTTTTTCCTTTGTAATTTTTTTTTAAATATTCATTTGTGAACAAGTGTATTGACGATTTCGTCCCTGATAATAGGACAAAATAAGGTTTATAGCTGAGGGGCTCCGGCGTAATTGCTGCAGCCGGGACCGGGTCCGGTCCCGGTCCGGTCCCGCCGTAACTTTCGAATATTTAATTATTTTCTGAAATGGCTAAAGACTATTTTAACCCCTAATAAGACAAAAACACTTCATTCGGTCAAGGGACAGGACGGTAATTGTCCCTATTTTTACAATTAAATAATCGGGTCTGGAAGGGCGTCGGCCGCACGCGCCAGGCGGCTTTTCGCCTCACGCCCTCTTCGGGCGGCGCGTGCGACTTCCTCAGGTGTCCGGAAATTGTCTGGCGGAGGACAGAACGATGCGCCTCCGCGTGGTCGTCCTCCCGCGGTGGCGCGTGTGACCTAAAAAAGTCCGTGGACGCGTAGTAGGCCGGTTAAAGCCGCCGGCCACGTTTCTCTCTCTCCGGAGTGTCTAAGTTACACTTTGGTCCTTCTACTTTTAATTTCCGGGTTGACTGTATATAACTCAATCAATTCGGTACAAAAGTTCCGATTTTTTCAATTTTGTCCTCTGATTTCAATTGACAATAAATGTAAGTTGCATTTCAGCCCTTTGACTTTTACTTTTTTAATTTAAACCCTTTACATATCATTTTCAATTCAGCCCTTAAACTTTTAATTTTTTTTCCCTACTTTTGTCTATGTATATATAAGTGTATTTAACACAATAATAATAATAATAATAATAATAATAATAATAATAATAATAATAATAATAATCATGATTTAATGATTTTTCATTCTTACTCTTTTGTTATTTTTTTTCCCTCCCGATAATTTGATAATATTTTTTTTTCCAGTAATAGACATGGTAAATTTTTTTTTTCTTTTGTTAAAGTTTCTAGGATATTTTTAACCTTTCATTTACTTTTGTTTCTTTCATTATTAACATAATAATAATAATTATCATAAGAATAATAATAATAGTGATTATTATTATTATTATTATAAGAATAGTGCTTATGTATTCTATTATTATAATAATAGCGATTATCTATTCTTTCATAATAATAATAATAATAATAATAATTTTTAATTAGTTTTTCTTGCTTGCTGTTTTGTTCATGCTTTTTATGTTTTTTCTCTCGGTATAATTTCATAATTTTTGTTGTTTTTATTCTAGCGGCAATAATAATTTTAGATATTAAGACTCCAATGTTGCTATTGTTATAATATTTTAAATGAATATTGATTCCTTTTCCCTGTTGTTTTTTTATTTGTTCTTTTTATTAATTGATTTTAATAATTTTATTATCTGCACAATAATGATTTCAGTAAGTTTTTTTTTTTATTCGAATATTTTGCTCTTTTTTCTAATGTTAGTGCATGCTCTTTTGTGATCGTTTATAACGCAATTCCTATATTTTAGAGGATGTAATCTATACTTACGTGACAAACTCAACTCAAAATTTTCAACATTTTATCTTTTAATCTATAATTTTTATTTGCTTATATCATATAAATTGATCGTTGTAGATTTAATTGTATTAAATTATATACAAAAAATTACCCGCGGCAACGCGCGGGCAATTATCTAGTATATATAAACGGCGTGCCACATTTACTGTGGCTTTTTTCCCTGTAGCGCAAGACTCATGTGCACTGTGGATTGGAATAGTGACATGAAAATATAATATTACTACAATTGTTATACAAAGACAGAACAAAGACATGGCTTCGGGTGAGTGGTTAAGGCGCGCGTTTCCTAAAGAAGGACAGCAGTTCGAATCTCCCAGGCGACGAAAATGGTTTTGGATTTATAATATCATATCATTTGAATAATATAAATATTGTATACTATGTTAGACAAAGAAACTGCTTCGGCCGAGTGGTTCAGAACTGCGCCAAAGGAGTCGGGAGTTCGAATTCCAGGGGGGCGAAAAGCTGATTTCCTTTTTTTTTTCTTTTTAAATGTTTTTTCTTTCTTTTTAAACATTTTTTTCTTTTAAAACGATTTTTCCTTTTTAAACTTTTTTTTCTAACTGTGGTGTCAAGGGCAGTTTATACGCACTACGATTAATCTCTCGGTCCATTTTTTTACTGTTTTTTTCCTCTACTTATACATTTTTTTTAGTTATTTTTTGATAATTGGGGTGTCTATGTTGGCTTACGCGCATTATATTTTTTCCCCCAAAATTAACAGTGATTTTCACTGTTTATTACTGTTTGAAAAGGTGATTTCCCCTGGGTTTTTTTTTTCTTAATTTCTTTTTAGTTAATATTGTTAGGTGTTGAAATTTCTAATTATTATAGATAAGACATTCAAAATAATGATAATGATTATTTTTAAGTTTTGTTGTATTTTGAATATGTCAGACTAATTATATATTTTAATAATTATTTAATATTATATATATATATATATATATATGACCTAGGTTTTTTTTGAAAAAAAAATTATATCATTGTTCTGAAATACTTTTAATATAATAATATGAGGAATAAATCTTATAAAAATAAAAAAATTAATAGAATTTTTTTCTCAAACAGTAATTATGGTCTCACCGGTTTTTATTATTTCCACTGTTATTAAGGTTATTTTTTTAATATGGCTTTTTTTACTGTAGCGCAAGATTCATGTGCACTGTGGACTCGCAATTTGTCCTGGTGCTTCGCAGGTGTATGTCCTTCTTTTTTTTGTCTCTTCTGCCTGTGAACATGCATTAACGAATCTGCCCCCCGAAAACGACAAAATAGTGCACAGGACACAGGGGCTCTCTCGGTTTTTCCCATTTTTTTTGCACAGTTCACTAACGGAAAAAAACCCTAGAAGAAGGCAAAATTGTGCACAGTGAACGGGGGCAGGGGCGTATTTTCCCATCAGGTATTTTTGTTAATACCAATGGGGGCAGGGGTGTGTAGGTCATTCACCATTATTTTTTTTCTTTTTTGTAATGATTTTCCATGGCAATTTAATTATTTTAATTGTTCTGACAATAATATTGATAATAATTTTAACTATTATAATAATCATTTTACTATTAATATTGCTCCTTTTTTCTCTTTGTTCATTTGTTTTGTTTTTTGCTTCTTCTTTTTTTGTTCTTTGGATTGGGTGATTTTTATAATTTGAGTATTTATGCAATGATCATGATAATTTTAGTGGTTTTTTTTTCTTTTTTATACAAAAATCTTTTGCTTTTTTTATGATTTTTCAGGACAATTAAATTATTGAGATTGTTTTGACAGTAATGGTGATAATAATTTTAACTGTTATAGTAATGATAATAACAATAAAATAAGGATAGATTTTCAATTTATGTATTCATCTTTTTGTCGATAGAAAATTAACTATTTATTGTTTTTTATTGATTATTGGAGGGTTCTTTTATATTAATTCATTTATCTATTTAAAATTCTTAGAAAATGTATATTTTTTATTCGTATTTATATATCTATATTTTTAGTTTTGTTTATAGTTTTTTTTTGGGATTTTTTTTATCGGTTCAATCCTGAGATTTAAATTTAAATTGGTAGCCATTTTAAATTTAATATTGCTTCCTTTTTCCCTTTTTTTCTATTATTTTTATTTGTTCTTTGGATTAAATAATTTTTATGATTTTACTATTTGCGCAATGATAATGATAATTTTTGTTATTGGTTTTTGATTACTTTTTTTTATAAATCTTTTGCTTTTTTTAATAATTTTTCAGGGCAATTAAATTATTTTAATTATTTTGACAGTAATGTTGATAATAATTTTAACTGTTGTAGTAAGTAATGATAATGACAATAACATAAGGATATATTTTCGATTTATGTTTTCGTCGTTTTTGTGGATAGAAAATTAACACTTATTTTATACTGGTTATTTCATTGAAACCTACTAAACAGATAAATTTATGTCCATTTAAAATTTATATATTTTATAGAAAACTTTCACTTCACTAAAATTATATTCAGATTTATTATTTTGTCTAAATTTATGTTATGATAAAAAAATCATACATAATAAATATTTTTTGACATTGAAAAAAATATGGTTCCGTCCGCGACGAGGCGCGGGTGTCATGGCTAATAATAGTGTCATGTATATTTTATTTTTTTTATTTAGATTGAATTATAAAATGAACTAATCTTAATACAGTTAACTCAATAAATCAGATATCCGAGTTTTCTTGCTTTTTTAATGATGATGATAAATTTATGCTGGTTATTTCGTTAGGAACTACTAAACAGATAAATCTATATCGCTTTAAAATTCATATATTTTATTGAAAACTTTCACTTGACAAGAATTCTGCACAAATTTGTTATTTTGGCTAAATTTATATTATAATAAAAATAATACACACAATTATATTTTTTATGTTGAAAAAAATATTGTGCCGCCCGCGGCGAAGCGCGGGGGCATTGTCTAGTATTTTAAATTTAGCGTGGATTCACGTGGAAAACATCTCGTGATGTGCCCAGTGGACAGTTTCCATAGCCAAACACACGTTATTTATCGATAATTGATGTGAATTTTGTAGCTTTGTGGAAACTTGTCTCATAATTAAGTTTCCAGCACCAAACACAAGTGGGCAAATTTAGGTGGCATGTCAAGGAAGACGAAGGAATAAAATATAGATGTCATGTTTTTGCGCGAGGGGGAGGAAGGAAAGGAATAGCAGAGATAAGATCAATTTAATTAAAATATAAATTAGTGGTACAGTAATTCTTGAGATCAATAATGGAGTTTTCGTGGGAGCTAATTAGGATGTACTGCTTGTTGTACACCTGATTCGGCTGTATAAATGCATGGAGAGCTAGCTTTATTGGCGCCATTGAGCTCTTGGGTACCATCCACCCTGTTTACCACGCCTTTTCTCCTTCGTTATCTTCATGGAGACGACCACAATCTCTACAAACAGAGAAACCGTGCCGACAGATGAGATTCAAGGTTTGGTTGCTGGCTGCCCTAGTGAGGAAAACTGGGATGGATCTCCCCTTTATTTCTATAAAGGGGTCTGGTATCCAGCTTTCGCCATTAGAGGGGCTATTTCCTTTCAGCAGCATTTCATTGCACGAGACACCGATATAATAATAGCAAGCATGCCAAAATCAGGCCCCTCTAATGTTAAAAGCTCTCGCATTCTCTGTCGTCAACCGCAACATTCACAGTCCCACTGAGAGTCCCTTACTCACCACCCCACCTCATGACCTCGTTCGTTTCTTTGAGATGGACCTCTACTCAAAAAGTCAGCTCCCAGACCTCGAACATCTTCCTGCCCCGAGAATTTTCAGTTCTCACACCCATTATGAAGCCATGCCACCGTCCATTAGAGGTTCTGGTTGCAAGATCGTTTACATATGCAGGAATCCTTTGGATCGACTTGTCTCTGCTTTTCATTTTTTTCGCAAGTTCAAACGAGAGAATGTCAAGCCTTTATCGTCAATTGATGAGGATTTCGACAACGTTTGTCGTGGTATCCGGAGTTTTGGACCCTTTTGGGATAGTGTGTTGGGGTATTGGAAAGCAAGCTTAGAAAGACCAGACAAGGTGCTGTTTTTGAAATATGAAGACTTGAAGGATGATATAACCTTCAACTCGAAGAAACTGGCTGAGTTCCTGGGGATTCCTTTCACCGACAAAGAAGAGAAAGATGGGGTCATTGAGGAAATATCAAAGCTGTGCAGCTTTGACAATCTCAGGAATTTGGAAGTGAACAGAACTGGTGTTCGTCCATTGGGGACTCCAAATAGTGCTTTCTTTAGGAAAGCAAAGGTGGGAGACTGGTGCAATGATCTAACTCCTTCCATGGCCGAACGCTTTTTGAAGATAGTGGAAGAAAAGTTAGCTGGCTCTGGCTTATCCTTCAAAGTATCCGAATAATCTTGCAACTGCTTAGTGATCTCTCCCATCTTTGGCCAATTAAGCAGCTTGCTTCTCTGTTATTCATTATGATTTGTTTTTTTTTTTTCTTGCGCTCTGAAAATAATCCTTCCTCTAAATTCAACCTTTTTTATATATAAACACACGGTTTTGAATTGATTCAGGTTACTCAGTTGAATCCATAACTATAGTGAAATTAATAATTTTGATCTCAACAACGTAGAAATGAACGTTATCCGTGGCTGAGAATTTCTTGATGATTGTAGAAGAAAAGTTTGGTGGATCTGGAGGTCATTTCGGGATTGACAGGATTTTAGTTTAAGAAAAATGGATAGGAATTTACTCAATCAAAGATGATCAACTAAGTAAATCAACCTGTAATCTACATAATCCGATCAAAACCTATTTTTTTTATTTTATAATTTTGATCTCAATAACAACCATGCACGGTGGAGCATAGCAATAGCTTTTCATGCGATCGTGGTTGGAGGAGGGATCTCGATCGGGGGTGGGTCACTACAAGATCATGTGAAGAAGAGCTAGACCTTATATGTAATAATTAATTAACTAAAAAAACTGAACAATCATCTAGAAGAAACGTGACAATATATGTCTATTAACTGATCTCTTTTACTTGCTACGTTAAATTTCTTGCACTCAAGGGTAATGCCTGATTATTTTAATTATGCGTTCCTATCCACTGAAAAAAATCACTCCGCTGAATATTGTGCGGTAAATTAGATCACTTGTGGAGGACCGAATTGCTTTCTTTTGATAGCTTTGTGGAAACTTGTCTCATAGTTAAGTTTCCAGCACCAAACACAAGTGGGAAAATTTAGGGGGAATGTCGAGGAAGACAAAGGATTAAAATATAAATGTCATGTTTATGCGTGAGGAGAGGAGGGGAGGAAAGGAATGACAGAGATAAGATAAAATGGATAATTACAAATTATTGATAATAAAGGCTGAAAATATTTTTTTTAATTCTAACTTAAATAAAAAATAGGTCATCAATAATTAAGGATGAAATAACATTTTAAAAAAAATTGAGGGATGAGAAGCACATCAAACAAAAAGTAAATAAACTTGATGATGCAATGGCTAAACTAGCCGAACCTGCTATCCGGGTCAAAGAATTAGCCATGTTGATTTTTTCCCATAAATTTGTATCTAAAAATGGGCCAACAAATTAATGTTGCATGATGCTTTTGGAAGGTATAGCCCATGCGTGTGGGTCTTTTAGGTTAGGTCTACGTGCTCGGGCATTTAATCTCTTTTAATTTAAAGAGGAAGGGACCTTTTCTTTTCTTAAAAAATAAAATTACCGAGACAAGTCACTGTCCCAGGTAGACGACACGTCATCGTCCACTCCAGATTTCAATCACCCTCGTTGTACCCGAAAAATTAGGGTTCTGGATTTTTAACCAAGCATATCCATTTTCAACTCATTTAAAGCCAAGAACCAATCATCGAACATGCCGAACTAATTTAGCGGCCCTATAAATCCAACAAAAAATTAAACCGAATAAATTCAAAAATCAGGCACCATCTGGTTAAAAGCTCTCGCATTCTCTATTTGTAGAGTAGGGGAAATTCAAAAAAGTTTTGTTTTTTGCATGAGGGGGCAGGAAGGGAGAAGAGATTTGGAAAGGAATGCTAGTACGTAGTCGTGATATATCTCCTCTTTTGCTTTAGACAAGGTTACCAATCCAAGCAATGCTAGTAGTAACTATATATGGTTTTGGCCATCGATCCTTGTGCTATATACTAGCTACTCCTTATTATGAACGTACGTGAAGAGATTGTTCGTGCTTTAAGCGAATCTTTAATGCAAGAAACTTCAAGATTTGAGCCTGCAAGTATATCATGTATTGATGGGTTAACAAGAGTGGCTTTTTTATTATTAAAAAACAAAGAAAACCCCAAAATTGGTTGTATTTATTGTCTGTGCATGTGCGGTTTTTAAAAAGAAGAGTGGCTTTTTTATTATTAAAAATAAAGAAAACCCCAAAATTGGCTGTATTTATTCCCTGTGCTGTGTCTCTTTAGTATATTACAAATGATATAAAACATGTTGATGTTTTATTGTGTTTCTAGACACAAATCACTGTAGATTTTAACAATAAAATTATCATTTTATCCTTCAAACTGCAAAATTTAACTCTCATTGCTAGGGATATTTTGGATATTTTCAAAGAACAGGCGTTGGATTTACAGATTGTTTGGAGATGAATTGATATTTTCTGTTTTTATTTACATAATGAAGCGACCGATTTACCATTAAATACTGACAAGAAGATAAAGGCTACTTAGTTATTTTTTCATTTTTTTGCCTGAATTCAAACAGTGAAATAAAAACCTTGTCCCTGATGACGTGGCAAGTTAGGAATCTCGACTTCACGAGGGAAATACAGAGAGGAAGTAGACAAGAAATTAGAAGGTATGTCGGAAAAACATTTAATTCCATGATCAGTAAAAAACAAAGAAGTGGGGAAAGTGATATTATATTTCAATGAAACTTGCTGTAATAAATGGGTTAGAATTCAACGAAGACAGCTATAATTCAGTAGGTTCAGCACGAAGAAATTAATGATGATAGATCGAAGTCATTTTCTTATATCTCCTGCCGCTGTTAAATGTCTCAAATAACACACAAAATGAAGGCTGTCATTTTCTGTGAGTAGAACGTAATCTTTGACTCAAACTTCTCTTGTTTTATATATATATATATATACGCTACAAATTAAATCATCTCCTGTAAAAGTTAAGCATAAAGAGAACTAATATTAATTTTTTAAATGATAAAATAGAATGAACTATTATGAATTTAACTGCTCTTGTTTGTGATAAGTTTTCGTGATCATGTTCAATGAACAATGTTATGAATATATCTATAAATTAGTAAGGAAGTGATGATAATCTGGTACCTGCTTTCTCTTCTCCAGAATTTTGGTCTCCGTGGCTGTAAATACTCCCCTAGCCTCGAACCTTTCTTCTTTTATATATATATACGTTGAAATTTAACGTAGTTAGTAAAAGAGATCAATTAATATACATATATTATGTAGAGGGTCTCTTCTTCATTTGATCTTGTATACGCTGAGGAGCAAAATAATATAGTGGCAATGCTTATTAAATACAATACCAGCGACTACAGAGACCACCTTGAGTCTGCAACATGGAGAAATAAAGAAGATGAAGAAGATCAAGATATGGTTGACATTCCAGAAATAAAAGAATCATGAAGAGAAAATCAAGAAGTTCTGTTGTATCAAATCAAATCACTGTAAAAAGTGAAAGCAAACCAAATCTGCTCCTGGAAAATAGCAATGTAACAGTAACTAAGACACTAAAATAGAAACTACAATCGTGGCCGCAACATTTACAGTCCCAAAGAGACTCCCTTACTCACTACCCCACCTCATGACCTCGTTTCGCTCCTTCTAGATGGACCTGTACTTAAAAAGTCAGCTTCCCGATCTCGAACAGCTTCCTTCCCCGAGAATTTTCAGTTCTCACACCCATTATGCAGCCTTGCCACAGTCCATTAGAGGTTCTGGTTGCAAGATTGTTTACATATGCAGGAATCCTTTGGATCAACTTTGTCTCTTATTTTCATTTTGCTCGCAGCTACAAACGAGAGGATATCGAGCCTTTATCTTCAATTGATGAAATTTTCGACAACGCTTGTCGTGGTATCCTAAGTTATGGACCCTTTTGGGATAAAAGATAATAAAATGCTGATTGTATTACACTGAATAATCAGATTTTCAATTGATTGAATTACATGTTTACAGTACCGCTATATATATAGCTTTTACAGCAATCTAACATAAGACTATACAGCTGTGTATATTGATTTGCAAGATCAAATCTTCCTTATTCGAAATAGCTGTTTTCACGGAGGATTAATTGTGGCTGCTGTGATCATGGGTTTTGTTACCGTTGCTGCTTGGTCAATGTCCTGATCTTCATCCTAAAGATCATCACCTGTGTCCTGGATATGTGCAGCCGTTACATGATCTTCTACATGGGATAGTGTGTTGGGGTAGTGGAAAGCAAGTTTGGAAAGACCAGACAAGGTGCTGTTAATTTTGAAATATGAAGATTTGAAAGAGGATATAACCTTTAACTTGAAGAGACTAGCAGAGTTCCTGGGATTGCCTTTCTCTGAGAAAGAAGAGAAAGATGGGGTCATTCAAGAAATATCTGAGCTGTGCAGCTTTGACAATCTTAAGAATTTGGAAGTGAACAGAAATGGTTTCTATCTAAAAAGTGGACCTTCAAACACAACCTTCTTTAGGAAAGCAAAGGTGGGAGAATGGTGCAATGATCTAACTCCTTCCATGGCCGAACGTTTTTTGAAGATAGTGGAAGAAAAGTTGGCTGGCTCTGGCTTATCCCTCAAAGCATCTGAATAATCTCGCAAACTGCTTAGTGATCTCTCGCATCTCAGTTAATAATCTCGCAAACTGCTTAGTGATCTCTCGCATCTCAGTTAATAATCTCGCAAACTGCTTAGTGATCTTTCGCATCTCAGTTAATAATCTCGCAAACTGCTTAGTGATCTCTCGCATCTTAGTGAATAATCTCGTAAACTGCTTATTCATTATGTTTTCTCTTTGTTTTTCTGCTCTGAAAATAATCACTCCGCTGAATATTGTGCGGTAAATTAGATCACTTGTGGAGGATCGAATTGCTTTCTTTTGATAGCTCTGATTACTTGGTTATTGTTGTTCCTTTTTATTAAAGGGGAGAGACTGCAGGTGACGGGGTAACAGTCCTGCTGTTGCCATGGGAGAGAACGAGGCCAGGGAACTATTACGGGTGGCTGCTCGTGTGTGTATTTTTTTTCAGCGTTTTTGCCCGCAATTTAACAATCATCTGTGTCTCCTTGTTCGTTATTTTATGCTCATCCCCCGTCTGTTCCTCCGTGTCTCCTCCATGCATGGTTTCTCTACAATTTATATATATATATAAACAAAAGAAACTCAGAATTTCTAATCAAAATGAATATATATGCTATCAAATAATTTCTCTACTGAGAATCAAGATGTCAGGCATCTATCTGCTGACTTTACTCGAGCAATAACTATTTGTTGTTATCCAGCGAGACCAAATTTTTGAAGAAGATAGAGAAGGTATCTTGTTCGAGTGACAGTAATGGTGGACGCATCGCGAGTAATTAATTTGCGGGCCCAAATAATGAACATCTTAGTTTTTTAAAAGAGGAGAGAGAGAGGTTACTGAATAAAATTTATATTCTAGCATCTTAGATCGAGTTTTATTTTTGGGTTGATTTTTATTTCTGAGGTGTTGCTTTTTTAGATCATAGATAATTTTATCATGGTTTTCTAATGTGTTTTAGGTGAAAATAGATTGAGAAATAGGTTTTCATGTCTCAAATTTGAATCAGAATATATATTTTTTTATAAAAATTTAAGACAATCAAGTTTTATTTGTTCATCTAGATAAAAAAAACAATAGAGTTTCTTCGTCTCAGAAAAAAAAAATCTTTTGATGACAACTTTGATGAAAGTCACCTTATATATTTACTCATTGTTTATATTTAAATTGTCTTTTGTGACTGAACCCCCAAGACGCCGTTATTTTGTACTTCAGAATCAATAAGAACAGTGTCTCTGTTGTTAGAGAATAATATAAATCATATTATGGGGCCTCGCTTACAAGTTTAAACTTTTAGGTGAGATGGTTCCTTAACATGGTATCAGAGCCTTGTTGACCCAGCGGTTACGAGTTCGAATCTCACAACCCCCATTCTATTTGATAAAAATCAAGCACAAGGTGATGTGGGCTTGTGCAAGTTTCAAGCCCAAAGGGCTTTCACTCGAGAGGAAGTGTTAGAGAATAATATAATCATATTATGGGGCCTCACTTACAAGCTTAAACTTTTAGATGAAATGGTTCCTTAACACCTGTGGGGGAGGCTACAAAATCCAGAGAGCCTTTCGATGATTGGAAAGGCATCATAAAAGCATTGCCGACAGTGTCAAATTTTATTTATTTTTTAATTATTATTATAAAAATAATGAAGTTATAAATGGGTTTGAAACATGTTAAATAGAATAACAGTAGTGATAATTTAATATTTTATATAGCTATGAATGATTGAAACAGGCTTCAGAATTCTTACTGCTCAAAAAATGGTTCAGAAATCTTTGAATCCAAGGAGGTAAAGGAGGGCTTTGAGTGAATTCTTTTCAGAGTTTGGAAATTAATTGAATAGATATTTTTTTAATTAAATTATGTGTCTTGTCCGACTTGTATTTATTTTAACAGTCGCACCTTATCGCGAGAGCGCGACATTGCGGCGACCCTCCCCGTGAGTGGAGGAATTCAATGTTTGGGGTATCATCTTTATTTTCGTGAAAAAATGGAGTCGTCACCTAGTATCATGGTTAGTAGAAAACCTAAACTGGTCTTTCAGAGATTCTAGGGTAAGGGACTGGTTGCGTAAAGGGAAGGTTTTAGCACCCCTAGTACGCCTTACCCAAGGTAAGCTGCTTGGTGTTTTTGTTTGGTTATGATTTGTTATGGTTTTGATCTTTCAAAGCATATGTTGGTTAAGTGGTGATGGGATATTACCTTGCCGAATATTTTGGATAATAACACCTTTAGGATTTATTTATCCAAACACCGACAGTGAATAATAGCATATCATTCCCGCATACCAACAGTGAATAATAGCATATCATTCCCGCCGAATATTTTGGATATTAACCCCTTAGGATTTATTTATCCGAATACCGACAATGAATAATACGAATCACCCAAAAAAAAAGGTTTTTATATTTTTGTAATATTAGCCAACACCCTTTGGATTTTACAAACATGTTGTAAAATCCAAAAATACAAGAAGTGATTTTTCTTTGTGAAATTCATGCTAAAATACATTTTTTCTTCAGATTCCAAGGTAATATATATATTTTTTGAAACAAAAAGATTTTTTAAAATATGCTAGTGTATTGGCCGTATGCGAGAAAATAACATATTTTATTTTTTTAATAAAAATATATTTTTTATTGCAAATTTTGTATTTTCATTTTTTTTGTATTTTTATATTTTTTATTATTATTTTATTATTATTGGTGGGCTGGCAGCCCAGTCCTGATGGGCCAGGCAGTCAGGCCACCCGCTGGTCTGGGCTGTCAGCCCACTCCTTGGACTGGGCTGTCAGCCCACCATCATGGTGGCTGGGCTCTCGGCCTAGCTTATATTAAAATGGGCCTTAGGCCCACTTAACCTCGGTCTTGCTTAGACTCATGTAATTTTGGAATGGGTTTCCAGTGCACTTATTTCCGGACTGGGCTCCGGTCCATTTATTTCGGGCTGGGCTTCCAGTCCCAAACGGGCTGGGAGCCAACCCTCCTCAGGGGGTCAGGCCGGGAATAGAGCCCGGCCCGACCAGCCCAACTGTCCACGCAGTGACAGTTCCCCTGCAGCTTAATGAAGACGATGAATAGTGGATTTTTGGAGTATTATGAATGGCGTACCTGTTAACACTTTTGGGTAGAGGAGGTCGTGGTGGTTCTTCCGGTCGTGGTAGCATCGAAAACGGTGATCTGTGGTGGCCGGAGTGGACGTCGGAAAGTGCACGGGTGACGTCGGCTGTTCTTCGTTGCCTTCGCCTGGGATGCTTCTGGGATGCCTGGCGCGTAGTGGAGGTGACCGGAGGTGACAGTGGTGGTGCAAGATGGTCGGGCTGGCTGCCGGCGTTGATGAACCGGGAGGGAAAGAGAAAGAGAGCTCTCTGGTTTTAGAGAGAGAGAGAAACCGAGAGAAAAGAAAAGGATGAAGTCGAGGGATAGAGAGAGGGAACAAGGCACGAGAGGGATGAAGATTCAAATTTTTACGTAAAGTTCCCCTTGATTCTCTATGTTTTTTCTCTTTTTCTTCTTCTCCACTGTCTGTTCTTCGTGTTTTTTTTTCTCCACTGTCAGCTCTTCTTTTTTCGTCCCCCCCTCTGTTTCTATTTTACGTGAACTTGGCTCTACAAATTCTTCCAGCTCCCTTTTTTTTTCTTTTTTTTTTTTCTCTTTTGTTCTCGCCATTTTATAGGCATTGCAGAAGTTACTGTTGCAAGCAACGGTGTGCTTCTCTTTTTTTCTTTTTTTCTGCGGTGACAGGCTTGCCGGTGGCTACATGCAGCGGCTGGTCGGCAGCTATGTCTGCTGCTTTGAGGGGTCAAAGTGTGTTTTGGTCCCTCAATTTGTAATTTCTCTAATTAAACCTCCATTAGATCTGAACTTTTAATTTTGCACAATTATATCCCCTCAAAAAATCTCAACCTTAACTTTGCGCGACCTTTTTATTCTGATCCTTGATTTCTAATTTTCACGATTTAACCCTCCATTGGCCATTAAACTTTTAATTTGTTTAATTTTACCCCTATAACAAAATATTTTTGGATTTTTGTCTTTTTTATCTATTTTTTTTTCTTTTTCTTCCGAAACCTAAAGATAAGTAGGTCAAAATTTAGGTAACAACAGGTGGCATGCTAAAAATATCAGAAAATATATACTTTGGTCCTCTAACTTTAAAAACAATACAAATTATACAATTTTGTTGCCTCATTCTTTCAAATTCAATTTTAGTGCAAGAGTTTTTTTTTAATCCTTGATTAAACGATGAGAGAGAGGTCGCTGAATTCCATTATTAAAGAGAAAAATTATACAATTTTGTTGCCTCACCTCTTATGCCCGTTAACCCCAATTCTGTCACTAATGCTTCCTCTACTACAGCCCCGAGATGTCCTTCCCAGATTGGCACTCATCCAATGCAAAATCATTCCAAATCAAGCATTTACAAACCTTCTCAGTGCTTTTATGTGTGCACAGCTCCTCACTCCAACTTGTCCATTCTCTTCTCACCAAGCGTGAGCCCAAAGGCTTCGAGTCAACTGCCAAGCATCGTGGTTGGATTGCTGCTATGTGTCGCATATTGCTGCGCGGCGTCCTAGGAGGGGCTTTGTCTTGCAAGGGAGTTGAGGAGCCACCACCTGGCTGTTGAGGGTCGCTAGAAAAACCCGGTTGCACTGGTCTGGTCAAAGATTCAAGGGTAGGGGACTGGTTGCGTAAAGGAAAGCTATTAGCACCCCTAGTACGCCTTACCTGAAGTAAGCTGTATTGTGTATCTTGATGTGATTTTGAACGTTTCAATGGGCCATAATTATTCATGTGAATAAATCTAGCTTTTGAGATTTTATTATGAGCTCATGAACCCAAATAAAATATTAGGAAAGATAACCATGTAGATGCCTTAAAAGGATCATCTATCGTGGATGAGTTTTTTGCAATTTTATGCCTCGTAAAAAATGTTCCGATTAAAAAAAAATCGGTCAATGTTCAAAATAATCCTGAGAATTTTTTTGGTTATATCTAGATATTTAAATGCTAGCCTACTTGTAGGTTCGACATTTACTATCTGAATTTAACAAATTAATCCTCATGAATTAATTTCACGATTTTTCAATATAGACCAATTCACAAAAAATCGGTTAGCGCTCAGAATAATTTTGGGAATTTTTTTTATCATTTCTATATATTTAAATGCTAACCTATTTGTAGGTCCGATATTTATTATCTGAATTTAACAATTAATCCTCATGAATTAATTTTGCGATTTATTTCAATATAAGCCAAATTCACAAGTTTTAATAAACTTGTTATTAAATCTAAGATAAATTTCAGGAAAACACTTTGGCCGTGCAAAATAAAACATATTTTTTTTTTATCAAGTTTTATATTCCTTTTCTTTCCAAAACAACATAAATAAATAAAATGCAACACACACACACACTATTTTTATTATTTTTCATTTAATGTTTATACTACATTTACAAAATACATAAAATATAAATACATGAGGCAATTAAAGATAAAAACAAAACAAAACATAAGAACCCAAAACATGGTCGGAATAGTGGCGACAGCAGCAGGAGCACTGGCAGTGTGTGGTCCCACGCACCGCCGATGGATAACAAAATAGGGGGATAAATCTGCCTCTACACCTTCCTTCGCTCGCCGATGGTGACCTTTACGGCGACATGCAAAACAACAACAAAACACACGAACACAAACACAAAACAAAAAAAGCACAAAATCAATTCCAATCTCTTCTTCAAATCTCGGGTTTGTTCGTCTTCTTCTTCTTCTTGGTCTGTTCTTTGATTTGTTCTCCCTCTGCTTCAGATGGTTATGGTTGTTTTGCGTGGCCGATCTGTGCATTTTGTGTGCAGGGTTGTGTTGTCGTGGGTGCATGGTCGAGGTTGTCGCCGGAGGCTGGGGAAGGAGAGGAAGATGAAGGGTGGTTGATTGTGGCTGCTATCTGGTGATGAAAAGGGACGCGGAGGAGTAGAGTAGCGAGATTGTGGGGGGGCTGCTGGTGGCTGACGACGCGGCTGGAGAGGGATGGGTTGTGGCTAGCGTGGGGAGGACATGATGGCAAGGGAAGAGAGGAGAGTGAATGATGGAGTGGGGCTGATTGTGGCTATGGGTTTAATGGAGATGGGGGTTGTTGGCGGGAAGTGGAAAGGAAGGGAGATCGTGGAGCTATGGAGCTGTAGAGGAGAGGAAAGGAGAGTGAGGGGGTAAGGAAGGGTATCTTTGTAGCAACCTCTATATCCCTCCGCCTAGAAAGCATTTCAGTTCACCACTTCCTCCTATGTCATCATAAATTTGTGAATGGGAGACGAGGAGTCAGGGGAGGCCACAGGAAGGCAAGAAAAAGAGAAATGGGGTTGTAGCTGTGGTGGCTGGCAGGGAGAAGGAGAGGAAAAAAGAAGTTAAGGAGAGGGAATGGTGGCTGGCCAGAAGGTGGAAGAGAGAATGGGGAGGCAAGGCTGTAGCTGCCCAAAAGAGAGGGTTGGCGGTTGCAGCCCCTTAGAGACAAAGATTTAGGGTTTCCCTTTAGTGTTTTAGGGTTTTTTTTGGGGCGTGTTTTTTTTCTGGTCCCCTATATTGGCTACAATCAAATCTATTTATATAGTTTTTTTAGCCAAAAATTCAAAAGCATCCTTTAGCTTGCCCGCCTTTTTCAATTTGGTCCTTGATTTTCGATTTGTGTGATTTGACCCTTAATTAACCATTAAACTCTCAATTTGCTCAATTTTGACCCTGTACCAAGATAGTTTTGGATTTTTGTCTTTTTTTGATATTTTTTGTTCTTTTTTTCAAAACATAAAAATAAGTGGGTCAAAAATTGGGTAGCAACACTATGGATGCAAAAATTCAGGCTCTTAATCAGAATCACACATGGGATTTGGTACCTAGACCACCCAATCACAATGTTGTAGGCTCCAAATGGGTTTTCCACATCAAATACCTGTCTGATGGTACTGTGGATTGTCTTAAGGCATTTGATGGTACTGTGGATCGTCTTAAGGCTCGTCTTGTTGCAAAGGGTTACACATAGCAATCGGGTGTTGACTTCACTGATACATTTAGTCCCGTTGTCAAGGCTTCCACAATTAGAGTTGTTTTATCATTGGCAATATCATATAATTAGTCTCTTTGGCAACTTGACGTCCATAATACATTTCTTTATGGACTTTTATAGGAAGAGGTTTATATGGATCAACCGTTTGGCTGTGGTGATCCTAAGTATCCTACACATGTTTTTAGGCTTTATCGTGCTCTCTATGGCCTCAAGCAAGCTCCTCGCATATGGTTTTATCGCTTCAACTCTTTTCTCTTGGCCATTGACTTTATTTGTAATCTTGTCGACCCATTTTTATTTGTGCTCTCTAAAGGTCCTAACTTAGTCTACTTATTACTATATGTTGATGATATTGTTCTTACTGGCAGCAACTCAACACTCCTTCATGACTTAATTGGCAAGCTCATCCATGAATTTTCCACCAATGATCTTGGCTCTTTGAACAATTTTTTAGGCTTAGAGGCTCGTCGTACATCTACTGGTCTCTTTCTTAGTCAAGCTAAGTGCGCCAATGAACTCTTACAGCATGCACAGTTAGTTGACTACGTTATGTTAAAGGGACTATTCAGTTTGGCCTATCTTTCACTCCATCTTCTTCCAAAGAACTCGCTACTTATTTGGATGTCGATTAGGCTGGATGTGCGGACACCCATCGCTCAATTTCTAGTTATGACATTTATTATGGTGGTACTCTAGTGTCGTGGAGTTCCAAGAAACAATCAACGGTCTCCCAATCCAGTTGTGAATCTAAATATCAAGTGTTGGCTCATACTGCCATAAAAGTTAAGTGGTTACGACATCTTCTTCACTATCTTCATGTATCTTCTTCGTCTCCTCCAGTCATGCTCTATGATAATAAAAGTTCCATTTTTCTTGTTGTCAACCCAATCTCTCATAAACATTCTAAACATATTGATTTAGATTATCATTTTGTGACAGAACTGGTGGCCTCCGGAGATCTCACAATTTGTTATGTTCCTACTCACTTACAAATCGCTGACATTTTCACCAAAAGTCTTGGTCATCTTGCCTTTATTTTTTTCCTTTCCAAGCTTCACATCTCTACTTCTGAGATACTAGACTTGCAGGGGGGGGGGATTACAAATATAGATGGATCCACAGGTTTCTCCTCACTGACATTTTCACCAAAAATCTTGGCCATCCTGACTTTATTTTTTTCCGTTCCAAGCTTCACGTCTCTACTTCTGAGATACTAGGCTTGCGAGGGGGATTACAAATATAGATGGATCCCCAGGTTTCTCCTCTGATCATGTTGTATCTCCCTTAAAACTCAATCCTATGATTCTAGGCAATCCCTTGATTATAGATAGTAGCTATATATAGATGATACATTGACACTGTATATAATTTTCATGCTATAATATTGTTCAAGAAATCCTATAAATAAGAAGCTCACCACCAGACAAAATTACGGTGGTTTTATAAACCTTTTTATACTGACCCATAACTCACAATCAACTCCAAATCTAAAATCTCATGTAGCTCATATGTTTTGTTTTAGACATTTTAAAGGTAAAAATATAGAATCTAAACTTTATTTATCATATGGAACCATTTGACATAAAAATAAACAGTTTAGTGGCTAGAATCCTCTACAACAATAATTTTCTTTCTCTACACTAAAATTCAATGGCTTCCTCTCTCTCCTACCACCAAAAAAGAATTGGAAAATGAGGGAAATAAGTTTAAAAAATCATTTTAAAAAAATTACAAGGATTGGTTATCTAATAGCTTAAAAAGATAGGGGTTAAAATGAACTTCTATAACAAATTTCAAATTTTCCACATATTGAACCCAACCTTTCACTTCACTCCTATGTCTTTCAAATCAACCCTCCCTCCTAAAAAAAACATGCAATTGAGTGCTAATTTGGGCATTTAATAATGATACTATTAACAATAATAACAGTAGTAGTAATAGTTTTTTATTATAATATTAGTATTTATAACAATAATAATAGTAATGATATTAGTGATAAGAATAAAAATAATTGTAATATTAGTAGTAGTAGTAAATATAATAACAATAGTATTAACAGCTACAAAAACAATGATGATGATGAATATAAATAATAGAAATAATGATTGTGATGGTGATGATGACGGTATTACTTATTAATAGTAGTAGTGATAGTGATAGTTATAATAATAGCAACAATGATAATTATAATTATGATAATAATAATAGTGACACTAATATTAATGATAATTCATCATTCAACATTAATTTGTTGGGGATTGAGTTTTATTGTTTTTCATGTATGGTGTTTTAATCTAATAACCTGGTTTACATGACTTTAGGAATCTGACTTCACGAGGGAATACAAGAGGAAGTAGACAAGAAATTAAAAGTATGTCGAGAAAGCATTTAATTCCATGAGAAGAAAATCAAAGAAGTGGGGAAAGAATTCACCGAAGACAGCTATAATTCAGTAGGTCCAACGCGAAGAAATTATTGATGATAGAAGTCATTCTCTTATATCTTCTGCCATATAGTCCACAAGATCAAATCAATTGTTCAGAACTCGTGACTTTCCCTAATTAGCATATCTAATAACTAATTAACTAAAAAAAACTGAGCATTCATCTAAAATATATGCATATTAAATGACCTCTTTTACTTACTATTTGCT
This sequence comes from Salix suchowensis, assembly GCA_029030765.1. NCBI lineage: Eukaryota > Viridiplantae > Streptophyta > Magnoliopsida > Malpighiales > Salicaceae > Salix > Salix suchowensis. The sequence continues at coordinate 1,935,272 of CM054982.1, forward strand.
GTACACCTGATACGGCTATATAAATATGGTTTCAAACATCATCATCTAAGTAAATCAACCTCTAATCAGGATCTCTGAGGTCATTTCGGGATTGACAGGAGTTGAGTTTAAGAAAAATGGATAGGAATTTACTCAATCCAACATCATAACCTAAGTAAATCAACCTGTAATCTACTTAATCCAATCAAAACCTAACTGATTTTTTTTATTTAATAACTTGAATTTCAGTAACGTAATAATGCATGCATAGTGAAGCATAATAATCTAGTGGCTATGCTGAGGTAGAAGGGGATCTCGATCGAGGTCATGTGAAGAAGAGCTAGACCCTCTCTATATATAATTAACATATCTAATAATTAATTAATTAAAAAAAGTGAGCAATCATCTACAAGAAACGTGACAATTTAAACGCTACAAAATTAGTGGTACAGTTATTCTTGAGATCAATAATGGAGTTTCCATGAGTGCCAAGTAGCTTGTACTGTGTGCTGTACACCTGATTCGGCTGCATAAATGCATGGTGAGCTAGCTAGCTTTATTGCACTGAGCTCTTTTGTTCCATCCCCTCCTTACCACCCACGCCTTTTCTCCTTCGTTATCTTCATGGAGACGACCACAATCTCTTCAAACGGAGAAAGCGTGCCGACAGATGAGATTCAAGATCTGGTTGCTGGCCTTCCTGGGGAGAAAAGCTGGGATGGGGCTAACCTTTGTTTCTATAAAGGGGTTTGGTATCCAGCTTTCGACATTAGAGGGGCTATTTCCTTTCAGCAGCATTTCATTGCACGAGACACCGATATAATACTAGCAAGCATGCCAAAATCAGGCACCACTTGGTTAAAAGCTCTCGCATTCTCTGTTGTCAACCGCAGCGTTTACAGTCCCAAAGAGACTCCCTTACTCACTACCCCTCCTCATGACCTCGTTCGTTTCTTCGAGATGGACCTCTACTTAAAAAGTCAGCTCCCCGATATCCAACAGCTTCCTTCCCCAAGAATTTTCAGTTCTCACTCCCACTATGAAACCTTGCCACAGTCCATTAGAGGTTCTGGTTGCAAGATTGTTTACATATGCAGGAATCCTTTGGATCAACTTGTCTCTTATTTTCATTTTATTCACAAGTTGAAACGAGAGGATGTCAAGCGGTTATCTTCAATTGATGAAGTTTTCGACAACATTTGTCGTGGTATCCAGAGTTATGGACCCTTTTGGGATAATGTGTTGGGGTATTGGAAAGCAAGTTTGGAAAGACCAGACAAGGTTCTGTTTTTGAAATATGAAGACTTGAAGGAGGATACAACCTTGAACTTGAAGAAACTGGCTGAGTTCCTGGGGATTCCTTTCACCGAAAAAGAAGAAAAAGATGGGGTTATTGAAGAAATATCAAGGCTGTGCAGCTTTGACAATCTCAGGAGTTTGGAAGTGAACAAAAGTGGTTTCTATCAAAACAATGGACCTTCAAATAGTGCCTTTTTTAGGAAAGCAAAGGTGGGAGACTGGTGCAATGATCTAACTCCTTCCATGGCCGAACGTTTCATGAAGATAGTGGAAGAAAAGTTGGCTGGCTCTGGCTTATCCTTCAAAGTATCTGAATGATCTCGCAAACTGTAGTGATCTCTCGCGTCGATCTTAGTGAATAATCTCGCAAACTGCTTATTCATCATGTTTTCTTTCTTTTTTCCTGCTCTGAAAATAATCATTCCGCTGAATTTGGTGAGGTTATTTAGATCACTTGGGGAGCATCGAATTGCTTTCTTTCGATAGCTTTCATTACTTGGTTTTTGCTGTTCCTTGTTCAAGAAGGTGATAGATAACCTCTGCTTTCATATATATATGGCCAACATGGCCTCTCCTCGATAATGTAGAAATGCACCGTACGTGGAGCATGATATATTAGTAATGGCTTTTCATCTACCTTTTACCTTACGTATAAAAGGCAAAGTAACCTCTAATAATACTTATTTACATATCTAATAATTAATTAGCTAAAAAACTGAGCATCCATCTAAACGAAACGTTACAATATATATTGTAAGGTCTAGATCTACTTTTGTGGAGAATGGGTTTCTGCAATACGAAGAGTTCTTAGCACTTGAATTTGTGGAAAACGAATTACAACACATAGACTCGAAGATCAAGTGCCAATCAAGAAGTTCAGGAGCTAATTTCTGCGGATCTACAAATGGTATCTTCTTGTATTATATTTCTCAAAGCTTATTGATTTACAGTGAAGGCTTTTATAGCCGATCTACTTGTAACTGACTCTAGGACTCACATGAACTTATTTCTTAACAACCTAACAGAAATTGTATATTAATTGATCTCTTTTACGTACTATAATTTTTTAATAAGATTGATTTAGGGTAATAACGAGCAAATTTGCCCGCTCTGCTGGGTTTTTTTTATATATGTAGAAAATTGATTGATTTTATAAATGTTGTATTTTGTTATTTAAATATTTAATTGGTAAAATTGTAATTGATAAAATCTGTTAAAAATAGTTTTTTTCAACTAAAAAATGATTGAATATTGCTATTGCTAAAAAACTTTTGATAAAATTTGTTAGAAAATTTACTAAGAAGGTGAAATGATTTGTTAGAAACTTGTCGTCACGGAAACTCTGGTTAAAAAAAACACAAAAAAAGAAACCGGTTTAAAAAAAAGACTTGAACACGACGGTTATTAAAAAATAAAAAAAATGTTAAAAAAAGGTTATGGTTTATTAAAAGAACCAAAAAAAGAGTATAAAATAATATTATTTTGTATTTAAATAATATTTCTAAATTTTGCGTGGAGTCACGTGGAAAACATCTCGTTATGCGCCCAGTGGACAATTTCCAAAGCCAGAAAACACACAACAAATTACTCACAATGAGTCCACCATTACTGTCACTCGGACAAAGTACTTGCTCTCTCTTCTCCAGAAATTTGGTGTCGCTGGATAACAACAAATAGTTATTGCTCGAGTACAGTCAGCATATAGATGCCCGACATCTTGATTCTCAGTAGAGAAATTATTTGATAGCATATATATTCATTTTGATTAGAAATGCCTAGTTTCTTTATATATATGTTGATGTCAGTGGATGATTTAGTGTCCTGTAACTGGGTAGATGAACTGGTGTACTTTTTGAGATACCATTGTCTGGTAAGAAAATTTTATTAATGTGATTGTTTGGGTTAACTTGCGTGCAACTCAACTAATCCCACAAACTTTAAAATTAACAATCATATAAGCATTCAATAGTCATCATATTAGCAAACACAAAACTCAAACCTGAGACAACAAGTAGATGAATTTAGGTTTTGAATTGCCTGATTTGGATTTCAAAATTGCAAGATATCTTTGTTTTAATGTCCAACGTAAAAGCAAGAAACCCTGCTGCGATAGTTATTGTTCATCGCCACTTTGAAACAACTCCTGCCTACAACTTCTTTCCTTTTCTCTCCAACTTCTCATTTGGTTTTCATGATTTTCTCACTTAATCTTTGAGTTACAAATCATGTTTTTTTAGCCTCAAAATCACAGAATATCAAACATAATATTTCTTTTCCTATTTTGTTTATCTAATTGCAGAAAAAACAAAATTTTGCATCATAGATTAAATGCACTAAATCTTCCCTAAATAAGAGCTATGCATAGGCTATATATACCCTACCCTTACTAACCTTGTCATAACCCAATTTTGAGTTATTCCCCAAAACTACTCGAAAATAACAAATAATAAAATAAAAGGGGCTGGTGTCGGTAGAAAAATCAAGGTGAGTTTTGGATGTTTTCGAGAGCTCGATCGTACTTTGTTTTGTGCCCAAAATGAAGGAAATCGCAGATTCAAGGCTAAAATAATTTATTATAGGATAAATCTACGTAAAAATTAAGTCGACAAATATGATTATATTTTTATGGGTCAATTTGATTTAATTGTTAGTCGATTTAAAAGTGTAATTATGTTTGAGAATTAATTTAGGGTCTAATCGGAAGATTTATTTAAGTGCAAGGGCTTGATTATATTTTAAATTGACCAAATTGATTTTATTAAGGGCTTAATCGATGAGAAATCAAGTTCTTGAATTTAATTCGGGTTCAATTGATGAGATTGGAATTTTCGGAGACCGGTTTGAATTTTTCCAAGTCAATTATGCGAAATCGGGGGCCAAATTGAATGAATTGAGAGACTAATGGTCAATTAAGGATTAAATCGCGCAAATCAGACCAGAATAAAAAAGGCGCGCAAAGCTAAGGTTACTCTCGAAATTTTAACAGGGATGCAATTGCATAAAATTGAAATTTTAAAACCAATTGAGGTTTTGATTAGAACAATTTTAAATCAAGGGACCAAATTGCATCTTTTTTTTCAAATAATTTTCACCTGCGGGCGTGCTGCACTATTCGGTCACCTGAAGAGTGTCAGGCACGCCCATTGCAGTAGCACCTGCCACTGGGCAAGGCAGGCGGCGACCCCTCGGCTGCACGCCATGGGCAGCCGAAGGGGCCGGTGCCTTCATGGCTATAAATAAAAGAAAAATAAACAGTGGAAGGGGAGAAAAAAACGAAAAAAGAACAGAAAGAGGAAAGAAAAGAAGAAGATTTTTCACGCAGAGAACAAGAGAAAACGCAGAGAAAAAAGCATAGAGAAAGCAAAGAAAACAAAGGAAAATTTATGTAAAAACATAGTTGATCCCTCTCGTGTCTGGTCTCTTTCACGCTCCCTCTCTTTCATTTTGTCTCTCGGTTTTCCTCTCTCTCTCTCTTAAAACCAGAAGACCTGAAGCCTTTCTATCTCTCTTCTCCCTCTCAGCCAGCCAACTCAGGCCACCATTCAACCACCCATATCCCTCCTCATCACCACCGGCAGCCTCCCCTCAACTCCAGCAGCTCAGTCATCTTCTCCGTTGAAGAAACGGTGACGTCCCGATGACAGCAAACCAGCCCGTGCACTTTCCGGCGCCCATTTCGGCCACCACAGGCCCCCATTTCTGACGCCACCATGACCAGAAGAACCACCTCAACGTCCACTATACAACAGTGTTAACAGGTACGCCATTCGTCACACTCGAAAATCTCCCAATTTACTGTTCATTGTCTCCTACACGCAGCCCTGATTTACTGTTCACTGTGAACAGTAACCGGGTCGGGTCGGGCACCAAGCCCGGCCCACCACTAAATGAGACGGGCTTCCAGCCTGAGGAAAGCCGAATTGATGATTCCTGCTTGCTGTTGAATTTAATTTATGGCGCAGAATTTTTTATTTTCTGGTCTGTATGTCTGTAGGAAGTTGATAGGAGCACGATAGTATGGCTCCATCCAAAGGACATACAGTAATAACAAGACCCACATGGCCAAACCAGATGACTCACCAAGGGACTTTGATGGCCATGGTACTCACACCACATCCATTGCAGCTGGTGCTAAAGTTGCTAATGCTAGTTACCATGACTTAGCTGGAGGCACAGCTAGGGGGTGGCTCACCTTCATCTAGAATAGCAATATACAAAGCATGCACATTAGATGGTTGCTCTGGTTCCACTATATTGAAGGCAATTGATGATGTTAATTATCCCTTTTGATTCAGGCACGTTTCCATTTACAGAAGTTGGAAATCTTTCAGGGTTGCAGATTGTTAAATACATCAACGATACTAAGTAAGCATCACTGATATAAATTTCCAATTTTGTACGTTGTTTAGTCTATTCTATTTCAGCTTGGATGCATGATAAGGAACAAGGTTTTGGTTCTTAACGCTCGCCATCGTAAATGTTTAGAAGATTTGATATTGTCTTCTATGTTAACACAAAATAACTACCAAAACATCAACTAAAGTAGCTGAAACTGACATTGCCTCTCTCTTCCTTATTCTCCATGATTACATGTCTTTAATATGATCACCAAGTGCTGTGCAGGAAACATGCATCCCATATAGATCCCTTTCTTCTGGTCATGCCTTTCTAACCAGGGCAACATATTATGGATAAGATCTGCTCATCACCTGAAAAGGATCCCTTTTTCTGGAGATTGCCATCTAAAAGTGTCGGGTTTATCGTCGTGACCCTTGCTCATTGTTATTGGTGTTTCGAATTCTATCATTTTATTTTTATTTTGGTCCTTTTTTTGTCAAAGCTTTATTTATTTTCAATTTAATTCTTTAATTTATGTTTTTAATTTTATCTTTTAAATCAAATTTATGGTTTTTGTAATTTCAATAATAGTGGTGGTGATAATAGTGGTAATGATATTGATACTAGAAATATTACAAATAATACTTTTAGTAGTGATAATAATACTAGTAATTGTTTATTGTGATAGTAATAACGGTAATGATGACTTTAATAATAATAATAATAATAATAATAATCAAAATAATGAGAACAATAATAGTGGTAGCAGTAACCAAAACAATGATAATAATACTAGTGGTGGTGATATAAATTAAAAATTAATAATAGTAGTGGTAGAAATACTTATAAAGATTATAAAATGATAATAGTAAAACTAACGATCATACTAATAATAACAATAATAATTATAATGATGATATCAATGATAATGATGATAATAATAATAATAATTGTAATTATAACTTTATTAATTATGAAAAACATCAATTCAAAAAGAAAAAACCAAGCAAGCTCAATAAACATATTTATATTTAATAAATATAATTTACAACAATGTTCTTGAGCACCCTTGAAAATCACAATAAAAAACAATGTAAAATGTCAAAAAAAGTTACCAAGTGAGAATTTTGTTAGTTCTGTCTTATAAGAAAAGAAAGTAATTACATTATTATGAAAAGAAAAGAAATTTAAAGCTATGTCGGAAAAACATTTAATTTCATGAAGAAAAACAAATACGTGGGGAAAGTGGTCTTGATATTATAAAAAACAGTTTCTAGTTAAGGGGTCATAAATCACCGAAGACAGCAATAATTCAGAAGGCCCAGCACGAAAAAAATTATTGATAATTTAATATGTATAATTGTTTTTTTTTTTAAATTCACACAGATTTTTACCTTATATAAAATAAGGGATAAATTTTCCAAAAAATAAAATGAGGCCAGACGCTCTACTCACGGATCTACATGAGTAGGCCCAAGAGCGGGGGCCTTTATTTAAAGTCAATAATAGATATGTGGTACGTGGCCAGCGCAGCATTGCCGACCGTGTCTCTCTCTCTCTCTCTCTCTCTTTATTTTTATTTTTATTTTATTATTATTATTATAAAAATAATGAAATTATAAATGGGTTTAAAACTTGTACAAAATGTTAAATAGAGTAACAGTGGTGATAATTAAATAAGTAATTTTACTCTAAAAAATCTCCTTCACCTTTAGGTTTTTCTAATGACAGTAATAATAATTGTTATAATAATAGTAATAATAATAATAATCTAAATAATGGTAGAAATAATGATAATAATAGTAAAAATAAAAATGAAAGTAAAAATGGTAAATAATAACGACCAACAACAATAATAATATTAATAATAAAGCATTCATAATAATAATAATAATGATAATGATAATATTAAAAGTTAAGGTTGTCAACAATATATTTTTGTAGTCAAACCACATTGTTTACATGACTTTTTTTTGTGGTCCAAGAGGATTGATGACGTGGTTAGTAAGGAACCTTGACTTCACGAAGGACGAAGTAGACAAGAAATGAATGCCTATGCCGGAAAAACATACGACTCCATGATCAGAAAAAAACAAAGAGGTCGGGAAAGTGATATTGATAATTCAAAAAACATGTTCTAATAATTCAACGAAGACAGGTATAATTCCAGCACGAAGAAATTACTGATAATTAAATTTAATATGTAAGCTAAAAACACAAATGAATCACACCAAACTCTTTATATATATATATATATATATATATAAACTTAAACCTTAACCAAATAGCTAGGATTTTGACTCTTAATTTGGAAAATCAAATTAAAAATCCATAGAAATAAATTTTAAACAACTAGTAAAGTAAATAAATTGTTAACATGATGACAGCAAATCAATCATAATTAAAAAATAATAATGCCCAGCCTCATTTGAACCTTTTTTTGTATGTTAACAGAGGAGAGAGGCTATGTTGGCCATATACGAAAGCAGAGGGTGTCTCTCACCTTCTTGAACAAGGAACAACAAGAATTGCCGCTGGATATTCACAGTTCATGGAATTAGTTATTTTGTATGTAAATTAGCTCGACCACTCACGTTAATTAAAAAAAAAACCAAGCAATCAAAGCTATCAAAAGAAAGCAGTTCGATCCTCCACAAGTGATCTAATTAACCGCACCAAATTCAGCAGAGTGATTATTTTCAGTGAATAGGAACGCTTAATTAAAATAATGAGGCAGTCCTCGTGGCTGCATGAAAGTTAACGTAACAAGTAAAGGAGATCAGTTAATAATTGTAGATGAATGCTCAGTTTTTTTAGTTAATTAATTATTAGATGTGTTAATTATAGAGAGGATCTTCTTCTCATGATCTTGGAGTGACCCACCCCGAGATCGATCCCCTCCTCCCTCAGCATTGCCACTGTATAAGTATGCTCCACCGTGCATTATTACGTTACTGAAATTCAAGTTCTTAAATAAAATAAAAAATCAGTTAAGTTTTGAATTGGATTAAGTAGATTACAGGTTGATTTACTTAGGTTATGATGTTTGTTGGAGTAAATTCCTATCTATTTTTCTTAAACTCGACTCCTGTCAATCCCGAAATGACCTCATGCGAGATCCACCCAGCATAAATTTTTTTAAACGCGAGATCCACCCAGTTTTTCCTTCTCTCATTTTTTTTTATTCTACCGTTTCAATTTAAATTTTTTTGTTTGCTTTTATCTTGTTTAAACGAAAGAAGGAAAAACTTAGTTAAATAATTTTTTTTTTAAAAGCCAGAAATATTTTTCAGTTTTTTAGTTTAAAAAACCAAACCGAAACCAATCGCTTTAAACCGGTCCAATCAGTTTTTTAGTTTAAAAAACCAAACCGAAACCAATCGCTTTAAACCGGTCCAATCAGTTTTTTAGTTTAAAAAACCGAACTGAAACCAGTCGCTTTATATCGGTTCAATCTGGATTCAGTTTTTATTTATTTATTTATTTATAGTTTGGTGTTGTTTATGTTGATAAAAACCGATCCGCACATGCTCTTTGTTATCCACCTGATTCGGCTGTATAAATGCATGGAGAGCTAGCTTTATTGGCGCCATTGAGCTCTTTTGTATCCCCCCTTCTTACCACACCTTTTCTCCTTCGTTATCTTCATGGAGACAACCACAATCTCTTCAAACGGAGAAAACGTGCCGAGAGATGAGATTCAAGGTTTGGTTGCTGGCTGCCCTAGTGAGAAAAACTGGGATGGATCTCCCCTTTATTTCTATAAAGGGGTGTGGTATCCATTTTTCGCCATTAGAGGGGCTATTTACTTTCAGCAGCATTTCATTGCACGAGACAGCGATATAATACTAGCAAGCATGCCAAAATCAGGCACCACTTGGTTAAAAGCTCTCGCGTTCTCTGTTGTTAACCGCAACATTTACAGTCCCACGGAGAGTCCCTTACTCACCAACCCACCTCATGACCTCGTTCGTTTCTTTGAGATGAACCTCTGAAAAGATGGAATAAGAGTGTATATTGATTGAATGAGTATTACAGAAATTGAGTCCAGTATTTGTACATCAAGATATTCCTACAAGTCAGGAATATAGCTACATTGTAGGGAAAGATAAAGACTAATATAGAAAGATAATATTTACTAATTATCTACTTCCATATACATGAGATATTGTATTTCAACTTGCTAACACTCCCCCTCAAGTTGGAGAGTGAATGTCTTTGACTCCCAACTTGCGGATCATGGGGATGAAATCTTCTTTGCCCAAAGGCTTGGTCAAGATGTCGGCTAGCTGATGTGTAGAACTCACATGTCTCGTAATCACTGAACCATCTCGAATTTTGTCTCTGATATAATGGCAGTCCATCTCAATGTGCCTAGTCCGCTCATGGAAAACTGGGTTAGCCGCAATATGTAGGGCAGCCTTGTTGTCGCAAAACAGTAAGGCTGATTCATGATGTACCAATCCCAAATCTTTTAACAAACAACGCAGCCATGTCAACTCACAACAAGCGCCTGCCATTGCCCGATATTCTGCCTCGGCAGATGAGAGGGAAACAGTCTTTTGTCGTTTCGATCTCCAGGATATCAATGACGGTCCAATGAAAACACAATAACCTGTGGTTGATCTCCTGGTGAGTGGACATCCTGCCCAATCTGAATCACAATAAGCCCTCAACCTGAAGTCACTCTTAGAAGAGAAAAATAAACCTTGCCCCGGTGCACTTTTCAAATATCGGACAACCCGAAGAGCAGCCTCCATATGAAACTTTCGGGGCTGATGCATAAACCGACTTAAAACATGCACTGCATAAGTAATATCCGGCCTTGACACGGTCAAATAGATTAATCTACCAACCAATCTTCTATACTTGCATGGTTCTTTCAACAGATCACCCTTATCAGCCAATTTCAGACCTCTTTCCATTGGGGTGTTAATCGGAGCTACTCCTAACAGACCCATGTCCTCAATAATCTCTAGGGCATATTTTCGTTGAGAAATAAATATCCCTCTTTCAGAAGCAGAAATTTCAATACCTAGGAAATATCTCAAGTTTCCAAGGTCTTTGATTTTAAACTGACTATGCAAGAACTGCTTAGTGGCAACAATACTAGCATGATGGTTTCCAGTAATTAGAATGTCATCGACATAAATTAAAAGAGCAGTAAAGTGCTTGCCTTGTGTTTTGGTGAACAGAGAGTAATCGGCCCGAGACTGAACAAAACCGGCAGAACACATAGCTTCTGAAAATTTATCAAACCATTGGCGAGAAGCCTGTTTTAAACCATACAGCGACTTATGCAAATGACATACCAGATTGCTCTCCCCCTGTCGCTGTAGTCCAGGTGGCGGGGACATATAGATTTCCTCTGCCAAATCGCCGTGAAGGAAGGCGTTGTTGACGTCCATTTGGTGCAAATTCCACCCCCGAGCTGCAGCCAAAGCAAGCAAACATCTCACTGAAATTATCTTGGCAGTCGGTGAAAATGTATCTTGGTAATCGATACCCTCCAGCTGAGTAAACCCCTTTGCGACCAACCGGGCTTTGTGCCTCTCAACCGACCCATCGGAACGTAATTTCAGTTTGTACACCCATCGGCATCCAATTGGAACTTTACCAGGTGGAAGAGAGGTAAGTGTCCAGGTGCCATTTTCTTGAAGAGCATGCAATTCAGAGTCCATTGCGGCCTGCCACTCAGGATGAAGAATTGCTTCTGAGTATGACTTGGGTTCGGTCAGTAGGCTAAGCTGAGCAACAAACGATTTGTAGTGTGGCTTATATCTGTGATATGAAATGTGATTAGAGATGGGATGACGAGTACCTTTCGTTGGACCAGGCAGCAAGGAGAACGGTTGATTTGAGTAAACGTTGTTGCAGACGAAGTCTTTGAGGGTGATCGGCAGACTTGTTGGACGAGTGGAACGGCGAAGGGGAATTGGGTCAGGAGGTGGTGTTGGCTGTGAAGTGGGGTTTGGGACAGGGAGTGGAGGTGAAAGTGACGAAGGTGCAGGTGTGTTTGAAATGGGTTGATTTGGAAGTGTGGAGTCTGGTGATGAGGCCGAGGTAGAAGAAGAAGGATTTGTGGAATTTGGTGAAGTGGGGCTGTGTAGTGGGGTAATGTTTGGGGCTGGGCTGTGAGTGTCGGGCCATGGTATGTCACGGGCTACAATGGGTAGTGGGCCGTGTGCTGGTGGGGAGGTGGGTGTTGGGCCGGTGTCAAGTGGTGGAAAAGTGATTGGGCCGTGGTCATGTGTGGGCTTGGTTAGACCATAAGGGAAGGAATTTTCGTGAAATCTGACATCTCGACTAGTAAAATTTTTTTTTGTATTTAAATCAAATAATTTGTATGCTTTTTGTCCGACAGGGTAACCAATAAAAATTGAAGGAATTGAACGTTGGTCAAATTTGTGCGAAATATGGACATTGGTAGCATATGTGAGACAGCCAAAAACACGGAGATGAGAATAAGAAGGAATTTTTGAGTAGAGAAGTTCAAAAGGAGTTTTGAAAGAAAGAACTGGGGATGATAACCGATTGATGATGTGGACAGCAGTAAGTGCACATTCTCCCCAAAAAAGGGTAGGGAGATTGGCTTGAAATTTTAAAGCACGAGCCACCTGTAAAATGTGGCGATGTTTACGTTCCACAACCCCATTTTGTTGAGGCGTGTAAACGCAAGAATGTTGAAAAACAACCCCATTATCTTGAAAGAAAGGACGTAATGAGGTAAATTCTCCACCGTTGTCACTTCGAAATATTTTTATGTGAGACTCGAATTGATTTTGAACAAAAGTGAAGAATTGTTTTAAAAGAGTTTGTGCTTCATTTTTATGTCGCATTAAAAATATCCAAGTGAATCGAGAAAAATCATCCACAATGGTAAGAAAATAATGAGCACCAGTAAGAGAAGGGTGTCGATAACGACCCCAAATATCACAATGAATGATTTCAAAAGGTTTTATTGAAGAAATTGAACTTGTACTGAAAGGTAAACGACTCTGCTGCTGCTGGAATCAATTGCAGCGTGGGTTGAGCTCAACAAGCGTTGTTTCTCCTCCTGAGAAACAGAGGCATAAGCTTGTCGGATTGAGGGAAGGGGATGCATCAACAGAATCTGTCCACGAATTGCACTGTAAGTTTCGTTCAATCCCATCAAGAATTGCATTAGTTTCTGTTGGTCTTGCTGTGCCCCATGGGCTGTGTTATCATAGGATGCCAGTTCATCCCACAGACCCTTTAATTTGGTGTAATAAGAGGAAACCGAGAGTTGTTCTTGTCTGAGATAAGCAATATCTCTTTGTATTTCAAAAATACGAGGTGCATTGCTTTGGGAGAATCGCTCATTGAGGTCTTCCCAAACCTCATGAGCAGTGGGGTAGTAGATTACGCTGTTGGAGATGTCTGGACTGAGTGCATTGATAATCCATGAATGCACCATGTCGTTACACCGAGACCATGTTGCATATCCTTCGGGATCAGTTTCTTTTGAAGGAATTTTGATTGAGTTGTTGACAAAACCCAATTTGTTTTTGGAATTTAAGGCTAAAGTCATAGCCCTCTTCCAGGTTGAGTAATTATCTCCGTTGAGGGGTTTGGAGACCAAGATTAGGCCTGGGTGATCAGAATGATGGGTGAAATAAGGGTTTGAAATATTTGACTTTGAGAGATCTGCAGTAGCAGCATGAACGACTGCTTGATTTTCCATGCCTGTGTTGATTGCTAGAGGATTCTCTTCTGTGGACATGTTGACTGGGAAAGAAGACTATGCACTCTTGATGATTTGAATGCAGTGAAGAGTAACGATGAATCAAAGTAAATTTAGGATCTTTGATTTTGCTCTGATACCATGAAAAGATGGAATAAGAGTGTATATTGATTGAATGAGTATTACAGAAATTGAGTCCAGTATTTGTACATCAAGATATTCCTACAAGTCAGGAATATAGCTACATTGTAGGGAAAGATAAAGACTAATATAGAAAGATAATATTTACTAATTATCTACTTCCATATACATGAGATATTGTATTTCAACTTGCTAACAACCTCTACTCAAAAAGTCAGCTCCCAGACCTCGAACATCTTCCTGCCCCGAGAATTTTCAGCTCTCACATGCATTATGAAACCTTGCCACAGTCCATTAGGGGTTCTGGTTGCAAGATTGTTTACATATGCAGGAATCCTTTGGATCAACTTGTCTCTTATTTTCATTTTGTTCGCAAGTTCAAACGAGAGAATGTCAAGCCTTTAACATCAATTGATGAGGGTTTTGACAACATTTGTCGTGGTATCCAGAGTTATGGACCCTTTTGGGATAGTGTGTTGGGGTATTGGAAAGCAAGTTTGGAAAGACCAGACAAGGTGCTGTTTTTGAAATATGAAGATTTGAAAAAGGATATAACATTTAACTTGAAGAAACTGGCTGAGTTCCTGGGATTGCCTTTCACTGAGAAAGAAGAGAAAGAAGGGGTCATTCAAGAAATATCGAAGCTGTGTAGCTTTGACAATCTCAGGAATTTGGAAGTGAACAGAACTAGTGTTCATCCTTTGGGGCCTCTAAATAGTGTCTTCTTTAGGAAAGCCAAGGTGGGAGACTGGTGCAATGATCTAACTCCTTCCATGGCAGAACGTTTCTTGAAGATAGTGGAAGAAAAGTTGGCTGACTCTGGCTTATCCTTCAAAGTATCTGAATAATCCTGCAAAGTAGTGATCTCTCCCATCTCTGGCCGATTCAGCAGCTTGCCTCTCTGTTATCATTATGATTTTTATTGTTATTTGTTTTAGCTTTGAAAACAATCCCTCTGCTGAATTTGGTGTGCTTAATTAGGTCACTTGCGGAGGATCGAAGTGCTTTCTTTTGACTCTATATGAATAAGCGCTTTCAATTTTTAACATTGTTTTTACTTGAATAGTTATTGTTTAAAAAACCACTCATAAGAAATATAACAACATTTTTATTTTATTTTACGAAAAGGTATCATTGAGAAAAGAAAGCAGCAACAAGATAATTATATCAATCGAAGTCATGAAGCCTATTTGCTTAACTAACTCTATTTTTTTAATTCCATGATAATAAACAACAATAGAAACTTGTAAGTACGCAACTTTAAAAATTTCATAAAAGAGAAATTAAGATGGGTTATATAAAAAGAACAATTGATTTTTGAAAAAGAATATCTTAATCTTATTCCTGAACAAAACACAAATTGAATGGTATTTTACTATAAACATCTCAAATATATTTTTGATTATTTAATAAAATAATATATCTAATGTATTTTTAAATAAGTAATTTTAATGACATTTAAAAGAGAAAAATAAATAAAGGGTGAAAACAGGTTTAACATGTGGGTTGGGTGAATACAAACCTAACCCATTTTAAAAAAAAAGACAAATATATGGGCCTGAAGTTTTTTTTATTAAAGAAATATGAAAACAAAATAGCAAAGCAAATGATGCATCACCTATTATGAATCTTATGATATACGATATGCCGTCTATTTATCTAGATTTTAACCATTAAAATAAAGTTAAAAATTTGAGATTGAGTGTTTTACAACTATTTCTTAAATAATAAACACTTTTAGAATATCAATATAATTATTATCAACTCAAAACATCCCAGGTTTGAAAAATATTGTTTTTTTCCCAGCAAAATAGAAGCTAAAAATCTCAATGACTCTATTCTTTTCAAAAGGAATGCATTGACACAAAGTTTGTCTTGTTTTAAGACAATAATGACTCTATTCTTTTCAAAAGGAATGCATTGACACAAAGTTTGTCTTGTTTTTAGACAATATCGAGAGTTAAAATAACAAGTGCCAATCACCCCATTAAACTTCTTTATTTAAGATTAACCCAAACAACAATAAGTTTGGCATTTTTATTATTAGAATGTAGCTAGCCAAGCTCATGCTTATGTGTGAGGGGAAGGAAGGAAAGGAATGACACAAATATGATATGTCTCTATTAAAAAATCATCTTATTTAAGAGTTTAAGCTATTAAGTGAGGTCATATTATATAATTTATATTATTTTCTAATACACTCCTCCAAGTAAAATTTTTTTTGAGTTTGAAACTTGCATACAAGTTCACATTACCTTTTACTTGATTTTTATCAAATAAAATAAGAGTGGTGAGATTCGAACTCGTGATCACTGGGTCAACAAAACTCTGATGCCATATTAAGAAACCATCTCACCTAAAAACTTAAGCTGTTAGGTCAAGTTTTATAATATAATTTATATTATTCTGTATCCTGTTAAGTGAGGTTATATAATATAATTTATATTATTATTATATCTTAGACCGTAGAAGAGAAGCTGGGTGGAAATGCTTTAACCGTCCTATATATGGGGTGCATCGTCCTTAATTCCCTCGTGTTCTTGTAAGTGAAGATATCGTAATATATATATTTTATTTTTTCTTATTATAATAATAAAAAAATAACACTGTCGGCAATGTTTTTGAAAAATATGGGTGAGTTAATTATTGGGAATTCCTTTCACCGAACAAAGAAGAAAAGGAAGGGGCTATTAAAAAAATAATAGGAGGCTGTGCAGCTTTGACAATATCAAGAAAAAAGAAGAGGCAGACCCCCTCTTAATAATTGACCCCAATTATGCATGAGAAGAAGAGGGGATCTCGGGGTGGGTCTCTCCAAGATCATGAGAAGAAGAGCTAGACCCTCTAACAATAATTAACACATCTAATAATTAATTAACTAAAAAAACTGAGCATTCATCTAGAAGACATGTGACAATGTATGTCTATTAATTGATCTCTTTTACTTGCTACGAATTTTTTTATACGATTGATTGAGGGTAATTATAATATATTTTATTCTTTAATATTAAACTAATCAGATAGACTTTTAATTTTAGAATTCCTCTTTTTTTATTCACATGCTCAATTTGCATATTTTTTTTTTTTATTTTTTATTTTAAATTGTTGTAAATAATTTTGATGTACTAATATAAAAAAATTAAAAAACTAAAAACAAATTATTATAATATATTTCTTAATAAAAAACATGCCATAGATTGGCGGGGAGCTTTCTTACATTGGGCTCTTTTCCTCCATGCTGCTCACCACACAAGTTCTCCTTCGCTGTGTTCATGTAGACGGCCAAAATCTCTTCAAACGTAGAAACGATACGTCATTTTTAGCTCAGATTCCGACCACCCTCGCAGTGCCAGGAAAACTAGATCATAGAACCCTTTTTGTAACTTATTAAAAACAAAAAACACCCAAAAAGCAATCATAGAACCCAAAAACTAATTTAGCAATCCAAAAAATGGTTTCAAAAATCATCAAATGAGTAAATCAACCTGTAATCTACTTAATCCAATCAAAACCTAACTGCTTTTTTTTATTTATTTAATAACTTGAATTTCAGTAACGTAATGATGCACGGTGGAGCATCATAATATAGTGCCAATGCTGAGGTAGGAGGGCATCTCGGGGTAGGTCACTCCGAGATCATGTGAAGAAGAGCTAGACCCTCTCTATAATTAATATATCTAATAATTAATTAAAACTATTGTGTGTTAATTGATCTCTTTTACTTACTGCATTAGATTTGTGCACTCAAGGAATGCTTCGGCTATATAATTAACATCTCTAGCTAGCTTCATTGGCATTGCGCTCTTTTATACCACCCCCCCTGCTTACCACGCCTTTTCTCCTTCGTTATCTTCATGGAGACGACCACAATCTCTACAAACAGAGAAAACGTGCCGACAGATGAGATTCAAGGTTTGGTTGCTGGCCTTCCTGGGGAGAAAAACTGGGATGGATCTCCCCTTTATTTCTATAAAGGAGTCTGGTATCCAGCTTTCGCCATTAGAGGGGCTATTTCCTTTCAGCAGCATTTCATTGCACGAGACACCGATATAATACTAGCAAGCATGCCAAAATCAGGCACCACTTGGTTAAAAGCTCTCACGTTCTCTGTTGTTAACCGCAACATTTACAGCCCCACTGAGAGTCCCTTACTCACCACCCCACCCCATGACCTCGTTCGTTTTTTTGAGGTGGACCTCTACGCAAAACACCAGCTCCCAGATCTCGAACAGCTTCCTTCCCCGAGAATTTTCAGTTCTCACACCCATTATGAAGCCATGCCACCGTCCATTAGAGGTTCTGGTTGCAAGATCGTTTACATATGCAGGAATCCTTTGGATCAACTTGTCTCTGCTTTTCATTTTTTTCGCAAGTTCAAACGAGAGAATGTGAAGCCTTTATCATCAATAGATGACGATTTCGACAACGTTTGTCGTGGTATCCGGAGTTTTGGACCCTTTTGGGATAGTGTGTTGGGGTATTGGAAAGCAAGCTTAGAAAGACCAGACAAGGTGCTGTTTTTGAAATATGAACACTTGAAGGATGATATAACCTTCAACTTGAAGAAACTGGCTGAGTTCCTGGGGATTCCTTTCACCGACAAAGAAGAGAAAGATGGGGTCGTTGAGGAAATATCAAAGCTGTGCAGCTTTGACAATCTCAGGAATTTGGAAGTGAACAGAACTGGTGTTCGTCCATTGGGGACTCCAAATAGTGCTTTCTTTAGGAAAGCAAAGGTGGGAGACTGGTGCAATGATCTAACTCCTTCCATGGCCGAACGCTTTTTGAAGATAGTGGAAGAAAAGTTAGCTGGCTCTGGCTTATCCTTCAAAGTATCCGAATAATCTTGCAACTGCTTAGTGATCTCTCCCATCTTTGGCCAATTAAGCAGCTTGCTTCTCTGTTATTCATTATGATTTGTTTTTTTTTTTTCTTGCGCTCTGAAAATAATCCTTCCTCTAAATTCAACCTTTTTTATATATAAACACACGGTTTTGAATTGATTCAGGTTACTCAGTTGAATCCATAACTATAGTGAAATTAATAATTTTGATCTCAACAACGTAGAAATGAACGTTATCCGTGGCTGAGAATTTCTTGATGATTGTAGAAGAAAAGTTTGGTGGATCTGGAGGTCATTTCGGGATTGACAGGATTTTAGTTTAAGAAAAATGGATAGGAATTTACTCAATCAAAGATGATCAACTAAGTAAATCAACCTGTAATCTACATAATCCGATCAAAACCTATTTTTTTTATTTTATAATTTTGATCTCAATAACAACCATGCACGGTGGAGCATAGCAATAGCTTTTCATGCGATCGTGGTTGGAGGAGGGGATCTCGATCGGGGGTGGGTCACTACAAGATCATGTGAAGAAGAGCTAGACCTTATATGTAATAATTAATTAACTAAAAAAACTGAACAATCATCTAGAAGAAACGTGACAATATATGTCTATTAACTGATCTCTTTTACTTGCTACGTTAAATTTCTTGCACTCAAGGGTAATGCCTGATTATTTTAATTATGCGTTCCTATCCACTGAAAAAAATCACTCCGCTGAATATTGTGCGGTAAATTAGATCACTTGTGGAGGACCGAATTGCTTTCTTTTGATAGCTTTGTGGAAACTTGTCTCATAGTTAAGTTTCCAGCACCAAACACAAGTGGGAAAATTTAGGGGGAATGTCGAGGAAGACAAAGGATTAAAATATAAATGTCATGTTTATGCGTGAGGAGAGGAGGGGAGGAAAGGAATGACAGAGATAAGATAAAATGGATAATTACAAATTATTGATAATAAAGGCTGAAAATATTTTTTTTAATTCTAACTTAAATAAAAAATAGGTCATCAATAATTAAGGATGAAATAACATTTTAAAAAAAATTGAGGGATGAGAAGCACATCAAACAAAAAAGTAAATAAACTTGATGATGCAATGGCTAAACTAGCCGAACCTGCTATCCGGGTCAAAGAATTAGCCATGTTGATTTTTTTCCCATAAATTTGTATCTAAAAAATGGGCCAACAAATTAATGTTGCATGATGCTTTTGGAAGGTATAGCCCATGCGTGTGGGTCTTTTAGGTTAGGTCTACGTGCTCGGGCATTTAATCTCTTTTAATTTAAAGAGGAAGGGACCTTTTCTTTTCTTAAAAAATAAAATTACCGAGACAAGTCACTGTCCCAGGTAGACGACACGTCATCGTCCACTCCAGATTTCAATCACCCTCGTTGTACCCGAAAAATTAGGGTTCTGGATTTTTAACCAAGCATATCCATTTTCAACTCATTTAAAGCCAAGAACCAATCATCGAACATGCCGAACTAATTTAGCGGCCCTATAAATCCAACAAAAAATTAAACCGAATAAATTCAAAATCAGGCACCATCTGGTTAAAAGCTCTCGCATTCTCTATTTGTAGAGTAGGGGAAATTCAAAAAAGTTTTGTTTTTGCATGAGGGGCAGGAAGGGAGAAGAGATTTGGAAAGGAATGCTAGTACGTAGTCGTGATATATCTCCTCTTTTGCTTTAGACAAGGTTACCAATCCAAGCAATGCTAGTAGTAACTATATATGGTTTTGGCCATCGATCCTTGTGCTATATACTAGCTACTCCTTATTATGAACGTACGTGAAGAGATTGTTCGTGCTTTAAGCGAATCTTTAATGCAAGAAACTTCAAGATTTGAGCCTGCAAGTATATCATGTATTGATGGGTTAACAAGAGTGGCTTTTTTATTATTAAAAACAAAGAAAACCCCAAAATTGGTTGTATTTATTGTCTGTGCATGTGCGGTTTTTAAAAAGAAGAGTGGCTTTTTTATTATTAAAAATAAAGAAAACCCCAAAATTGGCTGTATTTATTCCCTGTGCTGTGTCTCTTTAGTATATTACAAATGATATAAAACATGTTGATGTTTTATTGTGTTTCTAGACACAAATCACTGTAGATTTTAACAATAAAATTATCATTTTATCCTTCAAACTGCAAAATTTAACTCTCATTGCTAGGGATATTTTGGATATTTTCAAAGAACAGGCGTTGGATTTACAGATTGTTTGGAGATGAATTGATATTTTCTGTTTTTATTTACATAATGAAGCGACCGATTTACCATTAAATACTGACAAGAAGATAAAGGCTACTTAGTTATTTTTTCATTTTTTTGCCTGAATTCAAACAGTGAAAGGTTCAAAGAACAGGCGTTGGATTTACAAAGGTTCTTGTTGCAACATTGTTTACATATGCAGGAATCCTTTGGATCAACTTTGTCTCTTATTTTCATTTTGCTCGCAGCTACAAACGAGAGGATATCAAGCCTTTATCTTCAATTGATGAAATTTTCGACAACGCTTGTCGTGGTATCCTAAGTTATGGACCCTTTTGGGATAAAAGATAATAAAATGCTGATTGTATTACACTGAATAATCAGATTTTCAATTGATTGAATTACATGTTTACAGTACCACTATATATATAGCTTTTACAGCAATCTAACATAAGACTATACAGCTGTGTATATTGATTTGCAAGATCAAATCTTCCTTATTCGAAATAGCTGTTTTGACGGAGGATTAATTGTGGCTGCTGTGATTATGGGTTTTGTTACCGTTGCTGCTTGGTCAATGTCCTGATCTTCATCCTGAAGATCATCACCTGTGTCCTGGATATGTGCAGCCGTTACATGATCTTCTACATGGGATAGTGTGTTGGGGTATTGGAAAGCAAGTTTGGAAAGACCAGACAAGGTGCTGTTAATTTTGAAATATGAAGATTTGAAAGAGGATATAACCTTTAACTTGAAGAGACTAGCAGAGTTCCTGGGATTGCCTTTCTCTGAGAAAGAAGAGAAAGATGGGGTCATTCAAGAAATATCTGAGTTGTGCAGCTTTGACAATCTTAAGAATTTGGAAGTGAACAAAAAATGGTTTCTATCTAAAAAGTGGACCTTCAAACACAACCTTCTTTAGGAAAGCAAAGGTGGGAGAATGGTGCAATGATCTAACTCCTTCCATGGCCGAACGTTTTTTGAAGATAGTGGAAGAAAAGTTGGCTGGCTCTGGCTTATCCCTCAAAGCATCTGAATAATCTCGCAAACTGCTTAGTGATCTTTCGCATCTCAGTTAATAATCTCGCAAACTGCTTAGTGATCTCTCGCATCTTAGTGAATAATCTCGTAAACTGCTTATTCATTATGTTTTCTCTTTGTATTTCTGCTCTGAAAATAATCACTCCGCTGAATATTGTGCGGTAAATTAGATCACTTGTGGAGGATCGAATTGCTTTCTTTTGATAGCTCTGATTACTTGGTTATTGTTGTTCCTTTTTATTAAAGGGGAGAGACTGCCGGTGACGGGGTAACAGTCCTGCCGTTGCCAAGGGAGAGAACGAGGCCAGGGAACTATTACGGGTGGCTGCTCGTGTGTGTATTTTTTTTCAGCGTTTTTGCCCGCAATTTAACAATCATCTGTGTCTCCTTGTTCGTTATTTTATGCTCATCCCCCGTCTGTTCCTCCGTGTCTCCTCCATGCATGGTTTCTCTACAATTTATATATATATATATATATAAACAAAAGAAACTCAGAATTTCTAATCAAAATGAATATATATGCTATCAAATAATTTCTCTTCTGAGAATCAAGATGTCAGGCATCTATCTGCTGATCACTTTACTCGAGCAATAACTATTTGTTGTTATCCAGCGAGACCAAATTTTTGAAGAAGATAGAGAAGGTACCTTGTTCGAGTGACTGTAATGGTGGACGCATCGCGAGTAATTAATTTGCGAGCTCAAATAATGAACATCTTAGTTTTTTAAAAGAGGAGAGAGAGAGGTTACTGAATAAAATTTATATTCTAGTATCTTAGATCGAGTTTTATTTTTGGGTTGATTTTTATTTCTGAGGTGTTGCTTTTTTAGATCATAGATAATTTTATCATGGTTTTCTAATGTGTTTTAGGTGAAAATAGATTGAGAAATAGGTTTTCATGTCTCAAATTTGAATCAGAATATATATTTTTTCATAAAAAATTTGAAACAATCAAGTTTTATTTATTAATCTAAATAAATAAAAAAAAAAACAATAGAGTTTCTTCGTCTCAGAAAAAAAATAATCTTTTAATGACAACTTTGATGAAAGTCACCTTATATATTTACTCATTGTTTATATTTAAATTATTTTTTGTGACTGAACCCCCAAGACGCCGTTATTTTTTACTTCAGAATCAATAAGAATGGTGTCCCTGTTGTTAGAGAATATAAATCATATTATGGGGCCTCACTTACAAGCTTAAGATTTTAGGTGAGATGGTTCCTTAACATGGTATCAGAGCCTTGTTGACTCAGCGGTTACGAGTTTGAATTTCACCATCCCCATTCTATTTGATAAAAATCAAGCACAAAGTGATGTGGGTCTGTGCAAGTTTCAAGCCGAAAGGGTTTTCACTTGAGGGGGTCTGTTAGAGAATAATATAAATCATATTATGAGGTCTCACTTATAAGCTTAAACTTTTAGGTGAGATGGTTCCTTAACACCTATGGGAAGGCTACAAAATCCAGAGAGCCTTTCGATGATTGGAAAGGCATCATAAAAGCATTGCCGACAGTGTCAAATTTTATTTATTTTTTTAATTATTATTATAAAAAATAATGAAGTTATAAATGGGTTTGAAACATGTTAAATAGAATAACAGTTGTGATAATTTAATATTTTTTATAGCTATGAATGATTGAAACAGGCTTCAGAATTCTTACTGCTCAAAAAATGGTTCAGAATTCTTTGAATCCAAGGAGGTAAAGGAGGGCTTTGAGTGAATTCTTTTCGGAGTTTGGAAATTAATTGAATAGATATTTTTTTTAATTAAATTATGTGTCTTGTCCGACTTGTATTTATTTTAACTAATTTTATGAATTTTCTAAAATTAATAATTATATAAATTTCTAATAATTCTAAAATTTATGAGATTTAAACCGGTAACTTCTGCGCAGCAAATATAGAGCTTGACGAAGCATCTCTATCAAACTGGTAGCTTATACTGTAATAATTCCACCAGTACAGTACATTCCCGGATTACATTTGAGTTATTATTCATCCTTCTTTCTTTTCAATTTCCCCCCTTCCAAATTATATCCCGCCAGTGACAAAACAGAACGACATCGTAGATGCTTTCATTTTCTCTGCAATTGAAAAGAATCATGCAGAAACTCATCCTGATAAGAAACAATTTTTTCAAGATTTTAAGAATGCTAACTGGTTTATCGTTAATATAGTAGCGTGAACACCATTTTCTTACTACTACCACACAGCAATTACATTCCATATTTTTTATTTGATTTAAAATAAAAAAAAAACATCTTATTTCACCCTTTTGTTATAAAAAAATTATTTTTTCTATCTCAATCGCAAGATTATTCAGATACTTAATTTGAATGATAAGCAAGAACTAACCACTTATTTTTAGTTTTTTTTATGCTTATAATATTTATTTTGATTTCGATTTTGTCTTTTTTGTTTTTGTTTTTATTTGCTCTTCTATTAAAGTTTTTGGTTTTTTTTTTATTCTATGAGATAATTATATGGTTTTCATTGCTTTTTTGTTTAAATGTTTTGCTTATTCTTGAAAGCAATTTAATAATTTTCATTATTTGGACAATAATAATAATGATAATTTTAATTGTTATAGTCATGATAATAATAGTGTTGTAACAATGGATTTTCAATGATGTTATTTTCTTTTTATAGGTAGAAAATCAGCTACTTATTTTTTGTTGTCTAGTTATAGTTAAGAGTTTATACAATTTATAATTTATTATTGTGTTTAATTTAAATTAGATTATTAAATGAACTCGTCTTAATATAGTGAATTTAATGATTCAAGTATCCAAATCTTCTTGTTTTTTAATGGTGATGATAATTTTATGTTGATGTTGAAACCTATTAAACAAATAAATTTATATCGATTTAATATAATTATTATAATCGCTTAATATGGTTTGTTTAATTCTAAAGTTAAGTCATACAGTTTTAAGTAAAGTAGATAAGAAATTAAAACAATGAATTCAGAAATAAAGGTATTCATATAATTTTTGCTTATTAAATGTTGATAATGATTGTTGTGTTTAATTTAAATCGAATTATAAAATGAACTAATTCTAATACAATAAATTCATAAATTCAGGTATCTGAATCTTCTTGTTTTTTTTTAATGATGATGACTATTTTATGCTCGTAATTTTGATTAAACCTACTAAACAAATAAATTTATATCGATTTAAAATTTTTATATTTGATAGGAATCCTGCATTTTACAAAAAATTTATATAAAAAAATATAATTCCAGCCGTAACGAGATACGAGTAAGTGGCAAGTTATAATAGATTTGTAGTATAATTGAGTAGATATACTGTTTGTTGTACGCCTGATTCGGCTATATAAATGCATCAAGAGCTAGCTTTATTGGCATTGAGTTCTTTTGTACCATCTCCCTGCTTACCACGCCTTCTCTCCTTCGTTATCTTCATGGAGGAGACCACAATCTCTCCAAACGGAGAAAGCGTGCTCAGAGATGAGATTCAAGGTTTGGTTGCTGGCCTTCCTGGGGAGAAAAACTGGGATGGAACTCCCCTTTATTTCTATGAAGGGGTCTGGTATCCAGCTTTCGTCATTGGTGGGGCTATTTCCTTTCAACAACATTTCATTGCACGAGACGACGATATAATACTAGCAAGCATGCCAAAATCAGGCACCACTTGGTTAAAAGCTCTCACGTTCTCTGTTGTTAACCGCAACATTTACAGCCCCACTGAGAGTCCCTTACTCAGCACCACACCTCATGACCTCGTTCGTAACTTTGAGATGGTTCTCTACTCAAAAAACCAGATCCCAGATCTTGAACAGCTTCCTTCCCCAAGAATTTTCAGTTCTCACTCCCATTATGAAAACTTGCCACCGTCCATTAGAGGTTCTGGTTGCAAGATTGTTTACATATGCAGGAATCCTTTGGATCAACTTGTCTCTGATTTTCATTTTATTCGCAAGTTGAAACGAGAGAATGTCAAGCCTTTATCATCAATTGATGAGGGTTTCGACAACGTTTGTCGTGGTATCCAAAGTTATGGACCCTTTTGGGATAGTGTGTTGGGGTATTGGAAAGCAAGTTTGGAAAGACCAGACAAGGTGCTGTTTTTTAAATATGAAGACTTGAAGGATGATATAACCTTCAACTTGAAGAAACTGGCTGAGTTCCTGGGGATTCCTTTCACCGAAAAAGAAGAAAAGGATGGGGTTATTGAAGAAATATCAAGGCTGTGCAGCTTTGACAATCTCAGGAATTTGGAAGCGAACAAAAATGGTGTTCATCCTGCGGGGCCTTCAAATAGTTCCTTCTTTAGGAAAGCAAAGGTGGGAGACTGGTCCAGTGATCTAACTCCTTCCATGGCAGAACGTTTTTTGAAGATAGTGGAAGAAAAGTTGGCTGGCTCTGGCTTATCCTTCAAAGTATCTGAATAATCTCCCAAACTACTTAGTGATCTCTGGTGTTTTGGCTGATTCTGCTCCTTGCTTCTCAGTTATTCGTTATGATTTTATTTTATTTTATTGCGCTCTGAAAATAATGCTTCTGTGATCTTTTATCGTATGATCAAATATTTTATTTGACGCTTATACATATTAAATTTTATTATCAATAACTTCTTTTTGCTGGACCAGCTGAAATATAGCTGTCTTCGGTGAATTCAAACCCATTTATTAACAACATGTTTTTTGAAATATTAATATCACTTTCCCCACTTATTTTTTTTTTCATGGAATTAAATGTTTTTCCGACATAGCTTTTAATTTCTTGCCTACTTCCTCCTGTATTCCACTCGTGAAGTCAGATTCTTACCGGCATTGATTTGATCTTGTTGTGTATATAGCAGAGGATATAAAAAAATATCATCAATAATTTCTTCGTGCTGGACCAACTGAATTATAGCTGTCTTCGGTGAATTCTAACATTTATTAACATGTTTTTTGAAATATCAATATCACTTCCCCCACTTCTTCTTCTTCTTCTTTTTTATTTTTATTTTTTTTTCTTATCATGGAATTAAATGTTTTTCAGACATTACAAAACAACTAAAGGGCGTGGCCTTTCCACTGTAGCACCAGACTCAGGTGACTGTGGATTCGAGCAGTGCACGCCCGGTTTTGGCCCTCGGGCGCGCGGCAGAAGGGGCTGGGAAACGAGGCTATTTTCGGTTTTTCCTTTTGATTTTCTTTTTTTTTAAATATTCAGTTGTGAACAGTGTATTGACTATTTCGCCCCGGTAAAAAGACAAAATAAGGGTTCCGGCTGAGGGGTACCGTCGTAATTGCGCGCGGCCGGACCGGTCCGGTCCTGTCCGCCGCAACTTTTTAATTTTTTATTATTTTCTTAAATGGCTAAATACGGTTTTAGCCTCTAATAAGACAAAAACACTGAATTGGGTGCAGGGTTAGAACGGTAATTGGCCCTAATTTTTGAATTTTTTATTCGGCGTCTGTCAGGGCGTGAGGCGCACGCGCCAGGCGGTTTTCCGCCTCATGTCCTGTTCAGGTGGCGCGTGCGGCATCCTCGGGTGGCCAAAAATTGTCTACGGAAGACGAACGATGCGTCGCCGAGTGGTCTTCCTCCCGCGGTGGTGTGTGTAACCAATAAATGTCCGTGGACGCGGCGGAGGCCGGTTAAAGCCGCCGGCCACGTTTCTCTCTCTCCTGCACGTCAATGTGCAGGAGAGTCCCCCATATTGTGTTACTTTTCACTTCGGTCCCTATACTTTTAATTTCGATTTTGGTCCTCATTTCTTTGATATAAGTTTTGATTTTATTCGATTGGGTCCTCCGATTTTAATTGATTGAATGTGAAAGTTTCACTTCGGTCCTTCTACTTTCAATTTCCCGGTTGGCTGTATATAACTCAATCAATTCGGTACAAAAGTTCCGATTTTTGCAATTTTGTCCTCTGATTTCAATTGACAATAAATGTAATTTGCATTTCAGCCCTTGGACTTTTAATTTTTTAATTTAATCCCTTTATATTTGATTTTCATTTCAGCACTTACACTTTTATTTTTTTAATCCCTACTTTTGTCCATGTATATATAAGTGTATTTAACACAACAACAACAACAACAACAACAACAACAACAATAATAATAATAATAATAATAATAATAATAATAATAATAATAATAATAATCATGATTTAATTATTTTTCATTCTTAGTCTTTTGTTATTTTTTTTCCCTCCCGATAATTTGATAAAAAAAAATTTCCCGGTAATAGCAATGATAATTTTTTTAATTTTATTTTTATCTTTTGTTAAAGTTTCTGGAATATTTTTAGTCTTTCATTTATTTATGTTTCTTTCATTATTAAGATAATAATAATTATTATAATAAGAATAATAATAATAGTGATTATTATTAATATTATAATAATAGTGATTATGTATTCTATTATTATAATAATAGTGATTATTTATTCTTTCATAATAATAATAATAATAATAATAATAATAATAATAATTTTTAATTTGTTTTTCTTGCTTGCTGTTTTGTTCATGCTTTTTAATTTTTTTCCCTCGGTATAATTTAATAATTGTTTTTGTTTTTATTCTAGCGGCAATAATAATTTTAGATATTAAGACTCCGATGTTGCTATTGTGATAATATTTTAAATTAATAATGCTTCCTTTTCCCTTTTTTTTTTTTGCTCTTTCTATTAATTGATTTTTATAATTTTATTATCTGCACAATAATGATTTCAGTAATTTGTTTTTTTTCTTATTCAAATATTTTGCTCTTTTTTCTAATGTTAGTGCGCGCTCTTTTGTGATCGTTTATGACGTAATACCTATATTCTAAAAAATGTAATTTATGCTTACGTGACAAACTCAACTCAAAATTTTAAACATGTTATCTTTTAATCTATAATTTTTATTTACTTATATCATATAAATTTATCATTGTAGATTTAATTATGTTAAATTATATACAAAAAAATACCCGCGGCAACGCGCGGACAATTAGCTAGTAGCTTTTAATTTCTTGTCTACTTCCTCTCTGTATTTCTCTCGTGAATTCGAGATTCCTAACTAGCCACGTCATCAAGGACAAAATCTTTATTTCATTGTTCAATGTCAGACAATTTTTTTTTAAAAAAATATCCCTAAGTAGCCCTTGATTTCTTATCAGCATCCAATAGTAAATCAATAATTTTAATATGCAAATAAAAATAGGAAATACCGAATTATCCCCAAACAATCTGTAAATACAACATAGGTTTCCTTTAATTTTTTTGGTTTTCAGGTTTTGATTTGTTGTAGTTTATCCTCCAAATAAATTAATTATATATTTTGCTTTTTTTTTCGGCTCTTATCCTTGTAAGTTTTTATCTATTTAATTTCTTTTGATTTTTTCAGTCCTTCTTGAACAATCTTTATTTTTTATCCATTTTTATGCATCTATGTTTTTAGTTTTGATTTTTGATATTTGTCATTTTTTTACTGTTAGGGTTTTAATTGTATTCACATTAATCCTGAAATTTTAATTTTTATTGGTTATCATTTTAAAATTGATATTTCTTCTTCTTTTTATTTGTTCTTATTTTAGGATTTTATGTTATTTTTATTTGATCTTTAGATCAAATGATTTTTTATGCTCATAATATTTATTTTGGTTTTGTCTTTTTTTTGTTTGCTTTTTTGTTAAAATTTTTGGAGCTTTTTTTTTATTCTTTGCGATAATTATATCGTTTTCATTGTTTTGGCAGTTATAATAATAATTTTAATGATATTTTTAAATTTTTTTTCTTGCTTGTTCTTTTGTTAAAGTGTTTTGCTTATTCTTCAAGTCAAATTAATAATTTTAATTATTTGGAAAATAATAGTAATAATAATTTGAACTGTTATAGTCATGATAATAATAGTGACGTAACAATGGATTTTCAATGATGTTATTTTCTATTTATAGGTAGAAAATCAATTGTTTTTTTGTTTACACAATTTATATTTTATTATTATGTTTAATTAATTAGATTATTAAATGAACAAATCCTAATACAATGAATTCAATTATTCAGGTATCCGAATCTTCTGACTTTTTTAATGGTGATGATAATTTTATGTCGATGATTTCGTTGAAACCTATTAAATTAATAAATTTACATCGATTTAAAGCTCATATATTTTGTTGGAAACTCGTGCTTCACAAAAATTCTATTCAGATATATATTTTATCTAAATTTAAATTATTATATATATAAAAAAAAATCACAGCCTTAATATTTTGTGTTTTTTTTTAAATTAATTCTAGCTGCAGTGAAGTGAGTGACTATTATTTTATTTTAGGTTTAAATAAGTAATTTTATTTAAAAAATCTCCTTCACCATTAGGTTTTTTTAATGACATTAATAATAATTGTTATAATAATAGTAATAATAATCTAAATAGTAGTAAAAATAATGATAATGATGACAATAATAATAAAAATAAAAGTAATAATTGTAAATAATAACAACCAACAATAATAATAATAAATCACTAATTATAATAATGATGATGATAATAACAATAGTTAAGGTTGTCAAAAATATATTTTTGTATTATCACAGTCAATTTTATGTAACCCATGTTTGTCAAAATCACGAGTTGACTTGCAAAATTGTACTATTTTGTTATTCAACTCATCAAACCTTGTTAACTGTTGGGTCAAACTCGTTCAAAAAACGGTAAAATTGTACAAAATCGGTCTGATTTTACAATCCCTAGTTTTACTCAAAAATCTATCCCTTCTGCCTACAGTCCCGTACCCCCCCCTTTCTCTCTCCCCGTGCTAGCCCTAGGCCTGTCCCGTACCCCCTACCCTTTTTCTCTCCCCAGGCTAGCCCCCCCCTTCTTTTAAAATAAAAAAATAAAAAATAAAAAAAAATCAATATTTTTTAAATACTAATATAATGATATAATTGTTATGCATTTTTAATTTCCTTTAAATCATGTATAAACCTTAATTAATAAAATTTTATGGCCATAATTATATTATATTATATTGTATTCGAAAATTATTTATTTATGATTTTATAATTTTTCTACCTACACAATTTTAGTTGTGATTTTATGATTTTTTTATGGTAAATTTTAAATACGATTTTACTATTTTGATTTTACGATCCGAGTTCAGAAACAACTTCCTATTCGTGTTAAAATCATGATTTTGACAACCATGATATAACCATGTTGTTCACATGACTTTTTCTTGTGGTCCAAGAGGATTGATGACGTGGTTAGTTAGGAACCTTGACTTCACGAGAGACGAAGCAGAAAAGAAATTAAAGCCTATGCCGGAAAAACATATGACTCCATGATCAGAGAAAACAAAGAACTGGGGAAAGTGATATTGATATTTCATAAAACATGTTTTAATAAATGGGTTAGAATTCAACGACACAGCTATAATTCAGCAGGTCCAGCACGAAGAAATTACTGATAATAAAATTTAATATGTTTAAGTGTTTAGTAAAAAAACACAAATGAATCACACCAAACTCCTTATACACACACACACACACACACACATGGCAGATGCAATTCGAATGGTAGAAATATTTTTTTATTTATTTCTCTATTCTTTCAAGATCTACTATATTTTTTTTATTTTAATAATTCAAGTGGTGATTAAAAGTTAGGAAATTTTTTGCTAAATCGAGTGCGATTTTATTGTGTTTCTAGACACAGATGATTGTGGATTTTAACAATAAAATTATTATCTTACCCCTCGACTTGAAAAATTTAACCCTTGAAATCAAAGATATTTTGGACATTTTCAGGGGCATGTGTGGTGTTTTTCATATTGTTTAGGGTTTTCTAATATTTTTCTATTTAATTTGCGCAATGACATAATAGGTTTATGGGATAATGTTAACCACCTCAAACCTATTTCTGATTGATTAATATTAGAAGTAGTTTTCTAATATCTTCATCTTCTACTATGATGGGTTAGTGGAATTAAAAATGTAATGAAAAACTTGTCCTCTCTCTATCTATAAATAAGTATTCAGACAACTCATCAAAGTATATGAAACAATTTATATAAGAAAAAAATGAGTTAAGAAATAAAAAGTTCATTATAATTAAAGTATATAAAATATCTATAAATAGGTATTCAGACAACTCATCAAAGTATCTAAAGCAATTCATTTATTCTTTCATTATAATTAAGAGTTAGGGGAAATTCAAAAAAAATATATTCTTTAATTTAAGCTAAGTTTACATATGAGTCTTCAAACTTCTCTACTTTTGTGGTTTCATCCTAATCTTGTAATTTAAAAAGAATATTAAAATCTATTGCTATAATGACTCTCAATACACTAACAAGCACATTCTATCGGGAAATATTTTTTTTATTTGTTTTTATGACTCTATTTCCCAAAAGTTTTCCAAAAAATATGCAAATTAAGCATATGAATAAAAAAAGAGGTATTCTAATATTAAAAGTCTATCCGATTAATTTAATATTAAAAAATAAAATATATTATGACCCTCAATCAATGTTATAAAAAAATCATAGGAAGTAAAAGAGATCAATTAATAGACATACATTGTCACGTTTCTTCTAGATGAATGCTCAGTTTTTATAGTTAATTAATTATTAGATATGTTAATTATAGAGAGGGTCTAGCTCTTCTTCACATGATCTCGAGGTGACCCGCCCCGAGATGCCCTCCTACCTCAGCACTGCCATTATATTATTATGCTACTCGGCATCTACAACATCATATGAAGAAGATACCCTCTCTATAATTCATGTATATTAATTAATTAATTAATTAATTGATCAACTTAAAGAAACGAGGCAATGCTGAGGTAGGAGGGGATCTCGAATATAATTTTGATTAAATTATAGGATGTTAAAATCCACCGGAGGCAAGGCACCTCGCAAGCAGCTGGCTAAGGCTGCCCGCCACCACCTAAGGCGTGAAGAAACCTTACCGTTTCAGGCCAGGAACTGTGGCTTTGAAGACACGAATATGCGTGCTCTTGCTGTTGTTTTGTGAGTAAAAGAAAAAAAAAATTATTGAGAAATAGAAAATGAATTCTTACAAAGATTATCAACAAGTAGAATATGAAATACAAATTCTCTTCCCTCTCTTCTTAATTTCTTATACAACAAATGAAATTCAAACAAATTTTATTCCCTCTCGTCCCTCTCTTCTCAATTTCTTTCACAGACACATGAAATTCAAATCAAGAAATAGACAAATGAAATTTCTTTTTTCTATGCTCTCTTCTCTGCCATCCGAACATTCTTCTTCTTCTTCTTCTTCTCAAATCTATCAATCAAATTCAAATTCATCTTTCTCTTCTCTTCTCTTCTCTTCTCCTTTTCTTTTCCAAATTGATTTCTGTCAAACGGATTAAGTACTCATGTATTTCGTATTCATTGCTGCAATCTCATGCTTGGTTTATCAAAATAAGAGATTAAGTCAGGATGTTAGAGTATAAATAGAGAGTATACAAGGTGTATAAAGCATGGTTGTTGTAACACACAATGTGTGTGACAAATTAATAAAATTCAAATTTTCTTCTCCATTTATTTCCTCTGTTCTCTCTTCCCTTCTCTGCTGTCTCAATTTAGTTAGTTTACAGCAAATCTTCACAATCCTAACATGAATGATAAGCCATGAGCTACCCCACTTTTTGTCTATAATTATCTTGCTGCTGTATTCTTTTCGTAAAATAAAAGAAAAACGCTGTTATATTTCTTATTCTTATGAGTGGTTTTTTAAACAATAATTATTCAAGTAAAAAAAAGATGTTAAAAACTGAAAGCGCTTATTCAGTATGCAAGATTATTCAGATACTTTGAAGGATAAGCCAGAGCCAGCCAACTTTTCCTCCACTATCTTCAAGAAACGTTCTGCCATGGAAGGAGGTAGATCATTGCACCAGTCTCCCACCTTTGCTTTCCTAAAGAAGGCACTATTTGGAGTCCCCGAAGGACGAACACCAGTTCTGTTCACTTCCAAATTCCTGAGATTGTCAAAGCTGCACAGCTTTGATATTTCTTCAATGACCCCTTCTTTCTCTTCTTTCTCAGTGAAAGGCAATCCCAGGAACTCTGCCAGTTTCTTCAAGTTAAAGGTTAAATCCTCCTTCAAGTCTTCATATTTCAAAAACAGCACCGTGTCTGGTCTTTCCAAACTTGCTTTCCAATACCCCAACACACTATCCCAAAAGGGTCCAAAACTCTTGATACCAAGGCAAACATTGTCGAAATCGTCATCAATTGATGATAAAGGCTTGCCATTCTCTCCTTTGAACTTGCGAGAAAAATGAAAATCAGAGACAAGTTGATCCAAAGGATTCCTGCATATGTAAACAATCTTGCAACCAGAACCTCTAATGGACTGTGTCAAGGTTTCATAATGCATGTGAGAACTGAAAATTCTCGGGGCGGGAAGGTGTTCGAGGTCTGGGAGCTGACTTTTTGAGTAGAGGTCAATCTCAAAGAAACGAACGAGGTCATGAGATGGGGTGGTGAGTAAGGGACTCTCTGTGGGGCTGTAAATGTTGCGGTTTACAACAGAGAATGCGAGAGCTTTTAACCAAGTGGTGCCTGATTTTGGCATGCTTGCTAGTATTATATCGCTGTCTCGTGCAATGAAATGTTGTTGAAAGGAAATAGCCCCTCTCATGGCGAGAAGTGGATACCAGGCCCCTTTATAGAAATAAAGAGGTACTCCATCGCAGTTTTTCTCCCCAGGAAAGCCAGCAACCAAACCTTGAATCTCATCTCTCGGCACGTTTTCTCCGTTTGAAGAGATTGTGGTCGTTTCCATGAAGATAACGAAGGAGAAAAGGCGTGGTAAGCAGGGGGGTGGGACAAAAGAGCTCAGTGCCAATAAAGCTAGCTAGCTCTCCATGCATTTATATAGCCGAATCAGATGTACAGCACACAGTACAAGCTACTTAGCACTCATGAAAACTCCATTATTGATCTCAAGAATTACTGTACCACTAATTTTCTAACTAATCTTCCTTTCCTTGAGTGCAGAAATCTAATGTAGTAAGTAAAAGAGGTCAATTAATATACATATATTGTCTCGTTTCTTTTAGATGAATGCTCAGTTTTTTTAGTTAATTAATTATTAGATGTGTTAATTATAGAGAGGGTCTAGCTCTTCTTCTCGTGATCTCGGAGTGACCCGCCCCGAGATCCCCTCTACCTGCCACTATACTATTATGCTCCACCATGCATTATTAAGTTACTTAAATTCAAGTTATTAAATAAAAAAATTCAGTTAGGTTTAGATTGGATTAAGTAGATAACAGGTTGATTTACTTAGGTTATGATGTTTGATTGAGTCAATTCCTATCCATTTTTCTTAAACTCAACTCCTGTCAATCCTGAAATGACCTCCGAGATCCACCCAGCTTTTCTTCTACAATTATCAAGAAAATTTTAGAAGGACTCGTATAATTTTTCCGGTCACCCACCTGAAGGAACTATATATTTGGGACCCAGAAGAACGGGCTCCTTTTTTGTTCATTTCTTTTTTCCGGATATTGTCAAAGCTGCACAGATTATAATAGATAAGTGGCAGGTGACCAGCGCAACATTGCCGACAGTGTGAATTTTTTTTTTTATTATTATTATAATAAGAAAAATAATTTCATATTAAAATAGCTTCAATTACAAGAACACGAGGGAGTTAAGGACAATGCATCATTTGCTTTGCTATTTTGTTTTCATATTTCTTTAATAAAAAAACTTCAGTCCCACATGTTTGTCTTCTTTTTAAACAGGGTTAGGTTTGTATTCCCCCCAAGCCCATTTGTTAAACCTGTTTTCACCCTTTATTTTTTATTCTCTTTTAAATGTCATTAAAACTAGTTATTTAAAAATTCATTAGAGTTATTATTTTATGAAATAATTAAAGATATATTTGAGATGTTTATAGTAAAATACCATTCAATTTGTGCTTTGTATAGGAATAAGATTAAGATTTAAAAAAAAATATATATTATCAGTTGTTCTTTATATATAACCCATCTTGATTTCTCTTTTTATGAAATTTTTAAAGTTGCGTACTTACAAGTGTCTATTGTTTTTATTATCTTGGAATTAAAAAAATAATAATTAAAAAAATAGAGTTATTTAAGCAAATAGGCTTCATGACTTCGATTGATATATTTACATCGTTAATCAAAATTAATCTAAGATGTTTTTCGTTTCAGTATCCAAAAGAATAATGGTGCTTTGACTTGTTGAATCCTGTTTTTTTATGGAAACATCTTTCTCTATAATTATCTTGTTGTTGCTTTCTTTTCTCAACGATACCTTTGTTGAGACTGTTAGATTATGTGTTTGATTATGTGTTTGATCAGGTAATTTCAAGGAAGAAGAAGAAGATTTCAGTTGATATGCTGGAGAGGAAGAGAGAGAGAGAGACGAGAGTAAAGAAGAGAAAGAAAGGGAAAATGAAATTTCAAATTGTTGTACTATTCAATGTATTTTCTGCATACATAACTGGTGAGGCACTGTCCTTTTTATACACATCTCATATACTCTAGAGTATACACATATATTACAGAATATATACATGTATTTTTGCGGTATTTATACTCCATCAACCTTTTCGTAAAATAAAATAAAAATTTTGTTATATTTCTTATGAGTTTTAAACAATAATTATTCATGTAATAGAGTCAAAAGAAAGCAATTCGATCCTCCGCAAGTGAACAAATTAACCGCACCAAATTCAGCAGAGGGATTGTTTTCAAAGCTAAAAAAATAATAATAAAAATCATAATGATTAACAGAGAAGCAAGCTGCTGAATCGGCTAAAGAGGGAGAGATCACTAAGCAGTTTGTAGGATTATTCAGATACTTTGAAGGATAAGCCAGAGCCAGCCAACTTTTCCTCCACTATCTTCAAGAAACGTTCTGCCATGGAAGGAGGTAGATCATTGCACCAGTCTCCCACCTTTGCTTTCCTAAAGTAGGCACTATTTGGAGTCCCCGCAGGGTGAACACCATTTTTGTTCGCTTCCAAATTCCTGAGATTGTCAAAGCTGCACAGCCTTGATATTTCTTCAATAACCCCATCCTTTTCTTCTTTTTCGGTGAAAGGAATCCCCAGGAACTCAGCCAGTTTCTTCAAGTTGAAGGTTATATCCTCCTTCAAGTCTTCATATTTCAAAAACAGCACCTTGTCTGGTCTTTCCAAACTTGCTTTCCAATACCCCAACACACTATCCCAAAAGGGTCCAAAACTCCGGATACCAAGACAAGCGTTGTCTAAACCCTCATCAATTGATGATAAGGGCTTGACACTCTCTCCTTTCAACTTGCGAACAAAATGAAAAGCAGAGACAAGCTGATCCAAAGGATTCCTGCATATGTAAACGATCTTGCAACCAGAACCTCTAATGGACTGTGGCATAGCTTCATAATGGGAGTGAGAACTGAAAATTCTCGGGGAAGGAAGCTGTTCGAGATCTGGGAGTTGGTGTTTTGAGTAGAGGTCCATCTCGAAGAAAGGAACGAGGTCATGGGGTGGGGTGGTGAGTAAGGGACTCTCAGTGGGACTGTAAATGTTGCGGTTAACAACAGAGAACGCGAGAGCTTTTAACCAAGTGGTGCCTGATTTTGGCATGCTTGCTAGTATTATATCGCTGTCTCGTGCAATGAAATGTTGGCGAAAGGAAATAGCCCCTCTAATGGCGAAAGCTGGATACCAGACTCCTTTATAGAAATAAAGGGGAGATCCATCCCAGTTTTTCTCCCCAGGAAGGCCAGCAACCAAATCTTGAATCTCATCTGTCGGCACGCTTTCTCCGTTTGAAGAGAATGTGGTCGTCTCCATGAAGATAACGAAGGAGAAAAGGCGTGGTAAGCAGGGGGGGTGGTCTAAAAGAGCGCAATGCCAATGAAGCTAGCTAGAGATGTTAAATATTATATAGCCGAAGCATTCCTTGAGTGCAGAAATCTAATGCAGTAAGTAAAAGAGATCAATTAATACACAATAGTTTTAATTAATTATTAGATATATTAATTATAGAGAGGGTCTAGCTCTTCTTCACATGATCTCGGTGTGACCTACCCCGAGATGCCCTCCTACCTCAGCATTGGCACTATATTATTATGCTCCACCGTGCCTCATTACGTTACTGAAATTCAAGTTATTAAATAAATAAAAAAAAAGCAGTTAGGTTTTGATTGGATTAAGTAGATTACAGGTTGATTTACTCATTTGATGATTTTTGAAACCATTTTTTGGATTGCTAAATTAGTTTTGGGTTCTATGATTGCTTTTTGGGTGTTTTTGGTTTTAAATAAGTTACAAAAAGGGTTCGAGGGTGGTTGGAATCTGAGCTATAAATGACGTATCGTTTGAAGAGATTCTGGCAGAACTTGTGTGGTGAGCAGCATGGAAGAAAAGAGCCCAATGTAAGAAAACTCCCACCAATTTATGGCATGTTTTTTTTATTAAGAAATATATTATAATAAAAAAAAATTAGTTTTTTAATTTTTTATATTAGTACATCAAAATTATTTACAACAATTTAAAATAAAAAAAATAGAAATAGAAACTTTTCAAAAAAAATTAAAAATATGTTTTAATTAAGAGTTAGGGGAAATTAAAAAAAAAAAAAACTGTTCTTTAATTTAAGCTAAGTTTACATAGGTTCCCTCAAACTTTTCAACTTTTTTAGTTTCATCCTAATCTTGTAATATTTTTTTTTTTTAAAAAAATCTATTGTTATAATGACTCTCAATACACTAACAAGCACATTCTATGTGGATTTTTTTTTTATTTGTTTTTATGACTCTATTTCCCAAAAGTTTTCAAAAAATATGCAAATTGAGCATATGAATAAAAAAAAAAAGAGGTATTCTAATATTAAAAGTCTATCTAATTAATTTAATATTAAAGAATAAAATATATTATTACCCTCAATCAATCTTATAAAAAAAATCATAGTAAGTAAAAGAGATCAATTAATAGACATACATGGTCATGTTTGTTCTAGATGAATGCTCAGTTTTCTTAGTTAATTTATTATTAGATATGTTAATTATCGTGAGGGTCTAGCTCTTCTTCACATGATCTCGGAGTTGCCATTAATATTATTATGCTACTCGGCATCTACAACATCATATGAAGAAGAGACCCTCTCTATAATTCATGCATGTATATTAATTAATTAATTGATCATCTAAAAGAAACGAGGCAAAAGCAACTAGTAGAATAAATAAAGTCTTAACATGATTACAGTTAATCAATCATAATAAATGATGGATCATGGCCGGTTCTGCTAGAAAACGTTGTTAATACGTCGAAATACTTTTGTCACATCGCAATCTACTCCATAATTAAAAAAATAATGCCCAGCCTCATTTGACCCTTTTTTTTTTATGCTAACCGAGGAGAGGCTATGTTGGCCATATATGAAAGCAAACGTTATCTCTCACCTTCTCGAACAAGGAACAACAAAAACCAATCATGAAGCGATTTAAGATTTATATGATTGTTAATTTCAGATTTAATGAGATCATGAGATTAATTGAGATGCATGTAAGTTAGCACCAACAAACACATTAATAAAAAAAAAGAAAGAACAAAAAAACCAAGTAATCAAAGCTATCAAAAGAAAGCAATTCGGTCCTCCACAAGTGATCTAATTAACTGCACCAAATTCAGCGGAGTGATTCAGTGGATAGGAAGGCTTAATTAAAATAACGAGGCATTCCTTGTGGGTGCAAGAAAAAAAAATTATGTGAGTAAACTCTCTTTCTCAGAAATTATATTTTATAGGACTAGGTGAGCTAGTAAAACCCATGTTGTCTCAGGCTCTTACAAAGAATTTGTTAGGATTGAGAGAGTTTGCAGATAATTGAAAGAAGAATTAGTTTAGATACGGGAAGACGGAGAAGAGAGAAAAGAGAGGGAGACTGAAATTTGAATATTTTTGTATTGATATTCTGTTTTGGCATATATTTGTTGTGTGTGCACTTCTCTATTTATACACATTTCTCATACCTTCTTTCATACTCTAGATTACAAATACAATATTCTAGAATATATCTTTTATACTCTAACATCCCCCCTCAAGCTCATGCTTTGATGAAGCAAGCATGAGATTGCAGCAATGAAGAAGAAATACATGAGTACTTAAGTACTGAATCCTTTTTGACAAAAATCACTATGTAAAAGAAAGATGAGTTTGAATACGATTGAGAAGAAAAAGAAAAATGCTCAAATGACAAAGAAGATAGAAGAGAGAGAAAAGACATTTCATATGTCTATTTCTTGATTGACATTTCATTTGTCTACTTCAGTTTTTCCTTTGTCTACTTCAGTTTTTCTGAAGTTTTTCATCTTTGAGAAGAGAGGGATGAGAAGAAAGAAATGGGAGGTAAGAAAGGTGATAGAATGGATTTGAATTTCATTTGTCTATTTCAGTTTTTCTGAAGTTTTTCATTCGTCTACTTCAGTTTTTTATGAAGTTTTTTTTTTCATTTGTTGATGAATTTCTTAATCTGTGTAAGAATTCATTTTCTAATTCTCAATCATATTGATTTCTTTCTTTCTTCTTTTTTTTCTTTGCTCCATTTTTTTTTGATTTTTTTTTATCATTTTTATCAAAACGGCAGTATGAGACACATAAAACGGCACCACAATACACAGCACACAAAACACAAAACCTAGGGTTTCTACTTATTTCTCTCTCAGCCGCCTCATCCTCTTCTCTCCTTAGACTTTTACTCTGCCTTGAAGGCCAGAAGAAGTTGAAGGCCAAAGGCACTGTGATGCAAATGGTTGCTGCAGATTGGCTAAGATCTGACAAGCGAGAAGATGATCTTGTTGGCCGTCCTAACTCTATCGACTCCTCAGCTGCCTTCTCTGGCGGAGCAACAACGTCGGTTCTCTGGTGACTCGAGCTCTAGATCAACTGCACCGAGAGTAAAGGTCATCTTCTGCCATATTACTTCTATCCTCCAGCTGCTATCTGTAGCATCAGAGAGCCTTTGCCTTGGTTGACAATGTTGAGATGATTACAGCCTCACCACCAAGATTCACAATGTTTTTTTTTTGAGAACTTGATAGAGAGAATAGCTACAAGAACTCTGAAGAATTGAAACGGTGAGTCATGAATTCTCACTCTACTGCTGCTCTTCCTTTTTTTCTCTCGCTTTGCTGCTGCTCTGTGCTCTGTTTGAGCTTCACTTTGTTGTGCAAAATTAGTAGTAATTTGTTGCGCAGAGACTGAATAGTTGAGAGTAATACTGAGACTATATTATGATTTTTGTGTGTGGCTTTCGGCAGACTCTTTAAACACTGAGTGTTTGATTTAAGGAGTGGAGAGAAGAAGAGCAAAAGAAGAAGAGCAAAAGAAGAAGATGATGACAGAAGTGATGATAAGGTTCATGGATTTGGCATGAAAAATGCTAGATGTTGCCATAGCAACAACACCAATCTATATTTTAAAGAACAGAGGAAATCACAGAGACTAAAACTATTATTGAAGGAGAAACTATTAATTCGGAGGAAGAGAATGAAATTAGCAAAAATAGAGGTTCTCGAACTCAAGGACACACGCTGGTCAAAGAGCTGATCGAGCTTTAAAGAAAACATCAAATTCGTAGAAGTAGAAGACTGTATTGAGGTAAACTTACAAGAACAAGAAGTTCTGTGTTTTCTCTGCTACTGCTCCGTTGCTTTTTTTTTTAATGATCCATTGAAGGATCAGATTGCAGAAGATTGGATCAAATCATGCGCTAGCATAAAATGGCTCTGATACCATGTTAGGATTGAGAGAGTTTGCAAATAATTGAAAGAAGAATTAGTTTAGATACGGGAAGAGGGAGAAGAGAGAAAAGAGAGGGAGACTGAAATTTGAATATTTTTTGTATTGATATTCTGTTTTACATACATTTATTTTGTGCGACTCGAACTCCTTTTTCGGTGAAAGGAATCCCTAGGAACTCCGCGATTTTCTTCAAGTAAAAGACCACATCCTCCTTCAAGTTTTTATATTTATTAAGAATTATTTTAGACATCATTACATGAAAATGATCTAAAAACACCAAATTTTTTTAATTTAAAATAAAAATAAAAAATCAATTTTTATCAAACGCGTTCCCAAACATCACCTTCACAATGCTCCCAGATGCTCGACACTTCCGCCCAACAATATTTTTTAACTTTAAAAAATTATTTAAATACTTTCAAATTAAATTAATACCCTCATTAAGCCTATATAAAAAGAATAATTGGAAAATGGTTAAAAAAAACTAAGTAATATTGATCGAGACGAATCGGCGGTGCCATCCATCTCTTCTTTACCAACAAGTGGACAGGAACGCATAATTAAAATATTCAGGCATTGCCACTATATTATTATGCTCCCACCGTGCATTTCTACGTTATTGAAACTCAAGCTATTGAATAAAAAAAAACCCAGTTAGGTTTTGATTGGATTAAGTAGATTACAGGTTGATCTAGTTAGTTGATTAGTATGTTTGAAAGAGTAAATTCCTATCCATTTTTACTTGAACTCAACTCCTGTCAATCCCGAAAT
This sequence comes from Salix suchowensis, assembly GCA_029030765.1. Lineage (NCBI taxonomy): Eukaryota > Viridiplantae > Streptophyta > Magnoliopsida > Malpighiales > Salicaceae > Salix > Salix suchowensis. The sequence goes on from CM054982.1 coordinate 1,977,350, forward strand.
GACCTCCGAGATCCACCCAGCTTTTCTTCTACAATCTTCAAGAAATTTTCAGGCATGAAAAACTCATATAACGTGCATTTCTACGTTCTTGAGATCAAAATTATTAAATTCAGTAGAGTTATGGATTCAACTGAGTAACCCGAATCAATTCAAAACCGTGTGATAGAATATACTCATATTTTTTTAAAATAAATTAAAAAATCAACATAATCATATTTTTAAAAAATAAATCAAGTTTGTATTAGATCCAACTAACTGAGAAATTGATTTACTTGGTTGAGGAGGTGTGATAGAATCAAACTCCATATATTTTTTTAAGCTCAATCCCAGCCAAATGAAATGTGATAGTATTAATTGGTGGTGTGGTGAAATCATCATTTCACAGATTTATTTTTAATATTAATAATTTAATAATTCAAAAATACTAAAAAAATAATTTGAAGCATAAACATAAATTTAGATTTCGATGGCTCACCCTCCCTCTTCTTGACAAGGACCGGCATAAACCAATTAATTGAAAGCTATAGAAAGAACGCAATTTGATCCTCCACAAGTGAGCTAATTAATCGCACCAAATTTAGAGGGATCGAGAGATCCCATCTTTTCAGAGCGCAATAAAATAAAATAAAATCTTAATGAATAACAAAAAAGCAAGCTGCTGAATCGGCCAAAGATGGGATCGAGAGATCACTAAGCAGTTTGCAAGATTATTCAGATACTTTGAAGGATAAGCCAGAGCCAGCCAACTTTTCGTCCACTATCTTCAAAAAACGCTCTGCCATAGAAGGAGTTAGATCATTGCACCAGTCTCCCACCTTTGCTTTCCTAAAGAAGGCACTATTTGGAGTTCCGCAAAGATGAACACCATTTTTGTTCACTTCCAAATTCCTGAGATTGTCAAAGCTGCACAGCCTTGATATTTCTTCAATAACCCCTTCTTTTTCTTCTTTTTCTGTGAAAGGAATCCCCAGGAACTCAGCCACTTTCTTCAAGTAAAATATTATATCCTCCTTCAAGTCTTCATATTTTAAAAATAACACCTTGTCTGGTCTTTCTAAGCTTGCTTTCCAATACCCCAACACACTATCCCAAAAGGGTCCAAAACTCCGGATACCAAGACAAACGTTGTCGAAATCTTCATCAATTGATGTTAAGGGCTTGACATTCTCTCGTTTGAACTTGAACTTGCCAACAAAATGAAAAGAAGAGACAAGTTGATCCAAAGGATTCCTGCATATGTAAACGATCTTACAGCCAGAATCTCTAATGGACGGTGGCAAGGTTTCATAATGGGAGTGAGAACTGAAAATTCTTGGGGAAGGAAGTTGTTCGAGATCTGGGAGTTGGTGTTTTGAGTAGAGGTCCATCTCGAAGAAACGAACAAGGTCATGAGGAGGGGTAGTGAGTAAGGGACTCTCAGTGGGACTGTAAATGCTGCGGTTGACAACAGAGAATGCGAGAGCTTTTAACCAAGTGGTGCCTGATTTTGGCATGCTTGCTAGTATTATATCAGTGTCTCTGGCAATGAAATGCTGCTGAAAAGAAATAGCCCCTTTAATGGCAAGAAGTGGATACCAGACCCCTTTATAGAAATAAAGGGGAGCCCCATCCCAGTTTTTCTCACTAGGAAAGCCAGCAACCAAATCTTGAATCTCATATCTCTGCACGCTTTCTCCGTTTGAAGAGATTGTGGTCGTCTCCATGAAGATAGCGAAGGAGAAAAAGGCGTGGTAAGAAGGGGGGGGGGATGGTACAAAAGAGCTCAATGCCAATAAAGCTAGCTACCTCTCCATGGATTTATATAGCCGAAGCAGGTGTCTCCCTTGAGTGCAGAAATCTAATGTAGTAATTAAAAGAGATCAATTAATACACAATATTTTTAATTAACTATTAGATATGTTAATTATAGAGAGGGTAGCTCTTCTTCACATGATGATCTCGGAGTGACCCACCCTGAGATCCCCGATCCTACCTCAGTATTGGCACTATATTATTAAAAAATGGCTGAGTTAATTACCGACAAACAAGAAAACGAAGGGGTTATTGAAGAAATAATATAAGGCTGTGCAGCTTTGACTATCAGGAAAAAAGAAGTGAACAAAAATGGAGCCCGTTCTTCTGGGCTCCCAAATAGTTCCTTCAGGTGGGTAACCGGAAAAATTATGAGTCCTATAGCTGAAAACTTCTTGATGATTGTAGATGAAAAATGGATAGGAATTTACTCAATCAAACACCATCAACTAAGTAGATCAACTTGTAATCTACTTCATCTAATCAAAACCTAACTGATTTTTTTTATTCAATAGCCTGAGTTTCAGTAACGTAGAAATGCACGGTGGAGCATAATAATATAGTGGCAATGCCGAGGTAGGAGGGATCATGTGAAGAAGATCCTCTCTTTAATTAACATATCTAATAATTAATTAACTAATAAAACTGAGCATTCATCTACAAGAAATTTGACAATATATGTATTATTAAGATCTCTTTTACTTGCTACGTTAAATTTCTTGCACCCACGAGGAATGACTCATTATTTTAATTAAGCGTCCTGTCCACTGAAAATAATCACTCCGCTGAATTTGGTGCGGCTAATCTAATTAGATCAATTATGGAGGATCGAATTGCTTTCTTTTGATAGCTTTGATTACTTGGTTTTTGTTGTTTTTTATTAACATTGATGATCAGGTTAATTTGCGCGTACTACGACTAATTATACAGGTCCTAAAATTAACGTTCATGTAAATCTCTAATAAATCTCTAATAGCCATCATAGTCGGTTCATAGATGGTTTTTGTTGTTCCTTGTTCAAGAAGGTGAGAGATATAAATATTAAAACTGAGTTATTCCTCGTGGGTGCAAGAAATTTAACGTAGCAAGTAAAAGAGATTAGTTAATAATACATATATAGTCACGTTTCTTGTAGATGAATGCTCAGTTTTCTTAGTAAAGTAATTATTAGATATGTTAATTATAGAGAGGGTCTAGTAGCGACCAACCCCGAGATCCACTCCTACCTCAGCATTGCCACTATATTATTATGCTCCACCGTGCATTATTACGTTGTATTCATATTCGAATTTTTTAGCTTTTATTTTTTTTATATAAAAAAATATTATTTTGATTAAATTTGTTCTGATTTGTTTTGTTCTAAAAAAATATTATTTTGGATTAATTTTTTTTCAGATTTGTTTTGTTCTTTAAAATGTAACAGAATTTAAATGGGATTTACCTTTCACACAGGCAAGAATTACTCTTGCAATATTATTTAAGATGAATACAATACACGGAATACATGGGGCTAGTTTTCTACAGTTTTGAAAGTTAAACCAGACCCACTCAGCTTTTCTTCCACAATCATCAAGTAATTTTCAGCCATGGAAGGACTCAGATGATTTGCCCAATCACCCACCTCTCCTTTCCTGAAGAAGGAGCTATTCGGAGCCCCAGAAGGAAGAGCACCATTTTTGTTCACTTCCAAATTCCTGAGATTGTCGAAGCTGCACAGCCTTGATATTTCCTCAATAACCCCCTCCTTTTCTTCTTTTTCGGTGAAAGGAATTCCCAGGAAGCCAGCAATTTTCTTCAGGTAAAATATTACATCCTCCTTCAAGTCTTCATATTTTAAAAAAAGCACCCTGTCTGGTCTCTCTAAGCTTGCCTTCCAATACCCCAACACATTATCCCAGAAAGGCCCCAGAACATGGACTCCACGACAGATTTTCTCAGAACATTCATCTAGTGATAATAAAGGAGTGCCGTGTCGTTTAATCTTGTTTACTTGCTGAAACAAAGAGACAACTTGGTCCAATGGGTTTCTGCAGATGTACACAACCTTACACTTGGAATTTGTAATAGAATCCGGCAAGTTTGCAAAACTGCAGTGAGAACTGAAAATTCTGGGGGGAGGAGTTTGTTCGAGATTCGGCTGCGGGTCTTTGAAGTAAAGGTCAACCTCGAAACAAGGTACTAATGCATGAGGCGAGGCAGTGAGTAAAGGACTTTCTTTGAGGTCGTAGATGTGGCGTTTTGCCACTGAAAAGGTAAGGGCTATGTTTTCTCCTGCTATTTATAGGCGAAGGAGGTAAGGTGCAGGGCATGGGGCTGATGTCCAAGGATGGTGGGTTGTGTGGAGGGGGGTGGTAGACATGGCTGCCAGTATGGGTGCAGCATGGCCTCCGGCGAGGTCTAGACAGTTTTGGTTGTTTTTTTAATAATATTAAATAGACTCACAAAAATGGGTTGTTACAAAAATAGTTTTTCGACGGGAGAAACAATGTTTTTCTCTTTAATTTTAGCTTCCGATTTCACCCAAAAATGTTTTGTCTCCAAAAATTCTGATCTTTTTAATTTCACCCAGATTAGGCTTCCAAACTTAATTTCTCACCAATTAAGCCGTTTGTTGCCCTCTCTGCGAGAGCATGGAGTCGCGGCGACTCTCCCCACGAGTCGGGGAATTCTTGTCAGGGTTTCATCTTTAATTTTGTGAAAAAAAAAGGAGTCACTACCTAGTATTATGGTTACTAGAAAACCTAAACTGGTCTTTCAAAGATTCTAGGGTAAGCGATTGGTTGCGTAAAGGGAAAGTTTTAGCACTCCTAATATGCCCTACTTAAGGTAAGTTGTTTGGCGTCTTGGTTTGTCTTATAATTTGCTATGTTGTTGATCTTTCAAAAAAATATGTTGATTAAACGAGGATGACGTATTATTCCTATAAAAATATTTTGGATATTTACTACTTTAAGGTTTTTTTTATCCAAATATGTACAAAGAATATCAATGAATTATCCCCGCTATTATTTTGGATATTAACCCTTTTAAGATTTTTTTACCCAAATATTAACAGTGCATAATAACGAATTATCTTGATATTTTTGGAATATTGGCCAATACCCTATGGATTTTACAAACATGTTGTAAAATCCAAAAATACGAGAAAAACATTTTTTTGTGTTTACGAAATCCATGTTAAAACACATTTTTCTTTAAACTCTGAAATACTATATTTTTTTAAAAAGAATGTTCAAAATATGTTAGCGTATTGGTCGTATGCACAAAAACAATATATATTTTAAAAACATATATATTTTTTATGCAAATTTTGTGTTTTTTTATTATTTTTTGGGTTGGCTACCCAACCCTGATGGGCCAAGAGGCCCATCATTTGGGGCTGGAATGCCACCCTCGGGTGGGCCGTTTAATGGCCTGGCTGGGCCTCGTCCCTGGCCTAGCCAGTCCACACGGGTGGCATGGGGGAGTGAATTAAGTCACTCCCCTGCATCAATGAATGAAGATAATGAACACTAAATGGGAGTTTTTTGGAGTGTGATGAACGACGTATCTGTTAATACCATTGGGTGGAGGAGGTCGAAGTGGTTCTTCCTATCATGCTGGTGTCGAAAAAGGTGGCCTATGTTGGCCGGAGGAGGCGACGGAAGGTGGCTGCCTTACGTTGCTGTCGCGAATGTTGCTTTCGTTGCTTCACCGGAGGAGGTGGCTAGGTTGCTGGCATGTAGGTTGCGCTAATGGTGGAGGGAGAGAGGGGTTGGGTTGGCTGGAGTTGTTGTCAGAGGAAGGGGAGAGAGAGACGTCGACGTGCTGGTTTTTAGAGAGAGAGAGAGGCTGGGCTTGAAACGGGGAAGAAGACGAGTAGAGCTGCTATTTGTGTATTTATTTTTTTACGCGAGGAGTGCTTGTGTTTCTGCTAAGTTTCGTTCATCCCCGTAAACATTTTTTTTCCTGTTTTTGCTCCTCTGTTACCTTCTTCTTCTTAGTATTTTTGCAATTTTCCCTTTGTCAATCTCCTTTGTTTCGTTTAAATCTTCTCCTTTGTCTCTCAATGCTCTCCCCCCTTTTTTTTTCATCTGCATGCATGCAAGTTATTTATAGCAGGAGGTGGCAACCCTTCGGCTGGCCATTGCATACATCGATGGGTGGCTGCCTCTACATTATCCAGTGGCGTGCATTGCTCAAATGGCCTGCACTGTTCAGGTGATTGAACAGTGCACGCTTGCAGGTTCGATGATTTGGGAGAAGGCAAAAATGCGATTTGGTCTCCCATTTTATCATTGTTTTCATTGCACCCTCAATTAGCTTTAAACTTTTAATTTTGTACAATTGCATCCCCGTTAGAATTTTGAGAGCAACCTTAGCTTTGCATGCCTTTTTTATTCTAGTCCTCAGTTTCTTATTTGCACGATTTAACCCCTAATTGACCATTAGACTCTCAATCCGTTCAATTTGTCCCCTAATTTTGCATAATTGACTTAAAAAAATTCAATTCGGTCTCCAAAAACTCCTATGTTCTCATACAAACCCGTATGAAGCTCAAGAACTTGATTTTTCATCGATTAAGCCCTTAATAAAATTAATTTGATCAATTTAAAGTATAATTAAGTCCTTACACTTAATTAAATCCTTCAATTGGACCCTAAATTAATTACGAAACATAATTACACTTTTAAATTAGTCGACGATTAAATCAAATTGGCTCATAAAAAATATAATTATATCTTTCGACTTAATTTTACGCAGATTTATCCAATAATAAATTACTTTTAACCTTAAATTTGTATTTTCCTTCATTTCTGGACCAAAAAAAAGAGGTACGATCAAGTTCTCGAAAACGTCAAAAACTTCCACCTTGATTTTCCTACCGACACCGGCCTCTTTTATTTTATTTTTGTTATTTTTGGGTAGACTTGGGGAATGACCCAAAATTGGGTTACGAAACCTTTGATAAAATTAATTTGACTCATTTAAAGTATAATTAAGTCCTTGCGCTTAATTAAATCCTTTAATTGCGCTCTCAATTAATCCCTAAACAGAATTATACTTTAAATTGGCCGATGATTAAATCAAATTGGCACATAAAAATATAATTATGTCTTTCCACTTAAGTTTTAAACAGATTTATCGAATAATGAATTATTTTAGCATTGAATTTGTATTTTCTTTTATTTTCAGGCAAAACAAAAGTACAACTAGGATATCGAAAACATCCAAAATTTCTATCTTAATTTGTCTGCCAACACCCGCCTCTATTATTTTATTTTTATTATTTGTTGATAGATTTTAAAGAATAACCCAATAATTGGGTTATAACACATAGGATGGCCTGATTTCACAATCTTGAAGGCAAGCTCTGAGACATTAATTTTCGCGATGAAGTTGTAGAGCCTGTTGCAAATATCAAGAGAATGGAATCGGTGCTCTTTTTTATCCCCACCAGTACCACCATCTGCACATCTGGTTCTGTCGGTTCTTCCAGGATATGCACCTGCATTAGCACCGAATGAAGTTGTAGAGTAGAAATATTAGGAAAAAATATGAGAATTTATTGATGTTATTGATTAATTTGTTTTCCTGGATTCTTTGATTTGAAATCTTTGGTGTGATGTGCAAATGAAGTCAAGATATACGGGTATGATTTTCCAGGCATACATTTTTTCATATTTTGACTATTTTTATTAGGTTTTAGAGAGTAGTGTTTTCATTTTGTAGATAACATGGGTATATAAGTTTGAGTTGTTTTCAATTTTATCCTTTGAGTTAAATTGTCATATATATTTTTTTTTAGTACTTATTCTTTTAATTTTAAGTTTGTTTTCAATCTTTTTTAATTTTTTTGGTATAGAAGTTTGGATTTTTTTTAATATTTTTCTTTGATTGAAATTGATCATATATTATTATTTTTTTTCATTTCAAACCTTAATCCTTTAATTTTTTTATTTGATTTTCTTTTATTCTTCTGAAATAGTCCCTATATTTTTTCCATGTGTATATGTATATGCTCTTAATTTTGGTTTTCAATTTTTATTATTTTCTCTTTTGTTGAATTTATGTTTTTATTCAATTTAGTACTTAAATTTTAATTTGTGCTGATGATCATTAAAAATTGATATTTCTTCTTTTTAGTTTTATTTATTTATTCTTTAAGTCATATGATTTTTTAAGCTAATGATATTTATTTATTTTCATTTATTTTATTTTTTTGTTTGCTCTTTTGTTAAAGTTTTTAGATTTTTTTATTCTTCAGGATAATTTTTTATTTCTATTATTTACACATTAATAATAATATTCTTCATATTATTTTATGAGTTATTAATAATGATAAGAATACTAAGTATAATTGAAATGATAATAATAAAAATATTAAGGAAGATAAATCTAACCAGAAAGGTGCAGATTTTTTTATGTGATATTATATATCCAAGATGAAATTTTTCCTTCATTGTGTTCATGGAGACGGCCAAAATCTCTATAAACAGAGTAAGCAAGCCGAAACAAGATAGTTTTTAATAAATTAAAGCTTGGGAGAAAAGTGGGGGTAGTTGTGGCTTATAATTCAAATTATCTGAATTATCTTGAGATTGAGATAGAAAAAACATTCTTTTGATAACAAGGGGGTGAAATAAGATGTTTTTTTTTATTCTAAATCTAATAAAAAATAAATTGTCGATAATTAAGGATCTTTAAGTAAAGATCCACATGCATCCCCGGGAAATACACAAACAACACGTCACTCGTCAAGGTAGACGATACAACATCTTTCAGCTCAGATTCAAACCACCCTCGCGGTTCCAAGAGTTTGAAACCCACCAAACCTTTCATCTTATTTAAAGCCAAAAACACCATAAAACCAATCATGGAACATGCTGAACTAATTTAGCAATCCAAAAAATGGTTTCAAACATCAACATCTAACTAAATCAACCAGTAATCTGGATCTGGGAGGTCATTTCGGGATTGACAGGAGCTGAGTTTAAGAAAAATGGATAGGAATTTACTCGATCAAACATCATCATCTGAGTAAATCAACCTGTTATCTACTTAATCCAATCAAAACCTAACTTATTTTTTTATTTAATATCTTGAATTTCAGTGACGTAATAATGCATGGTGGAGCATAATTAATAATATGGCGGTCATACTGAGGTAGGAGGGGATCTCGGTGTGGGTCACTCCAAGATCATGAGAAGAAGAGCTAGACCCTCTCTTTAATTAACATATCTAATAATAAATTAACTAAAAAAACTGAGCAATCATCTACAAGAAGCAGATCACACTATAAACGTTATAAAATTAGTGGTACAGTTATTCTCAATAATGGAGTTTTCATGGGTGCTAATTGGGATGTGTGTGCTGTACATCTGATTCGGCTGTATAAATGGATGGAGAGCTGGCTTTATTGGCACTGAGCTCTTTTAATTTGTCCCATCCCCCCTGCTTACCACGCCTTTTCTCCTTCGTTATCTTCATGGAGACGACAACAATCTCTACAAACGGAGAAAACTTGCCGAGAGATGAGATTCAAGGTTTGGCTGCTTGCTTTCCTGGTGACAAAAACTGGGATGGAACTCCACTTTATTTCTATAAAGGAGTCTGGTATCCATCTATCGGCATTAGAGGGGCTATTTCCTTTCAACAACATTTCATTGCACGAGACAACGATATAATAATAGCCAGCATGCCAAAATCAGGCACCACTTGGTTAAAAGCTCTCACGTTCTCTGTTGTTAACCGCAACATTTACAGCCCCGCTGAGAGTCCCTTACTCACCACCACACCTCATGACCTCGTTCGTTCCTTTGAGATCATTCTCTACTCAAAAAACCAGCTCCCAGATCTTGAACAGCTTCCTTCCCCAAGAATTTTCAGTTCTCACACCCATTATGAAACCTCGCCACCGTCCATTAGAGGTTCTGGTTGCAAGATTGTTTACATATGCAGGAATCCTTTGGATCAACTTGTCTCTGCTTTTCATTTTGTAAGCAAGTTGAAAAGAGAGAATGTCAAGCCTTTATCATCAATTGATGAGGGTTTCGACAACGTTTGTCGCGGTATCCAGAGTTTTGGACCCTTTTGGGATAGTGTGTTGGGGTATTGGAAAGCAAGTTTGGAAAGACCAGACAAGGTGCTGTTTTTGAAATATGAAGACTTGAAGGAGGATATAACCTTTAACTTGAAGAAACTGGCTGAGTTCCTGGGGATTCCTTTCACCGACAAAGAAGAAAAGGATGGGGTTATTGAAGAAATATCAAGGCTGTGCAGCTTTGACAATCTCAGGAATTTGGAAGCGAACAAAAATGGTGTTCATCCTGCGGGGCCTTCAAATAGTTCCTTCTTTAGGAAAGCAAAGGTGGGAGACTGGTCCCGTGATCTAACTCCTTCCATGGCAGAACGTTTTTTGAAGATAGTGGAAGAAAAGTTGGCTGGCTCTGGCTTATCCTTCAAAGTATCTGAATAATCTCCCAAACTACTTAGTGATCTCTAATGGCTTTGGCTGATTCTGCTCCTTGCTTCTCAGTTATTCGATTTTATTGCGCTCTGAAAATAATGCTTCTGTAATCTTTAATCGCATGATCAAATATTTTATTCAACGAAGACAGGTATAATTCAGCAGGTCCAGCACGAAGAAATTACTGATAATACAATTAAAAACACACAAATGTATCACACCAAACTCCTTACACACACACACACACACACACATGGCAGATGCAATTCGAATGGTAGAAAGATTCTTAAAATAAAAATAGAAACATTTATCTATTTTAAGCTATTCTCCCATATATTTATTTATTTATTTATTTATTCTTTCAAGATCTACTATAATTATTTTTATTTTAATAATTCAAGTGGTGATTAAAAGTTAGGAAAAAATTTTGTTGCATCAAATTTTTTTTATTGAATATTGTATCTTGGGGAGAGAAATTAAAACGCTTTGCGGTTTTATTGTGTTTCTAGACACATATCATTGTAGATTTCAATAGTAAAATTATTATCTTACCCATCGAGTTGAAAAATTTAACTCTCGAAACCAAAGATATTTTAGACATATTTAGGGACATGTGTGGTGTTTTTCATATTGTTTAGGGTTTTATGATATTTTTTTATTTAATTTGCACAATGACATAGTAGGTTTATGAGATAATGTTAACCACCTTAAACCTATTTCTGATTGGTAAATATTAGAAGTAGTTTTCTAATATCTTCATCTTCTACTATGATGGGTTAGTGGGGTTAAAAATGTAATGAAAAACTTGTCCTCCCTCTATCTATAAATAGGTATTCAGACAACTCATCAAAGTATCTGAAACAATTTATATAAGAAAAAAATGAATAAGAAATAAAAAGTTCATTATAATTAAAGTATATAAAATATCTATAAATAGGTATTTAGACAACTCACCAAAGTATCTAAGGCAATTCATTTATTCTTTCATTATAATTAAGAGTTAGGGGAAATTAAAAAAAAAAATTGTTCTTTAATTTAAGCTAAGTTTACATATGAGTCTTCAAACTTTTAGTTTCATCCTAATCTTGTAATTTTTTTTTAAAAAAATCTATTGCTATAATAAGTCTCAATACACTAACAAGCACATTCTATGTGGAAATATATATTTTTTATTTGTTTTTATGACTCTATTTCCCAAAAAGTTTCCAAAAAATATGCAAATTGAGTGTTAGAGAATAATATAAATCATATTATGGGGCCTCACTTAAAGCTTAAGCATTTAGGTGAGATGATTCCTTAACATGGTATTAGAGCCTTGTTGACCTAGCGGTCACGAGTTCGAATCTCACCACCCTCATTCTATTTGATAAAAAAACTAAGCACAAGGTGATGTGAGTCTGTGCAAGTTTCAAACCCAAAGGGCTTTCACTTAAGGGGGGGTGTTAGAGAATAATATAAATCATATTATGGGGCCTCACTTACAACTTAAGCTTTTAGGTGAGATGATTCCTTAACATTGAGCATATGAATAAAAAACAGGTATTCTAATATTAAAAGTCTCTAATTAATTTAATATTAAAGAATAAAATATATTATTACCCTCAATCAATCTTATAAAAACAATTCATAGAAAGTAAAAGAGATCAATTAATAGACATACATTATCACATTTCTTCTAGATGAATGCTCATTTTTTTTTATTTAATTTATTATTAAATATGTTAATTATAAAGAGGGTCTAGCTCTTCTTCACATGATCTCGGAGTGACCCACCCCGAGATGCCCTCCTACCTCAGCACTGCCATTATATTATTATGCTACTCGGCATCTACAACATCATATGAAGAAGAGACCCTCTCTATAGTTCATGTATATTAATTACTTAATTGATCATCTAAAAGAAACGAGGCAATACCAAGGCAGTCAAAATCGAGATTTTGACACGGATCGGAAAGGGCTCCGAAAAATCAGATCGTAAGATCGGATCGTAAGATCGTAGAAAGATCGTACCCGAAATGTCCGTACAAAAATCGAAAAATCGTAAAATCGTGTGAGAAGAAAAATCGTAAAATCGTTTGTAAAATATTTCTGAATACAAAATAGCATAATTATGGACATATTATATATTTTTTTATAATATATATTTTTTATAATTTTTTTTAATATATATATATAGCATAATTATGGACATATTATATATTTTTTTATAATATATATTTTTTATAATTTTTTTAATATATATATTACAAAAATTATATATATATATATATATATATATAATTTGTCCGATGTGGGCATTTGTCCCACATCGGACAATGGAGAGGAATTGAGACTTTGAGAGGAGTTTAAATACAGCTAGAGACTCTCGATTTGGAGAGTGTGGGATTTGTGATTTGTCCCACATCGGACAAACACAATGTTTGTCTCAATTCCTCTCCTTTTAAATACAGCCGAGAGTCACTAGATTTTTAACTCCTCTCCAGCCGAGAGGTTTAAGTTTTTCCTTCTTTAATTATCCCATATTGGATGAGAAATAAGAAGGAAATTTTTTTTGGGTATAAATATGAGAGGTGATTAAGTAAATCAGTGCAAAATTTAGTTTTAAAATAATAAAAAACCTGGATCGTAAAATCGGACCGGTCCGGTCCGATTTTACGAGTCAACCCAATTTTGACCGGGTTTGACCGAGTTTGACTGGTTTCGATTTTTCTTTCCGGTCCAACCAGGTTTGCTGAGCCAACTCGTAAACTCGTACGAGTTTGCGAGTTGGCTCGCGAGTTTAACTACCTTGGGCAATACTGAGGTAGGAGGGGATCTCGGGGTGGGTCATATGACGTTGTTCCTCCTAAACCAAATTGCTAGGATTTTGACTCTTAATTTGGAAAATCAAATTAAAAATCCATAGAAACAAATTTTAAAGCAACTAGCAAAATAAATACAGTTTTATCATGATTACAATTAATCAATCATAATAAATGATGGATCACGACCGGTTCTGTTAGAAAACGTTGTTAATATCACCCCTTCTCTTGTATAGAGCTGACTATTTGGGGAGCACTTTCACCCTTTCGGGGCCCATCTGGTGCGAATATGAATTAGTCTGGACCAGTGTCTAGGACACCACGTGATTTATACAAAAAAAAAAAACATTTATAATACGTCAAAATACTTTTTTTCACATCGCAATCTACTCCATGATTAAAAAAGTAATTCCATATAAGAAAGCAAACGTTATCTCTCACCTTCATGAACAAGGAACAACAAAAACCAATCATGAAGGTCATTTAAAATTTAAATTATTATTAATTTCAAAGAACGTGAAATTATTTGAAATGCAAGTGAGCTGGCACGGGATACTGATATTAATAAAAAAGAGAAATAACAAAAACCAAGTAATGAAATCTATGAAAAGAAAGCAATTCGATCCTCCACAAGTGATCTAATTAACCGTACAAAATTCAGGGGAGTGATTATTTTCAGTGAATAGGAACGCTTAATTAAAATAATGAGGCATTCCTCGTGGTTGCAAGAAAGTTAACGTAAAAAGTAAAGGAGATCAGTTAATAATACATATATTGTCACGTTTCTTGTAGATGAATGCTCAGTTTTTTTAGTTAATTAATTATTAGATATGTTAATTATAGAGAGGATCTTCTTCTCGTGATCTTGGAGTGACCCACCCCGAGATCCCCTCCTCCCTCAGCATTGCCACTGTATTAGTATGCTCCACCGTGCATTATTACGTTAATATTCATATTCGAATTTTTTTAACTTTTATTCTTTATAAAAAATATTATTTGGATTAATTTTGTTCTGATTTGTTTTGTTCTTTAAAATGTAACAGAATTTAAATGGGATTTACCTTTCACACAGGCAAGAATCACTCTTGCAATATTATTTAAGATGAATACGATACACTGAATACATGGGGCTAGTTTTCTACAGTTTTGAAGGTTAAACCAGATCCACTCAGCTTTTCTTCCACAATCTTCAAGTAATTTTCAGCCATGGAAGGACTCAGATGATTTGCCCAATCACCCACCTCTCCTTTCCTGAAGAAGGAGCTATTCGGAGCCCCAGAAGGAAGATCACCATTTTTGTTCACTTCCAAATTCCTGAGATTGTCGAAGCTGCACAGCCTTGATATTTCTTCAGCAACCCCCTCCTTTTCTTCTTTTTCGGTGAAAGGAATTCCCAGGAACCCAGCAATTTTCTTCAAGTAAAAGACTTCATTCTCCTTCAAGTCTTCATATTTTAAAAAAAGCACCTTGTCTGGTCTCTCTAAGCTTGCCTTCCAATACCCCAACACATTATCCCAGAAAGGCCCCAGAACATGGACTCAACGACAGATTTTCTCAGAACATTCATCTAGTGATAATAAAGGAGTGCTCTGTCGTTTAATCTTGTTTACTTGCTGAAACAAAGAGACAACTTGGTCCAATGGGTTTCTGCAGATGTACACAACTTTACACTTGGAATTTGTAATAGAATCCGGCAAGTTTGCAAAACTGCAGTGAGAACTGAAAATTCTGGGGGGAGGAGTTTGTTCGAGATTCGGCTGCGGGTCTTTGAAGTAAAGGTCAACCTCGAAACAAGGTACTAATGCATGCGGCGAGGCAGTGAGTAAAGGACTTTCTTTGGGGTCGTAGATGTGGCGTTTTGCCACGGAAAAGGCAAGGGCTTTCAGCCAAGTGGTGCCTGATTTTGGCATGCTAGCTACTATTATATCGGTGTCTTGAGCAATGAAGTGGCGTTGAAAGGAATCCACAGCTCTTAGCAAAGAAACTGGAACCCAAGCCCCTTTGTATAGATAGAGAGATCCCGTGCCTTCGAGGTTTTTCTCACTTGGAAGGGTGGCGAGCAATTCTTGGAGCTCTTCTTCTGCCATTTGGGGATTTTTTTATGCCAGCAAGTGGAGCGACAGAAGAGGGGAAACTCAAGGGACTGATGGAAATGTCTAATTTCCACACATTTATTTATAGATACGAAAAGGGTTTTCTGTATGATTAGTATGTGTCGTTCAGCTCTCGGAATTGGAAGAGGTCAAAATTGACTCTTCATCTTATACAGAGGAATTTCATTATTATACGTGCACACGTGTGTGTGGTCCCCTATGATAAGACCTGATAACAAATTCTCTTGATTTTCTTAATTTTCTATTATGCAAGTTTAATACAAGATAACAATAACAAGTCTATAATAAATTATACAGGATACAAAGTAACATTTTATTGAATTTGTCTTGGGCATTAACTATTGCCAGCCAAATATTATTATTTTATATTTTCACGGACTTTTTTCTTCTGAAAATCATTTTTTTCATAAAAGTCTATTCTTCCCTTGATTTAATTAGATTTCAAGTCTCTTTATTGTAAATAGAAAATAGAGCAGAAGGGGTCATTATTAAATTAAAAAAAAAAACTATCAAATTTAACTCGAATTAAATCTATAACTCTTGTCATAACATTAGGTTAAATCCATAAATAAAAAAATATAACGCTAAATTTCCAACCAACTCTACATTAAATGATGAAGTATAAAAATCATTTAAAATAAACAAATATATATCAAGGCTAACATGTTAAACTCGAGACTAAGACAATGACATTGTGATAACTAGTGCCACCCCTTGAGTCCTGTTAGAGAATAATAAAAAACATATTATGAGACCTCACTTACAAGTGGTCACAAGTTCTGAGAATAACCTTGTGACCACTTTCATGGATAGCCCTACCCATAGCTTCATTTTTGTTTTTGCCAAGTTCTGAGGCATAGAATGGCCTAATTTCAGAGTCTTGAAGGCATGCTCTGAGACATTAATTTTCGTGACAAAGTTGTAGAGAATGGAATCGGTGCTCTTTTTTATCCATTTCAAGGTTGATGGAACGGGGGAGTGGGATTTTTTCTTCTCGATCTGTATGCTCTGGGGTGGATGCGATTCTATTTAGGGCTTGCAAAATATGATACTGAATCGCTGGACTAGAAAGATTCAACAGCGAGAACATATATATGCTGGGCTATATATGTCTGCTGTCATTCATAGTTGCACTACTGCTATAGAACTAGAGAAAAGAGTCTACCATGTTTTCATTGCTTCTATGACTTAAAATATATTAAGAAATTATCTCATTTAAAAATTTAAGTTGTTAGGTAAGATTTTAGAATATAATTTATATTAATCTTTAACACACTCTCTAAAATGAAAGTTTTTTAGAATTGAAACTTGTACAGACCCACACTATCTTGTGCTTGATTTTTTTTATCAAATAAAATAGGGGTAATAAGATTCAAACTCGTAATCACTGATCAACAAGGTTTTGATACCATATTAAAAAATCATAAAGAGAGAGAAGGGAAAGTTAACTTTGACTACTATTCATAACAAAACATATTTGCACACTTTTCATATGTCTACTCTGCACACTATTTATACATACTTCGTACTACATATTATCATACTCTATCATCTCCCCTCAATCTCATGCTTTAATAAACTAAGCATGAGATTGCGACAGTGTATTTGAAATAACGGAGCACCAAGACCCTCGGTGAGAATATCTGCAAACTGATCTTTGGAAGAGACAAATTGAACATAAATTTGAATTTTTGGCATCCCTTTCACATACAAAATGCACATCAAACTCTATATACAAAATGCATATCAATCTCTATATGCTTGGTCTTCTGGTGTTGCATTGGATTAAATGACAAAACCATGGCTGATAAACTATCACAGAAAAGGACCGGCGGCTGAGCAAGAGGAATACAAAGAAAGACCAAGAGTTGCTTGATCCAGTCTCAACAAATGTAGTGGATAAAGCCCGATATTCTATTTCAGTTGATGATCTAGAGACACTATGTATACATACTTCGTACTACATACTATCATACTCTATCAAACTAGAGTTCACGGTGAATGAGACATTGATGTATGTTGCTACTGGACTGCAATGGAGGTCGCAATCTATCAAGTAGCTGAGGGTAGAACGCTGGAGGTGCAGCTTGTTCATGGTGCTGTGCAGCGCTTGGAGAGGTCCACGGTTCTACTGAGGAAGAAGCCGCCGCCGAGCTAGTGCAGAGCTGATTCTAAGAGATGCCACTGCTGGACGTGTACCTAGAGGCTCGCAGATGCACTTCTGAGGAGGAATGGCTGGAAAGCTGGAGCTGTCGTCGGTAGTGCTGTACTGAAAAGGTGTTGGTATGTGCGTTTTGAGATGTCAAGGCATCGAGGAAATGTTCCATCGCTTGATTAATTCTTGGTTTAACAAAACAAAATTAATTTCATTAATTGATTTAAAATAACTAGAGTTTCAAGGACTGGATTTGAAGCTGAAAGAAATGTACATTCTTTTTTTTTTTTTTTTCTAACATTAGAGACTCGTTTTCATAGTCAGGAACAGTTCATATATATATATATATTTTTTTAATTTTGATTCTTGTTTTTAGTTTGATGCGTTCACATCGATTTATTTGAGATTTGACTTAATAGTTTGTTTTGATAAAAGGAAAAGGATAAATTCTTTTTTTTTTTCTAGTTTATTTTTAGAAATTAGTTCTTTTTTGTTTTTTTATGAGATTATCACATTCTAATTTTTTTTTCATTATCAAATAAAATCACGAAAATATTTTAAGAATAATGATTGGATAGAAATTTCATAATATTGACAAACGTTTATTTTCCCAGTTATATATATATAGTTTAATTAGTTTGATTTATTTACGGTAATTGTATTTTATTAATTATATTACTAAATTAATTGAATTTAATAAATTTAATCGAGATAATTACCGAGTCTTATGTGTTTTGTTTTTTAAAAAACACTAACATCACCTAGGATTTTATTTTTTTAGTGTTAGAAAGAATTTAGCCTGAGGCGTTGCAGGAACCACCTTCTAGCTGGAACTTTTGAGAAACTCGAAGAGTAATATTGAGAATATCAAATTAACAGGGGCATAACTGAACAATTTGTAAAGTTTAGAGTCAAGAATATAGTTTGTCCCTCGCTTCATTACAACAACTGACAAAGCACACGCTTACTGAGCAATTAATAGTTAATGTTAGTTTACCCTTTACTTTATTACAACATCTGACAAAGCACACACTAACACACCTTTCCCTTTCAGACTCGAACTCTTCCCTCCCTCGCTACAAGCCCTAAGTAAGCAATCAACAAATTCTCGAGAGGTAAATTCTCCAATCATTTTCTTCTGTTGCTTTGTTTGTATAGATTAGCTTCAAAATCTGGGTCCAAGCAACTTCATAGATCTTCTGATAAAACCAATGGAACAGTAGAGAAGGAATGTAGCAGCCAAAAAACCTTGTGGTCTGCCGTGACATGCATTAGGGTTTTATATATATATGAGTATACAATTTGGTCCCATAAGAAATGCTAAATATTTAATTACATCCCTAAGGTTATTCACATTCCATAATAGGAAATATTACAATCTTAATATATTCCATAATACCCCCCCTCAAGTTGGAGCATGCAGGTCCCGGATGCCCAACTTGCGCAATAAAAATTCATATTGTTGCTTTCCCAAGGCTTTTGTGAATATATCGGCAAGCTGTAAAGATGACGTTACGAATTTAGTCGTAATACTCCCAGCCACAATGGCATCACGTATAAAGTGACAATCAACCTCAATATGCTTAGTGCGCTCGTGAAACACAGGATTCTGCGACATATGGAGAGCCGATTGACTATCACAATGAAGAGACATAGGGGTCGGATGAGACACGCCAAGACTTTCCAGTAAAGCTTTAAGCCAAGTCAATTCACAGGTCGTCATGGCCATAGATCGGTATTCTGCTTCAGCGGAGGAGCGAGAGACAATGTGTTGTTTCTTGGTTTTCCAAGACACAGGGGAATCACCAAGAAACACTATCCAGCCAGTAAGTGATCGCCGAGTAAGGGGGCAACCAGCCCAATCGACATCACACCACCCGTGTAGCCGCAGATCACTTTCACTACTAAGAAATACGCCTTGACCCGGATTACCCTTAAGGTACCGGACTACCCGCAAAGCCGCTTCCCAGTGTTCCTCCCGTGGACACTGCATGAATTGGGATAAAATATGCACACTATATGAGAGTTCGGGTCGAGTGAAGCAAAGATAAATCAATCGTCCTACCAAGCGACGATATTTTTCCGGATCGGTCAATGCTGTACTGGTGGACAAAGCAAGACGATGATTTTGTTCTAAAGGAACAGCTGCTGGTCGAGCCCCTAGCAACCCGGCTTCGGAAATGATGTCAAGTGCATATTTGCGTTGACAAAGGACAAACCCAGCAGGATTGCGCGCCACTTCAATTCCCAAAAAATATTTTAGGCAGCCAAGATCTTTCATATGAAAGCAGGCACTAAGATAGTCTTTGAAAGTCTGGATATCACCCGGACAATTTCCAGCAATGATGAGATCATCAACATACACAAGAACACTGAGTTGTACTTCCCCTTGCAGATATGTGAATAATGAATAGTCGGAATAAGACTGCTGGAAACCATAGCTCGTCAAGGCTTGTGAAAGTTTAGCAAACCAACACCGAGGAGCCTGTTTCAACCCATAAAGCGACTTTCGAAGTTTGCAAACTGCCCCAGTTGTCCCAACGCGAAAGCCAGGCGGAAATTTCATGTAAACTTCCTCCTGAAGATCACCATGCAAAAATGCATTATGAACATCCATCTGATGCACCTCCCAATTCTTCGTTGCGGCCACCGCAAGAAATACCCGTACGGTAACCATTTTTGCTACAGGCGCAAAAGTTTTCGTGTAATCAAGACCTTCAGTCTGATGGTTCCCCAGAATGACTAGACGAGCCTTCAATCGCTCAATAGTACAATCAGAATTATATTTGATCTTGTACACCCACTTGCATCCCAAAACTTTCTTCCCCGCTGGGAGACTCTGAACAACCCAGGTCTCATTATTTTCAAGTGCGGAAATTTCACTCTGCATGGCATCTCTCCAACCTTCGTGTCTTACCGCCTCCGAATATGACACGGGTTCCCGCTCAGCGGTGATAGCTGCAAGAAAATTTCTATGGCGCACAGAAAATTTGTCACAATTCACATAATGTGCTAAAGGATAGGGTGTACCTGAAGGATGCAGTGGGACGGGTGGTGAGAGAGATGGACTCTTTTGAATAGTGTTGGTGACATAATCATGTAGTCGGATGGAGGGATACCGCTGACGATGTCCTCTTCCCATATCAGGATAAGTGGCAGATGTTTCCAAGCGGCCGACCGGTTCAGTGTTGTCTTCCAAGCGGTCGACTGGCTCACCAGGATAAGTGGCAGATGTTTCCAAGCGGTCGACCGGTGAAGTGTTGTCTTCCAAGTGGTCGACCGGTTCACCCCTCTCATTGGAAGATATATCCTCAGGTATAAGATCATGGACCTCGTCAGGAGTAGCGGGGACCATATCAGTAGTGAAGGGCCCATCAGTAGTTTGAGCAAAGGGAAAGACATCTTCTGAAAACATGACATCCCGGGAGACAAAAAAATCCTGTCTTTCCAAATCATACAGGCGCCATCCCTTCTTTCCATAGGGATAACCAACAAAAATACACCGACGACTTCTACTGGCCATTTTATCCCCCGTCTTCTCATGCGCATAACACAAAGAACCCAAAACTCGCAAGTGATTATAGGATGGTTCCTCCCCATGTAAGACGTGATATGGTGTTTTTCCATCCAATACCAAGGAGGGGGTCCTATTGATCAAGTACCCAGCGGTCAATACACACTATCCCCAAAATTTAGTTGGAAGACAACCTTGAAATCGCAGAGCGCGAGCTACATTCAAAATATATTGATGTTTTCTCTCCACACGCCCATTTTGCTGTGGAGTGCCTGTACAAGAAGTCTGAAAAATAATTCCTTGATCAAAGAAATACGATTTCAGACATGTAAATTCTGTCCCGTTATCACTCCTGAAAATTTTGACTTTCCGAGCAAATTGCCTCTCCACCATGGCAAAAAATCTTTTAAGCACACTAGACACTTCTTTCTTGTCAACAAGCAAATAAATCCATACAGCACGGGAAAAATCATCAACAATAGTTAAAAAATATGAAGCACCACATGAAGAAACTGTTCTATATGGTCCCCATAAATCACAATGAACCAGTTCAAAAATATCTAAAGTCTTATCTTCGCTAACAGAAAATTTATCTCTCCGCTGTTTTGCTCTTTGACAAACATCACAATTTTTATTCAAACTGTTTTCCTGGTTGCTAGAATTAACCTCGGGAACTAACTTTGTTATTCGTAGTGAAGGATGCCCCAATCGCTGATGCCAGAGATCCAGAGACGCTTTATTACTGATCTTCATTGCATTAATCCGCGGTATCCCTTTGAAATAGTAGAGTCCATCTCGTCTCTCACCCGCACCAATCAGCATCCTCGAAGTGTGGCCCTGTATAACACACAATTTTTTAGTGAAAAGTACAAAACAATCATACTGATCAATTAATTGCGTCACAGAAATTAAATTACAAGTAAGTCCTAGCACATAAAGGACATTTTCAAGGCACAAATATCCGTCAACAACCGTCGTTCCCTCTTTGACCGCCAAAGCACTACTTCCATCTGGTAATCCAACTGGACACTGATCAATTATTTTTAAATCAGTTAGTTCCCCAATTGACCCGGTCATGTGGTTTGAAGCCCCGGTGTCTAATATCCAAACCGAACCAGTATTTGTCCCGATTAAATTTTTCAGCTTACCGGTCATTTTATCTATTATCTCCTTCGGCTCACCCAAAATCACTCTCAATTTCGCCCATTGCTCGTCGCTCAAGCCTGCCAGCGACGAGCCACCTCCTTCGGCTGCGACAGAGCTTGAACCTCCGGTGGTCTGTGCAGCGTTGGCACGGTGGTTTCCCTTGTGACCCCGGCCTCCTCCTCTGCCGCCGGAGTACTTTCTTCCACGACCACCTTCTCTTCTCTCCTCTCCCCTGGGTCTGTCACCCCACCACTCGGGATAGCCTTTAAGAGCAAAGCAAGTGTCTTCCCCATGTCCAGATTTGTGACAGTATGAACACACCCCCTTTTCTCTCCCGTCGGTCATCCCTGTCACCCGAGTTATGGACCCTTGCTATCGACCGTGGGTTTGACCCATAAAAGCCACAAAATCACCCGAATCATCTCTGCCCCGAGTCATCCCTTTCACCTGTTCTTCTTGAGTGAGGATGGAGTACACTTTGTGCAGCCCCAGCAATGGGTCTTGTGCCAAGATGTTCGATCGAGTTGTCCCGAACTGCTGCTCATCGAGACCCATGAGGAACAGGTGCACTTTCTCTTCCTCTCTTCTCTTTTCCAGTATTGAACCTAGATTACACGTGCATTTTCCACATTTGCACGCGGGCAATTGCTCAAAATTGCCCAGCTCATCCCACAATTTCTACAATTTCCCATAGTAATCCATAATAGTCATTCCCTTTTGTTTGCAATCAGCCAATTGAGACCTTAATTGTTGAATTCGGGGTCCATTGGTGATGCTGAACCTTGATGTCCAACCATAAATCCCGTGCAATCTCTACATGGGAGATGGTTGATCGGAGTGTGGATTCGATAGTGTTTCGAATCCAGGACACCAACAGTGAGTTGATTGTCCACCAGTCTTCACAATCTTCTGATTCTTCACTGGGTTGTTCAATTGACCAGTCGATGAACCCGAATTTCTTCCGGGCTCTCAGGGCTGTTCGGAACGAACGTGCCCACTCTTCATAATTGTCCCCCTTCAATTGGACTTGAGTAATTGTCAATCCGGGATTATCAAGAGATGTAATGTTGTATGGTGAGATTGTTTTTCGATTCTCACCAGAGACACTCTTGCTCCCCGAAGCTCGGACTCGTTTTGTCAACAGAGACATTCTTGTTCCCAGACATGGATTCTGCCATGTATGCTGCTTGATTGTGTGTCTTGTTTCAATTGGAACCTGGCTCTGATACCATGATAAAACCAATGGAACAGTAGAGAAGGAATGTAGCAGCCAAAAAACCTTGTGGTCTGTCGTGACATGCATTAGGGTTTTATATATATATGAGTATACAATTTGGTCCCATAAGAAATGCTAAATATCTAATTACATCCCTAAGGTTATTCACATTCCATAATAGGAAATATTACAATCTTAATATATTCCATAATATCTTCATTTTCTATTTATTTAAGCAACGTGCAGATTTTCTTTTCCTCTTTCTACCTGCATGAAGAGAGAAAAAGCATGCAGCGAATTTTGCATCTTTTTGTTTTTAGATTAGTGAGGTGTATTTATGGTTTTTGGGTGTTCTTTGTTTTTCGTTTAATCAGTAATGCAAGGAGGGGGGTCAGGTAACAATTCAGAACCTATAATTGATAATGTTGGAATTTGAGGAAGAATTCTGAGAAAAAATGTAAGAAACAAGTACTGTAGCAATTCGTACGGACAAAACTCGAACTACAGCCCAAAAACAGGTACTGTAGCGATCAAGAACTGGGAATGGATTTTTCCAGAAAATAAGAACTTGAGAACGTGATTGTTTTGAGCAGAGAGAACAAACAAACATGGGCAGAATTGCTTCGTATGGTTACTACCATCCCATAAATTTTATTTATATGAATCAAACAATTACAACGGCTATAATTCTGAAATAACCAAGTCAACAAAAGACAAAGTCAACCTTAACTGAATTAACTAACAAAGTTTGACCAATTGACTAACACAATATGAATTAGAAACAGAACAATATAAACATGAATACAATGTCTTCAATTCTTCAATTCTTCATCTCCTTTAGCTTGTAATTCTTCGTAGACCTGGAATCATAATTTCCAGATTTCAACACTCCCCCTTGATTCCTGAGCTGCGCATTCCCACCATACTCCTGAGTTCCTCGAACCTTTCCTTTGCTAGAGACTTAGTGAACAAATAAGCTAATTGTTCATTGGTGCTGCAATACTTCATCACCAATTCTCCTTCTTGTTGAAATTGCCGAAGAGCATGAAACTTAATTTTCATGTGCTTCGTTCTATCATGGAACACTGAATTTTTTGAGATAGCTATTGCTGACATGTTATCACAAAATAGACCAGTGGGTTCCTTTTGTTCACAATCTAAATCTTTTAGAACCTTTCGTAGCCACACCAACTGGTTTGCAGCTACATATGCAGAGATATACTCTGCCTCTGCCGTTGAGTGTGCAACAACTTGTTGCTTCTTAGAATTCCAGCATAATATACACTCACCTATTGTAAAGCAGTACCCTGAAGTACTTACCATTTCTTCATCACTCCCAGCCCAATCACTATCACTAAAGCCTTTTAAATTCACAGTGTTCATGTTGCTAAAATACACACCTAAGTCCATTGTTCCTTTCAAATATCTCAACACTCTTTTTGCTACAGTGTAGTGTATTTGAGTGGGGTTTTGCATGAATCTTGAGAGGTAATTTACCGTAAATACTATGTCTGGCCGTGTTGAAGACAAGTATAGCAGACTCCCAATTAAACTTCTAAATATCCTACCATCTACATTTGGTGATCCATCTATTTTCATCAACTTCATTCCCAGCACCATTGGTGTGCTGACAGGTTTGCAATTCTCCATTGCAAACCTGTTAAGCAATTTACTTATGAATTGCTTTTGACAAACAAAACACCCTTTCTTAGTTTGTGAAATTTCCATCCCTAAGAAATGTGCTAACAAACCTAGATCATTCATTTCAAACTTATTTTTCATATTTTTCTTAAATTCATCAATGAACAGCTCATTGTTACCCGTGATCAACAAGTCATCAACATAAACTGAAATTGTCATGATTTGATCTCCAATTTTCTTGACATATAAAGTTGCTTCATTTAAGCTTTTCTCAAATCCTAGGCTTGTTAGATATTCATCCAACTTGCTATACCAAGCTCTAGGAGCTTGTTTTAATCCATACAAAGCCTTCTTTAATATGTAGACTTTGTTCAAGTTTGATTCATCCTCAAAACCTTGTGGTTGATCCACATATATTTCTTCAGCTAATGTTCCATTTAGGAAGGCAGATTTGACATCCATTTGCCAAACCAACCATCCCTTTTGAGAAGCTAACATGAGCAGCAGTTTAATGGTATCCATTCTAGAGACAGGTGCAAATGTATCTTGGTAGTCAATGCCTTGCTCTTGTGCATAGCCTTTGACTACCAATCTAGCTTTATTTTTGTTCAAACTCCCATCAGGATTAAGTTTGGTTTTGAATATCCACCTAACACCTATCACTTTTCTATGTTTAGGTCTGTCCACTAGGGTCCAAGTGTCATTTTTCTCTATCATGTTTAATTCTTCCTTCATTGCTGCCACCCACAGTTTAGACCCCATTGCTTCTTCTACATTAGCAGGTTCAGTAGTTACTAGGTTGCAGCTATTGTAAATGTCACTTAGTGACCTAGTCCCCCTCACTGAGTACTCTTCTTCTTCTTCTTCTTCTTGACTTTCTTCTATATTTTCTATATTTGTAACTGATTGTTCCTGTTCTTCTAGTTCAGTTATAGATTCAAATTCGTCTGACAGATTCAGCCTTTCCTCAATTAATTTTTCAGTTTCCCAATTCCAGGTTTGTTCTTCAGCAACTTTTATATTTCTTGCTATTACAGCTAAGTTTGTTTTCAAATCATACACTTTGTATCCATTTGAGTTTGAGCTATATCCTATGAGAATTCCTATCTCAGCCTTCTGTTCTAATTTCTTCCTTTTCAAGTCTGGTTGCAGAACATAACATGGGCTCTCAAACACTTTTAAATGATCTATCTTAGGTTTGATGTAAGGCCCGGCCCACTCCCCCTTGTAGAATATTGTCCGCTATGGCTCAGCCCAAACCCGGTGTCCACGCCTCACGGTTTTGTTCTTGGCAGCCCACAGGCCCCAAAACGCGTCCTACAAGGTTAGGTACCACTTGCCTTAATATGCCCTGGCTCTGGACACTCTTCTTTCGATGTGGGATGTTACAATCCCCCCACCTTAAGAACGAGCCGTCCTCGGCTCTGATACCATATGTAAGGCCCGGCCCACTCCCCCTTGTAGAATATTGTCCACTATGGCTCAGCCCAAACCCGGCGTCCACGCCTCACGGTTTTGTTCTTGGCAGCCCAAAACGCGTTCTACAAGGTTAGGTACCACTTGCCTTAATATGCCCTGGCTCTGGACACTCTTCTTTCGATGTGGGATGTTACATTTGAATTCATACCATTCTTCAAAAGGAGTGGTGTCTCCTATTGATCTTGAGCTTAGTCTATTCAGAATGTAAGAGGCTGTGTTCACAGCCTCTGCCCAAAACTTTAAAGGCAGTTTCTTTTCATAGAGAAGGCACCTTGCCATCTCCATGAGTGTCCTATTTCTCCTCTCACACACCCCATTTTGTTGTGGGGTGTAGGGGACCGTGAGCTGATGTTTTATACCTTCTTTAGCAAGGTATTCCTTAAATTTATGGGAGGTATATTCCCCCCCATTGTCTGTTCTCAGAATTTTTAAGGAGCAATTTGACTCCTTCTCAACTGCTGCCTTAAAACTCAGAAAAGTCTCAAATACATCACTTTTGTTTTTAAGAAAATAGACCCAACTATACCTGCTAAAGTCATCTATAAAAAGCACAAAATACCTAGCACCATTGAGGGATTCATTTTGCATGGGGCCACATACATCCGAGTGCACAATCTGAAGTTTACTAACAGACCTAGTTGATGATTTATTTAACTTAATACTGGCCTGTTTTCCCAGTTGGCAAGCTTCACAGACCCCATTGAGCTCATGTATGTTAGGTAGTCCCTCTACTAGTTTTAATTCTGCCATTTTCTTTAGGGACACATAATTAACATGCCCCATGCGTTTATGCTATAAAACAGAATTTTCAGTTGTGCTTGTATTCATGTTTAGGTGTTCTAGTTGTTATTCTATACTAAAGCACCTATTCGACATTTTTGCAGTAAATAAAATGACACCTTGATCATCTTTGATCGTGCAAATGCCATTTAAGAACAGTAATGAGTATTTATCCTCAAGTAGTTGGCCTACACTAATGAGGTTTTGATCAATTTCAGGAACATATAGGATGTTCTCAAACCCTTTTAACCCAGCTAGAGTGTCAATTTTAACTTCACCTTTACCCTCAACACCTACATACTGTCCATTAGCAACCTTGACTCTAGATTTATAGTTTATATCAAGATTTTCAAACAAGCTCAAATCAGCAGACATGTGGTTTGAACATCCACTGTCAATTAACCAGGTTTGATTACTTACCTCTGATTTGCTGCATTTGTGTGTTTCAGTGGCTATGAATAGAAGTTCATCCTTAGGCTCCTCCACTTTAGCAGCTTGAGCTTGGTTTCCATTGTCTTCATTGCAAAATTTTTCTATGTGACCAAACTTCTTACATTTTCGGCATTGTGTATTCTTGAGCCAACAAGATGACTCAAGGTGATTGTTTTTCTGACAGTACTTGCAGGTGGGAAGTGACTCTCTTCTTTCCTTCCACCTTGTATTGAAGTTATTGCCTTGTGTTTGATTATTTGGCCAATTTCTCCTCTGCCATGAGTTTCCAAAACTGGACCCGTTGTCTGGATTTCTGAAGAACACTTGTGAATTCTGGGAATTCTGGAACTTTGCTCTACTTTTGAATCCAACAGTAAAGGCTTCCTCACTTGTATTTTCTTGTCTAAGTGCCTGCCTTTGCTCCACAGTTTGCAGGGCATTTATGAGTTCTTGAAGACTCATAGTAGTGAAATCCTTGGATTCTTCTAATGAGCAAATCTTGTTTTCAAATTTTTCTGGCAAACTGACCAGAACCTTCTCCACAACTCTTGATTCTTGCATTTCTTCTCCAAGCAGTCTCATTTGATTTACAATCCTTGACACATTTGATGAAAACTCCTTGACAGTTTCTGATTCTTTCATCTTTATGCTTTTGAATTGTCTTCTTAAATTCATAATCTGCATCCTCTTGGATTTCTCATCACCTTGGAACTTGGTCTTCAATTTGTCCCAAGCTTCCTTGGCTGTTTCACATGTCATGATTCTTGAGAAGATATCCTCACTTACTGCATTGTGAATGCAAGTAAGGGCTTTGAATGTCTTTGCTCTTTGTTCATGGAAGTACCTTATTTGGTTCATTGTTGGATCATCATTCAAGGGAATTAGTTCCCTTTCACCCTCAACATCCTCCCACAAATCGTAGGCTTTCAGGTATATCTTCATCTTCACTGCCCATATTCCATAATTCACGCCTGTGAAGATTGGAGATTTTGAAGAAAAAGAATCCATGTCTGTCAGCTAATGTTTCTTTTCTAGTCTTGCAATTCTCGATCAAGACTTCACCGAATGGAGAACAAGGATATCAATTGATGAATCTTTATCAATTGTTTATCCTTTTAAAGAACAAATCAAGACTAACTTCTTGATTTTAAAAATCTGCTAATTCAGGAAAAATTCCTTCTTTCCCTTTCAAGATTTGATTAATCCTTGAAAAATCTCACTTTTTTCTAATCTCTCGTATTTCACTTGTCAATCCCTTTTCTAAGACCTATTCTGCTCTGATACCATGTTGGAATTTGAGGAAGAATTCTGAGAAAAACATAAAAAACAAGTACTGTAGCAATTCGTACGGACAAAACTCGATCTACAGCCCAAAAACAGGTACTGTAGCGATCAAGAACTGGGAATGGATTTTTCCAGAAAATAAGAACTTGAGAACGTGATTGTTTTGAGCAGAGAGAACAAACAAACATGGGCAGAATTGCTTTGTATGGTTACTGCCATCCCATAAATTTTATTTATATGAATCAAACAATTACAACGGCTATAATTCTGATAATTCTGAAATAACCAAGTCAACAAAAGAGAAAGTCAACCTTAACTGAATTAACTAACAAAGTTTGACCAATTGACTAACACAATATGAATTAGAAACAGAACAATATAAACATGAATACAATGTCTTCAATTCTTCAATTCTTCATCTCCTTTAGCTTGTAATTCTTCGCAGACCTGGAATCATAATTTCCAGATTTCAACAGATAAAACAAGAGTTTTGGATGTGAAGCCGCTGCGTACTTTAGCACCAGTGTTTCCTTCAAGCTCTGAAGCACCTCGATTTGTATCTGCATCTCCTTTTGGGCCTCACTCTTCTGGATTTTCACCATTTTATCCTTTTAGTGCACCACAGGCTACACAAGCAACACCTGACCTTAACCAACAGACACACACCACTCCAGCTGCTCCCCTTCGCTCGTTTCGAGGTACAGAGTATAATGGGGGTGCTTTTAGTGGAGGAGCTGGGTCCTTTGATGGTAGCAAGGGCTCAGCTAAGCGGAAAACCAAGTTTTCTTTACAGAAAAGAGCCAGGAAGAGCCAGGATTTGGATTTTGCATTGTCTGTTGATGATAATAATTTTGTTGTAGGAGTTAGTTTGTCTGAAAGGGATGATGGTAATAGGGAAGTGGTTCATAATATACGTATGAGATATGATGCACTTAGAAGAAGGCTTAGTCAATTAGAAGATGCTAAGGAATCGCCTGTTGGGATTATTAGGCGGGCAGATCTAAAAGCAGGGAATATTTTGATGACCAAACAGGTGCGAACAAATATGAGGAAGAGAATTGGAGCAGTTCCTGGAGTTGAGATTGGGGATATGTTCCTATTCCGAATAGAAATGTGCTTGCTGGGATTGCATGCTCCATCCATGGCCGGGATTGACTACATGTCTGTAAGGAATGATTTAGTGGAAGAACCACTGGCTGTAAGTATTGTTTCGTCTGGTTATTATGAAGACAATGCAGATGATAAGGATGTTTTAATATATAGTGGACAGGGAGGGGCTGCCAACAAGGATAAAGGAGCAACTGATCAGAAGCTTGAGAGGGGCAACCTTGCATTGGAGAGGAGTTTGCGCCGGGGAAATCAAGTGAGAGTCATTCGGGGTATGAAAGACTCTTTGAATCAAGCATTAAAGGTCTATGTATATGATGGCCTGTATATGATCCAGGATTCTTGGCTGGAGAAGGCGAAATCTGGCTGTAATATATTCAAGTATAAGGTGGTTAGAATTCCTGGGCAGCCAGATGCTTTTGGTGTTTGGAAATCAATTGAAAAGTGGAAGGAAGGGCTTTCCTCTAGGGCTGGATTAATTCTTCCAGACCTCACTTCTGGGGCTGAAAGCACGCCTGTTTCACTTGTAAATGATGTTGATGAGGATAAGGGGCCTGCTTACTTCACATATGTCTCCACTGTCAAGTATTCTAAATCATTTAAATTAACACAACCTGCTTATGGGTGCAACTGTCAAAATGCATGCCAGCCAGGTAATTGAACTGCTCCTGCATCAGGAAAAATGAAGGTAACTTCCCCTACACTGCCAATGGGGCTCTAGTCTGCCGGGCTCCAGTGATACATGAATGTGGTCCCACTTGTGCATGCTTTCCTAATTGCAAAAACCGGGTGTCTCAGACTGGCTTAAAATTTCATTTGGAAGTGTTCAAAACAAAGGACAGAGGTTGGGGCCTGCGGTCATGGGATCCTATTCGGGCTGGTACTTTTATCTGTGAATATGCTGGTGAAGTGATAGAAAAAGTTAGCCAGGGTGAAGAAGGTGATGGTGATGATTATGTGTTTGACACCTCCCGTGTGTATGAATCTTTCAGATGGAATTATGAACCTGGGTTAGTAGAGGAGGACAGTTCTGTTGAAGCTATTGAGGAACCCAAGGTCCCATCTCCCCTGGTCATAAGTTCAAAAAATGTTGGAAATGTAGCTCGGTTCATGAATCACAGTTGTTATCCAAATGTTTTCTGGCAGCCAATTATGTACGAACACAACAGTGAATCTTTTATCCATATTGGCTTTTTTGCAATGAGACACATCCCTCCTATGACAGAGTTGACTTATGATTATGGGAAATCTCGTGTGGGTGAGGCTGAAGCTGATGGTGTCAGCACACCACGTGGAAGGAGGAAATGTTTATGTGGAGCACTAAGATGCCAGGGCTACTTTGCTTGATGGTGGTGTTAGCGCATGCTTGTGGACTTATGGTGGGTGCAAGCATGGTCAGGGCTGAAAAGGTTTGAAGTCGTTCCCTTGTTTATTTTTAATTGTAGCTAGTTGTTTCAGATGCTCATAATTGTGCATGGTTTGCTCACTTCTGTCTTGCTAAGTACATGATTGTGAGTATTTATCCAGGTCCAACTCACATGTAAATTGTATTTATTGTATGCATGCAAAAATTAGACGCTCGATTGATAATTTGAGGGAAAATATATATAAAAAAAAGTGTTTAAAGGATGTTAAATGGTTATATGTGTGAACATAGCTAAACACATACTTTAGTGTTAATTTGATAAATTTTCTGCACAAGGGCAGCTTACTATCTTGAATACTCTCTTTTTTACACCGAAAGCCAAAGGTTATATTTATTGGAAGCAATGCACTGATCACCATCAAGGTGATCTTAAACAGAAACATGTTCTTTAAATAGATGGTTGACATCATGAGATATGCAGCAGATCTTGAAGAATTCTGTAACATTGTTGTAGAAGCCAGTTTTATTCTTGCATTGTATCTGACTGTTTCATTTCTCGTTTTAATGTTTGAGGAGTCATTTGCATGGAACCTTAGTATTGCTTTTGATGCTATGGTATCCGCTGCTAAACCCCTTAAAAGAATCCGATCCTAAATTTATTCTTGATGAATCGAACCTTCACTCCTTTTTCATGTTTTTGATTTCACTGTAATCCGTGCTATGTTCTCTCCTTTTCTGCTTTTGTTTTTCTCTCTTCCTGTAAGATTATGCTCGCAAATCAATAGAACCAACTATTTCAATTTCAGCTGTACATTTTCCTCAGTTTCTTCAATAAAAAAAAAAAAACCCAAATACCGTATCCTCCCAACTTCCTAATTATATCCCAAGCTAAATATGCTTAGAATGCCTGCTATTAGCATTATCAATAAGCTTCATTCCAACAAATGCACCCCTACAAATGAGTTACCACGTTCTAGTGTTATAGATTTTTGTCTGCCACATTGCTTTAGTGGCTGCAATTATATGAGGTATAGACCCAAAAGAAGAAAACCAAAAACTTGCACAACCACTTTCACCACTTATCATGCAACTAATAAAACACATGGAGTTTTGATTCAAAACCTAGAGAGGGAGAATTTCTAGATGGGCGAGTCTTGTAGTAGAAATGAATGAATTTTTTGGAAGTTGATGTAGAGCTACTTGATGATCTGGTGGGAGACAGGATGCTGAATAACAATTAAATGCATTATACTTAGGCAGTATGCTCATGGAGAGTGAAATAATCCAAGCATCAAGCTCTACGTGGAGGAGAAAAGCATTAAAACTATCTTTCTCAAAGTTGTTCTTCTCGAATTCCAAATTAAAATGAACTATCCTTGTTTGGCTGCTATGTTTAGCCATGCATAGTGCAAGCATCTGTAATAGAAAATGATTGTAACTTGGATTTCTTGAAGTAACTATTTCCATCCTTTCTCATATCCTGTCTGGGAAGTGATTGTAGCTATGATTTTGTTCGGAATTATTTAATCTTTATAGCATTTTTGAGACATCATCTCATGCTTCCCTTCACGTGATGCACTGCAGTTCCAGGGGTTGCTAAAACTATGCCGTTTGGAGAAGGTTTTTGCGCAGTGTCATGGTTAAATGGCATCCACTCTCTCTCTCTTTTAATTATCAGACGGAGCTAGGCAGGATAGGCTACCAAGGTCCCTTTTCAATATTGCAAGGACCTCTAATTTTGTGCAGGACCGTTAGTGAAGTATCCGTAGCAATGTGTTTATACTTGCGGATTAACTGTAACATTTTGGACTTTACCAATGTTGTAAGAACGCCAGGCTGTTTGACAGAAGATCCAATGTTTCTGTAGCTGTGAATAATCTAAACCTTAACCAAGTAAAGTTCTCACATCTTTTTCTGTCATGGCAAATGGGGTCAAAGCTTTGTAAACACTCATTCTATATTTGTAGCTAGTCTTTCTATAAACTTGATCCTGCAGCAGTGGATTTCTAGAATGTGCTAGGAATAGCCTGTGTATTTATGACTCTTTTGCAGTAGAAAAGGTATAAAAAAAACTTAAATCAAAGTAATACTAATGGGAACCATAATATCAGAGGCGCAGACCGAGTTCATCAAGCACAATATAAAAATAAACATGGCAGACAATGCTTAACAAGTATATCAAAGCGTGATATCTTCACCATAGTTGTAAATTTTATTCTGTTTTTATCTCGATTTAAATTCTAATTAGTATATAATATTTTGGTCAAATACCAGATGATAAATGTCAATACTACTTTGTCTATGCTGTTTTAGCTATAAAAAAAATAATCTCCTGTGCTGCTCATCTCCCACCTGGATGAGACCTGTCAATTATGTTTTTTTTTTTCTATTCTGGATATATATATAAAATCAAAATAATAAAAATTAAAAATAT
This sequence comes from Salix suchowensis, assembly GCA_029030765.1. Taxonomy (NCBI): domain Eukaryota; kingdom Viridiplantae; phylum Streptophyta; class Magnoliopsida; order Malpighiales; family Salicaceae; genus Salix; species Salix suchowensis. Next base: position 2,011,059 of record CM054982.1, read on the forward strand.
ATATTATAAAAAAATAAAATTGTTTATGTCAACTTTAATTTTATAAGAAATTAAAATTATATTTAATTTTTTTGCGTTTTAATTTATATATATAAACAATACAACCCCGAAACAACAAGCCAAAACAATCTAAAAACAAAACATTTCATTTCAATTAAAGCGAAACTTACAGCTATGATCTTCAATACATTAACATTCTTGGCAATGAAGTGGCACATACAACACGAGCTTCGTAGCATTTACCGTATTGTATTAACATGCAGGAAACATATTACGCGAGCTGCCAGCAATTTTACCAACGGCAAAAAGAACAAAAGCAATTGTTTATATGTATTGAGATCCGACCTAAGTTTCTATTGTAAATCTCACCCTCCGGGTGTGTTTATTATCCTCTTTTCCACGCCGACTGGATTTTTTAAGAGATGATTTTAGATTTGAGGATGATGGTGGAGAAAGAAAGTTCGATCCTCTTCTCTTTTGCCCTGATCGGTCAAGCCAATACAGAACTGTTGCTGCTCCATATAAATTGTTCTTCCTCTTTGCATACTGATATGCAGCGACTGCATCAAGCTCGTCAAAGAACACCACCCGGGCAGAGCCCATAAGTTGAAAGACTTCGGTTTTCAAAGGATCCACTCTACCAAATCTACTAAATTTTCTTATCAGATCCATTTTAGAAGGAAGAATAAAATCTTTGGGAAACTTCATGTGCAGAGAATTAGAATAGGTGAAGGTGCTCTCAGCTGGTTGTTGAGATACTTTTGACTTGAATGGTTGTTCAGATGTACCTTGTATATGTTAGTATTGAGAGTTTACAGAATTGAAAGAAGTAGTTTAGAGAAGGGAAGAGGGAGAAGAGAGAAAGAGGGAAACTGAAATTGTGAATTACATTGAATTGAATTCTGTTTTGCATACCTTTGTTGTGTGTGCATTTCTCTATTTATACTAATTACATTATTCTAGACTATTCTTCTTCTATACTCTAACATCCCCCCTCAATCTCATGCTTTGACAAACCAAGCATGAGATTGCAACAAAGAAAATGAAATACAAGAGTACTTAATTCTTTTGACAAACAGTATGTAAACGAGAGAAGAAGGAATTTCTTCGGTCTATTTCTTGACCAGAATTTCATTTATCTACTTCAGTTTTTCTGAAGGATTTCATTTGGCTTCTTCAGCTTTTCTGAAGCTTTTCTGAAGTTTTTCTTCAGCTTTTCTTCAGCTTTTCTGAAGTTGCCGATGAATTTCTTAATCTGTGTAAGAATTCATTTTCTTCTTCTTCTTCTTCTTCTTCTTCTTCTTCTTCATTGGATTAAGTTTTTCTTAATCTCTTTTTATCAAAACGGTAGGATGATAGACATAAAACGGCACACCACACAGCACACACAAAACGGCACACACAGCACACACAAAACGGCATCACACAACATCAAAACATAAAATCTAGGTTTTCAACAAATCTTCTCTCAGCAGCCGCCTCAGGCGCGTCTCTCTTCTCTGCCAAATCGATTTTGTTCTTCCCCTGTTCCAGCTCCACCTTGCACGGCTTCAGCTGTCACCACGAAGAATCCAACAGCCTGCTCTCTCTCCAATCGCGTTTTGAACCATGTCATCAAGAGTCTCCGTCAAGCACATCCCGATCGTCGATCTTCTATACAGCTCAAACGTCGCCATTCCTAGAGATCGATTGGAGGAGTTGATGCTTTGTTGTGGAGAATCATGGCTGCTTCTTCACAATGCACTGTAATTCTCACTCTGATGAGGATCTTGCTTGACATGCCGATTGCGACTTTATTCTCTTCCAAATGTGATAAACGAAGTAAAGCGCACGCAGCGTTCTCTTTCGCCATCGATGTCCCTGTTTTCAGAGCCCTAGCCAATGGCTTGATCGCGCTGCACCAGTTTTAGCGATTTTGAGGCGATTCTCTGGTCTGTTCTTGGCGAGGAGTCTGATCTCCCTGGCAGCTTGTTTTTGCTCGTCAATCGAACAGGACTCAAGATCCGCTACCGGTGGCAATGACGAAAACACCGGTGCTCGAGGTTGCTCCGATCATCAAGAGACGAAGAATTTTTAGCAACTCACAGAGCTAGAGATTGAAGGAAAAACAGAGCATCGGGCTGGAGACCGCGAAATGACTTCGAAAAAAGGCAGGTATGAATCTCTTGTTGAAGCAAGCTGCAGAGATATTGATGCATCTAACCGGCTTCTCCTCGCCGCTTAACGAGCTCGTCTTCTCACGCTTTTGAATCATGAGGAATATTGTAAATGAGGAGCAGCAGCGGCATGGAACATCTTCATCTTCTTCAAACTGCAGCTTTTACTTTTTGAATGATCCATTGAAGGATCAGATTGCGGAAGCTTGGATCAATTCATGCGTTAGCAAAACTGCTCTGATACCATGTTAGTATTGAGAGTTTACAGAATTGAAAGAAGTAGTTTAGAGAAGGGAAGAGGGAGAAGAGAGAAAGAGGGAAACTGAAATTGTGAATTACATTGAATTGAATTCTGTTTTGCATACCTTTGTTGTGTGTGCATTTCTCTATTTATACTAATTACATTATTCTAGACTATTCTTCTTCTATACTCTAACATCCCCCCTCAATCTCATTGCTCTCCTTATTATTCATAGAACTACCTTCAGAAGATGAGACCATGTTCACTCTTCTGCTGGTCTCAACAGATGTGGCATTATCACTGTTGCAAGGCTGAATCAAGACTGGAAGAGTGTCTCCTTCGTTATCTTCATGGAGCCGACCACAATCTCTTCAAACGGAGAAAACGTGCCGACAGATGAGATTCAAGGTTTGGTTGCTGGCTTTTCTAGTGAGAAAAACTGGGATGGATCTCCCCTTTATTTCTATAAAGGGGTCTGGTATCCATTTTTCGCCATTAGAGGGGCTCTTTCCTTTCAGCAGCATTTCATTGCACGAGACACCGATATAATACTAGCAAGCATGCCAAAATTGAAAGGGTCTATTTTTAGTATTTGATTCAGTCTTTGTTTTATCTAGTCTTCAGGGTTTAGTTGCTTTTATTTCGGTAATTCATGTGCCACGTTATTGCTGAACGTGAGCTATTTACTTGCCTTATTGTTATTCATGTATTCCTGTAAGGCTATTTATTAGCCATTTCATTCAGTAAAAGTTAATTCATTTCAATTCAATATATTGCATCTTTGTTCTTATTCTTTACAATTGGTATCAGAGCCTGGTATCTGGCATGTGACGAAGAAAAAGAAACAAAAGGCAACATAGTTTTGAGTGACTTCAAACACAGAGTGAATGAGAGTTTAAGTGCTTTTACAAAGTGAGTGAGTTTGAGTGATTAAACACAGAGTGACAGTGAGTGTGCTTTTATAGAGTGAGTGAGTTTGAGTGATTAAACACAGAGTGACAGTGAGTGTGAGTGTTCTCAAAAACATTAAAAGAGAGAGGAATTCTTGGAGCTCAACGATGGCAGCAGAATCCAGCAATTTTGCATCACCTTGCATTCCCAAGTTTGATGGAGACTACAAGCATTGGAACATGCTAATGGAGAATCTTTTACGTTCCAAAGAATATTGGAATGTAATCGAGACAGGATATGTTGAACCTGCATCAGGAGAAATTCTGAATAATGAACAGAAGAAGACACTGGACGCACTAAAGCTGAAGGATTTAAAGGTGAAAAACTACCTTTTTCAGTCCATTGATAAGTCCATTCTGAAGACTATCACTCAGAAGGACACAGCAAAGCAACTGTGGGATTCCATGAAGATCAAATATCAGGGTAACACAAGGGTTCGGCGTGCTCAACTTCAAATCTTTCACAGGAACTTTGAAGTGCTGGAAATGAAACAAGGAGAAACTGTCACAAGTTATTTCGGGAGAGTCATGTTGGTAGCAAATGACATGCGAAATCTGGGAGAGAGCATACCTGATGAGAAGATTGTAGAAAAAATTCTACGCACACTTACTGAAAAGTATAATTACATAGTGTGCTCCATTGAAGAGTCGAAAGATATCAATAATCTTTCGGTTGATGAGCTGCAGAGCTCAATTCTTGTCCATGAACAGAAGTTCAAAAGGCATGACACAGATGATCATGCCCTGAGAACTTATGATGATAGGTTTAGTGGCAGAGGTCGTGGCAGGAACAATTTCAGAGGCAGAGGTCGCGGGGGCAGAACACAAACATTCAATAGAGACATGGTGGAATGTTTCAAGTGTCACAAGCTTGGACACTATAAATACGAGTGTCCAACTATGACCAAAGTAGCAAATTATGTGGAACTAGAAGATAAAGATGAGATGCTACTAATGTCCACAGTGGAGCTAAGTGAGAAGGATGAGATGTTGCTAATGTCTTATGTAACATTACATAAAACAACAAGAAATGATGCATGGTTCCTGGATTCAGGATGTTCTAATCACATTTGTGGTTATAAAGGTATGTTCTCCTACTTAGATGAGAATTTTCAGCATTCCGTCAAACTTGGAAACAATAGCAGAATGGCAGTAGTAGGCAAAGGCAGAATTAAACTACTGATCAATGGAATTAAGCATGCTGTGAATGATGTTTACTATATTCCGGAGCTTAGAAACAATTTATTGAGCATAGGTCAACTACAAGAAAAGGGCTTAGCAATTTTAATTAAGGATGGAATTTGTAAGATTTATCATTCTGAGAAAGGTTTGATTATTCAAACCAAGATGAGTGCAAATCGGATGTTCATCCTACTTGCACAAACTCAGGCTACAATACATGCAGAATCTCAGAATGCAGAGAATTGTCTACTTACCAGTTCTCAGAACCCCTTAGTGTTATGGCACAGAAGGTTCGGTCACTTAAGCTACAAAGGCTTAAGAATCCTACAGTGGAAAAACATGGTGCATGGACTGCCCACGTTCTCGGTCCCAACAATCACCTGCACAGATTGCCTCAATGGCAAGCAACAAAGAGAAATTATGCCTAAACACAGCAATTGGAGAGCAAATCAAAAACTAGAGTTAATTCATGCAGACATCTGCGGTCCTATTTCTCTAGAATCAAACAGTGGCAAAAGGTATATACTGTGTTTCATTGATGATTTTAGCCGAAATTCATGGCATTTATCTTAGCTACAAAATCTGAAGCATTCATCTATTTTAAGAAATTCAAAGCTATGGTTGAAAAGGAAACCCTACTGCAATTGAAGTGTCTAAGAACTGACAGAGGGGGAGAATTTACCTCAAGTGAGTTTAATGAGTTATGCAGCCAACAGGGTATCAAACGGCAGTTAACCACGGCGCACACTCCACAGCAAAACGGAGTTGCAGAGAGGAAAAATTGAACCGTCATGAACATGGTTCGATCAATCCTCTCTGGCAAAGGGATTCCGAAACCCTTTTGGCCCGAGGCAGTGAACTGGGCATTCTATGTGCTCAACCGGTGTCCAACTTATGCTTTGACAGATTCCACTCCTTATGAGGCTTGGAGTGGAAGCAAACCTTCAGTAACTCATTTCAGGGTCTTCGGATGCTTAGCCCATGTCCACGTTCCAGATGTAAAACGCACAAAACTTGATGATAAGAGTTTTGTGTGTGTGTTGTTGGGCATGAGTGAAGAGTCTAAGGGATACAGGCTGTTTGATCCTTTAAACAAAAGGATTGTGGTTAGTAAAGACGTAGTCTTTGAGGAAGACAAACAGTGGGACTGGGATGTTGCTTATGAAGAACAAATCTTGATAGATTTGGTTTGGGGTGACAACGAAGGAAGACATGAAGATGGTGATGGATTTCACGGGGAAGAAGGTGATGATCTTGAGGTTGAAAACAATGGAGAAGAAGGAGAAGGAGACGACGGACACAATGAACACAGACATGTTGTCTGTGATAATTTTCAAAATCATGAGATGAATGAAGATGCTGAGGTGAGAGCTGATCCAACAGTATGTATGCTGCCAGGTGGGAGAGTTGGTGTGCAAAGCAATCCGACGGCTGAGACGCGTCCAGGTGGAAGAAGGGAGCTGAGAGATGGGTCTTTAATGACTAATCCAATGGTGGGAATTCAGTCTGACAGGGGGCGAGATCAGCCGACATGTGGCGTTCATCCAATGGCACACGCAAGCGGTCAGCCGAGCGGGCAGCGGCTGAGTGGACAGGTTTCAGGGCAAGTGACATGTGGCACAGAATCAACGGTCCAGATGACGCCAGGCGGAGCAAACAGGGAGCTGACATGTGGACTTAATCCAACGGTGCCGATGCTGCCAGACTGAACAAGTGAGCAGCGCACACGTGGACTCACACCAACGGCACAAAATCTGCCAGCCGGAGAGCATGATCTGATGACAAGTAGAATGAATCCAACGGCTGGGATGTAATCTGATGGGGAGAGTAGTGGTCTACTGACAAGTGGAAGAAGAGAAAGGGGTCCTCCAGTGTGGATGCAAGATTATATTATAGGGGAGGATTTTTCTGAATCTGAGTCTAATATGGCATTAATTTTGTCTTCTGACCCTATTTATTTTGAAGATGCTGTGAAAATTAAACACTGGAGGCTTGCTATGGACAGTGAAATTAATGCCATAGAGAAGAATAATACCTGGACACTCAACGTATTGCTGGAGGGAGCAAAAAAAATTGGAGTCAAATGGGTCTACAAAACAAAGTACAACAAGCATGGGGATGTTGATAAATACAAGGCAATGCTAGTTGCCAAAGGGTACTCACAACAACAAGGAATTGACTTTACGGAAGTCTTTGCACCAGTGGCAAGGATGGATACAGTCAGGATGATTATTGCTCTCGCTGCTCAAAAAAACTGGATTGTCTATCAGTTGGATGTCAAATCGGCTTTTCTGCATGGGGAATTGCATGAAGATGTTTACGTTGATCAACCTAAAGGATATGAAAAGAAGGGCAGCGAACATCTAGTTTACAAGCTGCATAAAGCATTGTATGGGCTCAAACAGGCTCCAAGAGCTTGGTTCAGTCGAATCGAGGGTCATTTTGTGAATGAAGGCTTTCTACGGTGTGAAAGTGAGCAGACTTTATTCACAAAGAGAAGCAGGGAAGGAAAGATTATCATTGTAAATGTTTACGTTGATGATCTTATATTTACTGGCGATGATACAAATATGTTGTCTGAATTCAAAAACTCCATGATGAGGGAGTTTGACATGTCAGATTTGGGAAAGATGAGGTATTTCTTGGGGATCGAAGTATTACAGCATTCAGGCGATACCTACATATGTCAGAAGAAATATGCACTGGAGGTGTTGAAGAGGTTTGGTATGATGGAATGCAATGCAGTGAAAAATCCAATAGTTCCCGGATGCAGAGTCAACAAAGATGAAGGTGGAGCTGAAGTAGATGAAACATATTACAAGCAGTTAGTGGGAAGTCTAATGTATCTCACAGCAACAAGACCAAACATGATGTTTTTTACTTGTCTAATTAGCAGATATAATGACCAAGTCTTTAAAGCTTGATGCTTTTCTGAAATTAAGAACACTGCTGGGAGTTCAAGAAATTACTGATATAAACTAACTGCATACTGCAGTAAGTTTAAGGGAAGGAATGAAAGGGTTTATTTTTAGTATTTGATTCAGTCTTTGTTTTATCTAGTCTTCAGGGTTTAGTTGCTTTTATTTTGGTAATTCATGTGCCACGTTATTGTTGAACGTGAGCTATTTACTTGCCTTATTGTTATTCATGTATTCCTGTAAGGCTATTTATTAGCCATTTCATTCAGTAAAAGTTAATTCATTTCAATTCAATATATTGCATCTTTGTTCTTATTCTTTACAGGTTTGGTTGTTGGCTTTCAAGGTGAGAAAAACTGGGATGGATCTCCCCTTTATTTCTATAAAGGGGTCTGGTATCCATTTTTCGCCATTAGAGGGGCTCTTTCCTTTCAGCAGCATTTCATTGCACGAGACACCAATATAATACTAACAAGCATGCCAAAATCAGGCACCACTTGGTTAAAAGCTCTCGCATTCTCTGTTGTTAACCGCAACATTTATAGTCCCACTGAGAGTCCCTTACTCACCACCCCACCCCATGACCTCGTTCCTTTCTTCGAGATGGACCTCTACTCAAAACACCAACTCCCAGATCTCGAACAGCTTCCTTCCCCGAGAATTTTCAGTTCTCACTCCCATTATGAAACCTTGCCACAGTCCATTAGAAGTAGTCCTGGTTGCAAGATCGTTTAGATATGCAGGAATCCTTTGGATCAACTTGTCTCTTATTTTCATTTTTCTCGCAAGTTCAAACGAGAGAATGTCAAGCCTTTATCATCAATTGACGAGGGTTTCGACAACGTTTGTAGAGGTATCCAGAGTCATGGACCCTTTTGGGATAGTGTGTTGGGGTATTGGAATGCAAGCTTAGAAAGACCAGACAAGGTGCTGTTTTTGAAATATGAAGACTTGAAGGAGGATATAACCTTCAACTTGAAGAAACTGGCTGAGTTCCTGGGGATTCCTTTCACCGAAAAAGAAGAGAAAGAAGGGGCTATTGAAGAAATATCAAGGCTGTGCAGCTTTGACAATCTCAGGAATTTAGAAGTGAACAGAACTAGTGTTCGTCCTTTGGGGACTCCAAATAGTGCCTTCTTTAGGAAAGCAAAGGTGGGAGACTGGTGCAATAATCTAACGCCTTCCATGGCAGAACGTTTCTTGAAGATAGTGGAAGAAAAGTTGGCTGACTCTGGCTTATCCTTCAAAGTATCTGAATAATCTTGCAAACTGCCATCTATGGCCGATTCAGCAGCTTGCTTCTCTGTTATTCATTATGATTTTAATTGTAATTTTTGTCGCTCTAAGAAATAAAGGATAATATATTTGTGGGCAAGAGTGCAGTGATTATATATACAGAGTGTGTTCGTCACATTAATTTGGAGTGGCCTGCCTCGAGATCCTCGGCGTTGCCATTACATTATGCTCAACGGTGCTGTTATCGATTGGCCATTATTTATGCTCAACACTAAGCATTGAAGGATGAAACTTAAAAACATAATTAAAAAAAGCTCAAGAAATAATTAAAGTCAATGTTAATTTATTAAATCCACATCTCGAGTCATAAAACCAGAATTCTTAATCAACTTGATATTAAAAATAAAATTAATAAAAATAAAATTAATAATCAGATCTTATTCACGTGATTTTGGAGGGACCCTCCCCAGGATCTCCTCCTACGTCAACATTGCTATTATATTATGCTCAATAGTCCATTTCTATATTATTGAAATCAAAGCTATTACATTTTATCCGGTTATCACTTGGGTGGGTTTATTTAAGTTGCTGTATCAATTCAAAATAGTATTTTTTTAAATAATAATAATAAATTAATATAATATGTTTTTTAAATCAAATCATATTTTAATCGGATGAATATAATATTTTTTAAAAATCAAATCATATTTTAATCGGATGGACTAGAACACTAGAACTCGTGCTAATTTTCAGTATTATTTTATTACAAATATGTCCTTATTGACTATAATATGATGATAAAAATGCCCCCCTCAAAATTTAATCAATAACACTTTTTGACAATTTATTTTGCTCCTTAAGGTTTTATTTTAGACAATTTTATCATAAATCAAGGCCAAATGCTTTTAATTTCTTAGTCTAAAGGTGAAGTGGGAGAGTTGATAGAGTATAGTGTAGCGTATACATATGTGTGAGTATGCATACGCAAGGACATTCTCTTAAATATAAATAGGCAACATACGGAGTGTGTGTGTTGTGTGGAAAAACAGAACAGTAAAGGAAATTTTATATTTTATGTTTTCCCTCTTATTTTCTTATCTCTTCTCCTTCTCTCAATTCTAATCTTCTCTTCTCTGCTCACTATTGTACTAATCTCTACATGGTATCAGAGCCTTCCCCTTGCGTATCTGTTGACGGGTTTAGATATTATGTGACATTCATTGATGAATATTCACGATATTGTTGGTTGTTTCCTTTGATAAATAAAAGTGATGTTTGTTCTGTGTTCACTGCGTTTTATCATTATGTTCAAACACAATTTGCTTGTCCTATTCAAATTCTTCAAAGTGATGGTGGTGGTGAATATATGAGTAAAGTTTTCAACTTTTTCTTACAAATAAAGGAGCCGTGCATCAAAAATCATGTCCATATACTCCTGAACAAAATGGACTTGTTGAGCGTAAACACCGTCATCTAGTTGAAACAACCATTACCTTACTTCAACATGCTAAATTACCTTCCAAATTTTGGTCATATGCTGTCAATACGACAGTGTATCTCATTAATCGCATGCCATCACCAGTTACACATCATCAATCTCCTTGTGAAATTCTGTTTAAATCTGCTCCAATTCTTACACATTTGAGAATCTTTGGTTGTGCTTGCTTCCCCTTCTTGCGTCCTTATGTCAATAATAAGTTGCAATCCAAGACTACAATGTGTGTCTTCCTAGTTTATGCTCCTCAATACAAAGGCTATATTTGTTTTGATGTTGGTAGCAATCGCAAATTTATCTCAAGACATGTGGTATTTAATGAACATGTCTTTCCTTATGCTACATTGACCTCTATGTCTCAGCCTGTTTCTTCGACTACTCCTCCTTCCATTTTACCTATTGTTGATCATTATAATATTGTTGTCATGTCTCCTTTCAATCATATTTCTTCTAATTCTGTATCTGCTGAGTCTTTCAATCCTGAGGGCATATCAGTTATGCTGCAAATTCCTGATATGAATGTGCACCCAATGCAAACTCGTAGCAAGAGTGGCATTTGCAAGAAGAAGGCTTACCTGGTTTCTAATGTTGAGTGTTCTTCTGATGATAAGTCTCAAATTGAACCATCTAGCTACAAGGCTGCAATGCATATTCCAGTTTGGGTGCAGGCTATGAGGGAGGAATTTGCTGCACTTAACTCTCAGAAAACGTGGACTTTGGTTCCTCTCCCCCCTCACAGGAATCTAGTGGGTTGTAAATGGGTGTTTAAGCTGAAGAAGAACTCTGATGGGACTGTTGCAAGGCATAAGGCCAGGCTAGTGGCACAGGGGTTTAGTCAAGAAGTTGGGATTGATTATGGGGAGACTTTTAGCCCTGTGGTTAAGCCAACCACTGTTAGAATTATGCTCTCTCTTGCTGTATATTTTCAGTGGGATTTAAGGCAACTTGACATCAAGAATGCTTTCTACATGGTATTTTATAGGAAGAAGTTTTTATGGCTCAGCCACCTGGGTTTGCTGATATTGATCATCCTTAGCTGGTGTGTAAGCTTCACAAATCCCTCTATGGTCTTAAACAAGCACCTCGTGCTTGGAATGACAGGTTCACTTTATTTTTGCCTACTTTGGGATTTCAGTCTACTTTTTCAGATTCTTCCTTGTTTGTTAAAAATGCATTTGCTGGAATTATTGTGCTTCTTGTATACGTAGATGATATTATCATCACGGGTAGTGATTCTTGTGGTATTGGTGATATTATCAAGTCTCTTACAGCTGAATTTGATGTCAAAGATTTGGGTAGACTTCATTATTTCTTGGGCATTCAAATTACTTACAACTCTGCTGGTCTGATCTTATCACAGTCTCGGTATATTCATGAATTGCTTCTTAAGACAAATATGATGGCTTCCAAGGCTTGCGCTACTCCTTGCCTTCCATATCAAAGATTGATGAAGGATGATGGTGATCTTTTCGACAATCCTACTCTATACCACAACATTGTGGGGGCTCTTTAGTACCTCATCTTCACCAGGCCAGATATTGCCTTCTCTGTGCACCAGGTCTGCCAATTTATGCAACAGCCACGGGTGGAACACTTTATAGCTGTTAAGAGGATTCTCAGGTACCTCAAGGGTACAATGGATATTCCATCCATGCAAGACTATCTAACCTAGTTGCTGGTCCAAACGTTCATAATATCAGAAAATATATATTCCTTGGCAAGGAAAGCTCGCCAACATCACCACCCGACCATGATCACCAGCCTGAACAATTTGTTTAAGCTTTTTTGATAGGGAAAGTGATAATTTATTTAGTTGACATACCATGCAAGAAAAGATCTCTTGATTATACCTAGGTATAGTCAGTTCTGGCTGAATGATACTACACAAGCGGTGGTTCAACCCCCAAAATTAACAGATCAACAACTCAGATAACTAATTTGAGCCAACAGTTGTAATGCTTCTACAATGTACAAGCGACTGAATTATACCCCATTAAAGACAATATTACCGTCTTCTACTAGCTTTAAATTATACCCCATTAAAGACAATATTACCGTCTTCTACTAGCTTTAAATAGAGTTAAAATCTATGGCCTAAGAGGTGAGAAATCAGGAAGCCAAAGTTCGGAAAAAAACCAGCCCCTTCCCGAATTTTTTTTTAATTTATTTCGCCAACATTTCCTTTGCCTTTTCCGGCCACATCTGCCACCATTCCACCTCCAACTCTCGGCACCACCAGAAACAAGTTCCTTCAGCTCACCGTCAATGACCAACAATAGGTCTTCCTCTCATCATCGGCAGCAACAGCAACCTCATTCCTTCTTTTCCTGCAAACAGACTTCATCTCCCTCTAACAAGGGACGTCGATCACCATTCTCTCCACCAGCACCTCCTCCAGCATCGGATGGATTTCTTCTACAAGACAACATCAATAGATATATAACAGAGTACTAGTGCAATTTAATAGTATAGTAAATATTGTCTGTGAGTGATTGTTTATTGTAACGGTGATGATAAGATTGTTTCTTAAAGTAATTTTTTATTTTATTTTATTTTAAAAATATATTTTTGATATGAGCACATCAAAATATCTGTAGACACAAAAAATAGTTTAAAATAAAAAATAAACATAAAAAAATTACATTTTTTAAAAAAAATACTTTTCATTTTTTTTTCCAAACAGCCCTTAAATCTCCTAATTTCCTTTTAACTGTTTAGAAATTAGGACAATGCTCCTAATTGGCTGATTCTTGCTTCTCTGTTGTTCATTATGGGTTTCTTTTTTCTGCTTTGAAAATAAATAATCCTTCTCTTAAATTTGGTTTGATTAGCTCGCTTGTTAAGGATCGAATTGCTTTACTTTGATAGCTTTCAATTATTATTTATTTATTTATTTTGATATTTATAGCCAAGGGAGAAAATCAACAATTGATATTTATTTCATTTTATTTGCTCTTCTATTAAAGTTTTTGGTTTTTTTTTTAATTCTTTGAGATAATTATATGATTTTCATTGCTTTTTTGTTTAAATGTTTTGCTTATTCTTGAAAGCAATTTAATAATTTTTATTATTTGGACAATAATAATAATGATAATTTCAATTGTTATAGTCATGATAATAATAGTGTTGTAACAATGGATTTTCAATGATATTATATTCTTTTTATAGGTAGAAAATCAGCTACTTATTTTTTGTTGTCTAGTTATTGTAAGAGTTTATACAATTTATAATTTATTATTGTGTTTAATTTAAATTAGATTATTAAATGAACACGTCTTAATATAGTGAATATTCAGTAATTCAAGTATCCAAATCTACTTGTTTTTTAATAGTGATGACAATTTTATGTTGATGTTGATGTTGAAACCTATTAAACAAATAAATTTATATCAATTTAATATAATTATTATAATTGTTTAATATGGTTTGTTTAATTCTAATGTTAAGTCATACAGTTTTAAGTAAAGAAGATTAAAAAAAAATTAAAACAATGAATTCGGAAATAAAGGTATTCAAATAATTGTTGCTTAATAAATGTTGATAGTGATTGTTGTGTTTAATTTAAATTGGATTATAAAATGAACTAATCCTAATACAATAAATTTATAAATTTAGGTATCTGAATTTTCTTATTTTTTTTTAATGATGATGACTATTTTATGCTGATAATTTTGATTAAATTTACTAAACAGATAAATTTATATTAATTTAAAATTTTTATATTGGATAGAGGCACGGGTAAGTGGCAAGGTGTAATAGATTTGTAGTATAATTGAGTAGATATACTGTTTGTTGTACGCCTGATTCGGCTATATAAATGCATCAAGAGCTAGCTTTATTGGCACTAGCTCTTTTGTACCACCTCCCTGCTTACCACGCCTTCTCTCCTTCGTTATCTTCATGGAGGCGACCACAATCTCTCCAAACGGAGAAAGAGTGCTCAGAGATGAGATTCAAGGTTTGGTTTCTGGCCTTCCTGGGGAGAAAAACTGGGATGGAACTCCCCTTTATTTCTATGAAGGGGTCTGGTATCCAGCTTTCGGCATTAGTGGGGCTATTTCCTTTCAACAACATTTCATTGCACGAGACGACGATATAATACTAGCAAGCATGCCAAAATCAGGCACCACTTGGTTAAAAGCTCTCACGTTCTCTGTTGTTAACCGCAACATTTACAGCCCCACTGAGAGTCCCTTACTCACCACCACACCTCATGACCTCGTTCGTAACTTTGAGATGGTTCTCTACTCAAAAAACCAGATCCCAGATCTTGAACAGCTTCCTTCCCCAAGAATTTGCAGTTCTCACTCCCATTACGAAAACTTGCCACCGTCCATTAGAGGTTCTGGTTGCAAGATTGTTTACATATGCAGGAATCCTTTGGATCAACTTGTCTCTGATTTTCATTTTATTCGCAAGTGGAAACGAGAGAATGTCAAGCCTTTATCATCAATTGATGAGGGTTTCGACCACGTTTGTCGCGGTATCCAGAGTTTTGGACCCTTTTGGGATATTGTGTTGGGGTATTGGAAAGCAAGTTTGGAAAGACCAGACAAGGTGCTGTTTTTGAAATATGAAGACTTGAAGGATGATATAACCTTCAACTTGAAGAAACTGGCTGAGTTCCTGGGGATTCCTTTCACCGAAAAAGAAGAAAAGGATGGGGTTATTGAAGAAATATCAAGGCTGTGCAGCTTTGACAATCTCAGGAATTTGGAAGCGAACAAAAATGGTGTTCATCTTGCGGGGCCTTCAAATAGTTCCTTCTTTAGGAAAGCAAAGGTGGGAGACTGGTCCAGTGATCTAACTCCTTCCATGGCAGAACGTTTTTTGAAGATAGTGGAAGAAAAGTTGGCTGGCTCTGGCTTATCCTTCAAAGTATCTGAATAATCTCCCAAACTACTTAGTGATCTCTGGTGGTTTGGCTGATTCTGCTCCTTGCTTCTCAGTTATTCGTTATGATTTTATTTTATTTTATTGCGCTCTGAAAATAATGCTTCTGTGATCTTTTATCGTATGATCAAATATTTTATTTGACGCTTTTCACCGTTCCGTTTTCTCTCTAAATCCAGGGGATGGTGGGGCGCGTAGAAAAAAAATTACCATCGCGACAATAAAAATTATATCTTCAATTAAGAAGTTGATGATAAATTTTTTAATTAAATCAAAAATAATATTTTTAAAACACATTAACAAACACCATCATAACAGCAGCAAAAGACATGAAACTCGACTTGTCACTCCAACATGCTGTGTTAACTGCTTTTCTTAATGGACTTGGAAAGTCACGTGTTCTGAACAATTGATTTGATCTTGTGGTGTATATGGCAGAGGATATAAAAAAATGACTTCGATCATCAATAATTTCTTCGTGCTGGACCAGCTGAATTATAGCTGTCTTCGGTGAATTACAGTCCCGTATCCCCCCTCTCTTTCTCTCTCCTTGAGCTAGCCCTAGGCATGTCCCGTACCCCCCTTCCCTTTCTCTCTCCCCAGGCTAGCCCCCCCCCCCCCCTTTTAAAATAAAAAAATAAAAAAATAAACAATATTTTTTGAATACTAATATAATGATATAATTGTTATGTATTTTTAATTTCTTTTAAATCATGTATAAACCTTAATTAATAAAATTTTATGGCCATAATTATATTATATTGTATTCGACAATTATTTACTTATGATTTTATAACTTTTCTACCTACACGATTTTAGTTGTGATTTTACAATTTCTGTATGGTAAATTTTAAATATGATTTTACTATTTTGATTTTACGATCCGAGTTCAGAAACAACTTCCAATTGGTGTCAAAATCATGATTTTGACAACCATGATATAACCACGTTGTTCACATGACTTTTTCTTGTGGTCCAAGAGGATTGATGACGTGGTTAGTTAGGAACCTTGACTTCACGAGAGACGAAGTAGACAAGAAATAAAAGCCTATGCCGGAAAAACATATGACTCCATGATCAGAAAAAACAAAGAAGTGGGGAAAATGATATTGACATTATTATCAAACTCGCGAGTTGACTCGCAAAATCAGTCGATTTTGCGAGTCAACTCATGAAAACTGGTTAACTCGGGAAGAAAACTTGATTTCGGTCAAACTCGGTCAAACTCGTTTAAAATCAGGTCGGATCGTAAAATCGGACTGGATCGGTCCGATTCTACGATCCCAGGTGTTCGGTGTTCGGCCTTCACTTCGCTCTTCAACTTTCAAGTTTCAATCTTTCTTTTTCATAGTCATTGAAGAGGATGAGGATGAAGAGAGTAAAGGAGAAGAGGATGAGGGAGATGAGGGTGCAGCGGTGTGGAATTAAAAATGTAATGAAAAACTTGTCCTCTCTCTATCTATAAATAAGTATTCAGACAACTCATCAAAGTATCTGAAACAATTTATATAAGAAAAAAAATGAGTTAAGAAATAAAAAGTTCATTATAATTAAAGTATATAAATATCTATAAATACGTATTCAGACAACTCATCAAAGTATCTGAAGCAATTCATTTATTCTTTCATTATAATTAAGAGTTAGGGGAAATTCAAAAAACAATATTCTTTAATTTAAGCTAAGTTTACATATGAGTCTTCAAACTTCTCTACTTTTGTGGTTTCATCCTAATCTTGTAATTTAAAAAGAATATTAAAATCTATTGCTATAATGACTCTCAATACACTAACAAGCACATTCTATCTGGAAATATTTTTTTTATTTGTTTTTATGACTCTATTTACCAAAAGTTTTCCAAAAAATATGCAAATTAAGCATATGAAAAAAAAAGGTATTTTAATATTAAAAGTCTATCTGATTAATTAAATATTAAAAAAAAATATTATGACCCTCAATCAATGTTATAAAAAAAATCATAGTAAGTAAAAGAGATCAATTAATAGACATACATTGTCACGTTTCTTCTAAATGAATGCTCAGTTTTTATAGTTAATTAATTATTAGATATGTTAATTATAGAGAGGGTCTAGCTCTTCTTCACATGATCTCGAGGTGACCCGCCCCGAGATCCCCTCCTACCTCAGCATTGCCATTTATATTATTATGCTACTCGGCATCTACAACATCATATGAAGAAGATACCCTCTCTATAATTCATGTATATTAATTAATTAATTGATCAACTTAAACAAACGAGGCAATGCTGAGGTAGGAGGGGATCTCAAATATAATTTTAATTCAATTATAGGATGTTAAAATCCACTAGAGGCAAGGCACCTCGTAAGCACCTGGCTAAGGCTGCCCGCCACCACCGAAGGCGTGAAGAAACCTTACCGTTTCAGGGCAGGAACTGTGGCTTTGAAGACACGAATATGCGTGCTCTTGCTGTTGTTTTGTGAGTAAAACAAAAAAAAAGAAAAAATTATTGAGAAATAAAAAATGAATTCTTACAAAGATTATCAACAAGTAGAATATGAAATACAAATTCTCTTCCTTCTCTTCTTAATTTCTTATACAACAAATGAAATTCAAACAAATTATATTCCCTCTCGTCCCTCTCTTCTCAATTTCTTTCACAGACACATGAAATTCAAATCAAGAAATAGACAAATGAAATTTCTTCTTTCTATGCTCTCTTCTCTGCCATCCGAACATTCTTCTTCTTCTTCTTCTCAAATCTATCAATCAAATTCAAATTCATCTTTCTATTCTCTTCTCCTTTTCGTTTCCAAATTGATTTCTGTCAAACGGATTAAGTACTCATGTATTTTGTATTCATTGCTGCAATCTCATGCTTGGTTTACCAAAACAAGAGATTAAGTCAGGATGTTAGAGTATAAATAGAGAGTATATAAGGTGTATAAAGCATGGTTGTTGTAACACACAATGTGTGTGACAAAATAATAAAATTCAAATTTTCTTCTCCATTTATTTCCTCTGTTCTCTCTTCCCTTCTCTGCTGTCTCAATTTAGTTAGTTTACAGCAAATCTTCACAATCCTAACATGAATTATAAGCCATGAGCTACCCCACTTTTTGCTATAATTATCCTTCTGCTGTATTCTTTTGTAAAATAAAAGAAAAACATTGTTATATTTCTTATTCTTATGAGTGGTTTTTTAAACAATAATTATTCAAGTAAAAAAAATGTTAAAAACTGAAAGCGCTTATTCAAGTAATTGAATCAAAAGAATGCAATTTGATCCACCGCGAGTGAGCTAATTAACCGCACAAAATTAAGCAGAGGGATTGTTTTCAAAGCTAAAAAAACAACAATAAAAATCTTAATGAATAACAGAGAAGCAAGCTGCTGAATCGGCCAAAGATGGGAGAGATCACTAAGCAGTTTGCAGGATTATTCAGATACCTTGAAGGATAAGCCAGAGCCAGCCAACTTTTCTTCCACTATCTTCAAAAAGCGTTCTGCCATGGAAGGAGTTAAATCATTGCACCAGCCTCCCACCTTCGCTTTCCTAAAGTAGGCACTATTTGGAGTCCCCAAAGGACGAACACCAGTTCTGTTCACTTCCAAATTCCTGAGATTGTCAAAGTTGCACAACTTTGATATTTCTTCAATGATCCCTTCTTTCTCTTCTTTCTCCGTGAAAGGCAATCCCAGGAACTCAGCCAGTTTCTTCAAGTTAAAGGTTATATCCTCCTTCAAGTCTTCATATTTCAAAAACAGCACCTTGTCTGGTCTTTCCAAACTTGCTTTCCAATACCCCAACACACTATCCCAAAAGGGTCCAAAACACTTGATACCAAGACAAACATTGTCGAAATCGTCATCAATTGATGATAAAGGCTTGCCATTCTCTCCTTTGAACTTGCGAGAAAAATGAAAATCAGAGACAAGTTGATCCAAAGGATTCCTGCATATGTAAACAATCTTGCAACCAGAACCTCTAATGGACTCTGTCAAGGTTTCATAATGCATGTGAGAACTGAAAATTCTCGGGGCAGCAAGGTGTTCGAGGTCTGGGAGCTGATTTTTTGAGTAGAGGTCATTCTCAAAGAAACGAACGAGGTCATGAGATGGGGTGGTGAGTAAGGGACTCTCTGTGGGGCTGTAAAGGTTGCGGTTGACAACAGAGAATGCGAGAGCTTTTAACCAAGTGGTGCCTGATTTTGGCATGCTTGCTAGTATTATATCGCCGTCTCGTGCAATGAAATGTTGGTGAAAGGAAATAGCCCCTCTCATGGCGAGAAGTGGATACCAGGCCCCTTTATAGAAATAAAGAGGTACTCCATCGCAGTTTTTCTCCCCAGGAAAGCCAGCAACCAAACCTTGAATCTCATCTCTCGGCATGTTTTCTTCGTTTGAAGAGATTGTGGTCGTCTCCATGAAGATAACGAAGGAGAAAAGGCGTGGTAAGCAGGGGGGTGGGACAAAATGTAGAAATCAGAAACTCAAAAGTCAACGAAAGTCAACAAAAACAGTTTTGTTAGTTAAAAACTGTCACTGTGCAGATCAAAATCTGGAATTGCCCAAAAAATGAAGAACACCAAGAACACTTGCCCAGAATTTAAGAACAAGCAAAAACAGAGACTTTTGATTTCAAGGAGCAGAATCGAGGTAAGGTTACTGCCATCCCTTTTCTTTATTTATAGCAAAAATAAATGATTACAAGAGTTCTACTTGATTACAACTTCTTCTTGTACTAGATAAGTCCTAGAATTTAAATTGCACCTAAGCTAGAAAACATGATCAACATGATCTGAAATAGATAAAATGCCCTACAGCTAATTCAATACTAATCTAAAACATTAATACTAGAAATCAAATAGGACTCCATGCTCTAATTTTCAATCTGCTGCAGCCTTGATATCCATGATCTTCAACACTCCTCCTTAGATGCAAGGCTGCACATTCCTATCTTCATCCTTAATTCTTCAAACCTGTCTTTGGCTAATGGTTTGGTAAAGAAATCAGCCAATTGTTCCTTAGATGAGCAGTATTCCATCTCTAACTCCCCTTCTTGTTGAAATTGCCTCAATGCATGGTACTTAATCTTCATGTGCTTAGTTTTATTGTGAAAAACAGAATTTTTCGAAATGGCTATGGCTGACATGTTGTCACATAGCAAGACAGTAGGATTAACTTGACCACAATCAAGATCCTTAAGCATTTTCCTCAACCAAACCAATTGTTTTGCTGCCACATAAGCTGCCACATATTCTGCCTCAGCTGTAGAATGAGCAACAATTGATTGTTTCTTTGAAAGCCAGCTGAACACATTTGAACCTAGGACAAAGCAATATCCTGAGGTGCTCATCATGCACTCACTACCTCCCCAATCACTGTTGTCGCACCCCAAAAAAAATTTATTTGTAATGCGGCATCGTGGCTACTCGTCCCCGTGAGCGGGGAGTTAAATATCGGGGGGGGTTCTCTATTTGTAAAAAAGGGGAGTCGCCACCTAGTATTAATGGTTACTAGGAACCTGAAACTGGTCTTTCAGAGATTCTAGGGTAAGGGGCTGGTTGCGTAAAGGGAAGGTTTTAGCACCCCTAGTACGCCCTACCTAAGGTAAGCTGCTTGACGTTTTGGTTTGCTTATGACTTGCTATGGCTTTGAAGAAAAACATATATTAAAATAAATGGCAGATGGGATATCATTCCCGCCGCGTATTTCCGATATCAACCCCTTTTGGGTTTATTTATCCAAATACCGATGGTGAATAATAGAATATCATTCCCGCCGAATATTTTGGATATTTACCCCTTAGGATTTATTTACCCAAATACCGATGGTGAATAATAGCATATCATTCCCGCCGAATATTTTGGATATTAATCCCTTAGGATTTATTTATCCAAATACCGATGGTGAATAATAGCATATCATTCCCACCGAATATTTTGGATATTAACCCCTTAGGATTTATTTATCCAAATACCGATGGTGAATAATAGCATATCATTCCCGTCGAATATTTTGGATATTAACCCCTTAGGATTTATTTACCCAAATACCGATGGTGAATAATAGCATATCATTCCCGCCGAATATTTTGGATATTAACCCTTTAGGATTTATTTATCCAAATACCGATGGTGAATAATAAACTCCCAAAAAAAGATTTTTATATTTTTTTGTATATTGGCCAATACCCTTTGGATTTTACAAACATGTTGTAAAATCTCAAAATGCAAGAAATGATTTTTTTCTCTTTGCGAAATCCATGCTAAAACTCATTTTCTCTTCAAAATTCAAGATAATATATATTTTTTCAAAAGAAAAACAATTTTTTAAAATATGCTAGTGTATTGGCCGTATGCAAGAAAACAACACATTTTTTTTTTTAATAAAAATATTTTTTTGAAAATTTGTATTTTTTTGTATTTATTAACATATATATATATATATATATATATATATATATATATATAGGGGTGGGTCAGTGCCACATGACCTATGGGAGTCAGGGCTGCTCGTCACCCCCTTATTTGAGTCTGGGCCCGCCAGCCCGACCAGATCGGTCGGGCTGTCAGCCCAGAAGACTGGGCCGTAGGCCCGGACAAATCTTGGGTCCGGGCCGTCGGCCTAGACAGGGTCCGAGTTATGGGCTTCGGCCCATGATTTCTCTGGGTCCGGGCTCCGGTCTCGCGGGCTGGAACCCGAGTCACTTGAGTCTTGGGCCGGGCACAAAGCCCGCCCTCCTTACTGAGCCCAGCCCCGCATGCGAGAAGACAAAAATCGTCCCCTCGCATGCAGCGGCCCTGAGGAAGACGATGAACAGGAAATTTGCAAATTTTCGAGTGTAATGAAAAGCGTACTGTTAACTCCTTTGGGTAGAGGAGATCGTGGTGATTCTTCCGGGTCGTTGTGGCGTCGGAAACGGTGGCCTATGGTGGCCGGAATGGTCGTCGGAAAACTCTCGGTCAAGTTGCGGATGATGTCGTTTGTCGCCGCTTCTTCGCCCTGAGATGATGGAGGAGTTTCGGGATTGAGGGGCGGCTTATGGTGATGAGAAGGAGTGATATGGGTGGTCGACAGCGTGATGCACGGCTGGCCGAGAGTGAGGAAGAAAAACAGGGGGTCCGGTTTTTGTGAGAGAAACGAGACCGAGCGAGAGAGAGAGAGAGCCGCACCGAGCGGAATGAAGATGTCTGTCTGCTTCTTGTTTTTTTTCACGTAAATCTTTTCCGTTTTTTTTTACTTTTTCTCTCCTTTCTACGTGAATTCCTTTCTTTTCCTCTTTCTTTCTTCTCCGTGCAGGCCTCTATTTATAACCGAGAAGACCCCAATGTTTGGCCGCGATCACATTTAAATGCAAGTATCAAGACAGACTAAGCAAATCGATAAAAAGGGAAGGAGATCACGCTGAGACAATTTGGGAAGAAAAATCACGATTGAAATAGAAAATCAAAGCTCGGTCATGCATGATGTTTAATGCAAAGTGTTGAGGAACAACTAACTGATTGATAAAATCAAAGGAGAGTTAAGAAGGAAATCACGCTGGAGATAATTTTGGGAAGAAGATCGCGATTTACATAGGAAGAATTTGAAATCGTGATCCGCTTGCCGTGGAAAATCAATGCAAATGCAACGAACAAAGTGCATGCTTAATGCAGATTTCGAAATATTTTAGGAAGGAAAGAAAAATATGATTTGGTCCTTTAAAAATATCTAATTGCACCCAATTGGATTTAAAACTTGATTTTATGCAATTAAATCCCATCAAAAATTCAATCTCAACCTTAGCTTTGCACGACTTTCTAAAACCGGTCCTTGGCTTCGATTTTGCGATTTAACCCTCAATCGGCCATTAAACTCCAAATTGCTCGATTTCGCCCTTGAACCCAAAATCTGTTTTTGAAATACTTTTTTTTTGAAACATAAAAAATAAAGAGTCAAAAATTGGGTAGCAACAGATGCCCCCTCTTTACAATGCTTACGACTAAAGTCTTGTAAAAGACTTTAAATAGTAAGTGTTGTAAAGAAAAAATGTAATGAAGGATATGGGTCTCGTTTTTCTGGGTGACCTACCCAAGCTAGATATGAAGGGTCTCATTTTTCTGGGTGACCGACCCGGTTAGCATGGCCTCATTCGATGGGTGACCGACCCGGTTAGCATGGCCTCATTCGATGGGTGACCGACCCGGTTAGTATGGCCTCATTCGATGGGTGACCGACCCGGTTAGCATGGCCTCATTTGATGGGTGACCGACCCGTGGTCTCATTTTTCTGGGTGACCGACCCGGCTAGCATGGTCTCCTTTGATGGGTGACCGACCCGTAGTCTCATTTTTCTGGGTGACCGACCCATAGTCTCATTTTTCTGGGTGACCGACCCGGCTAGCATGGTCTCATTTGATGGGTGACCGCCCCGTGGTCTCATTTGATTGGGTGACCGACCCGGTAAGCATGGCCTCATTTGATGGGTGACCGACCCGTAGTCTCATTTTTCTGGGTGACCGACCCGGCTAGCATGGCCTCATTTGATGGGTGACCGACCCGTGGTCTCATTTTTCTGGGTGACCGACCCGGCTAGCATGGCCTCATTTGATGGGTGACCGACCCGGCTAGCATGGCCTCATTCGATGGGTAACCGACCCGGCTAGCATGGCCTCATTTGATGGGTGACCGACCCGTGGTCTCATTTTTCTGGGTGACCAACCCGGCTAGCATGGTCTCATTTGATGGGTGACCGACCCGTGGTCTCATTTTTTTTTCGGGTGACCGACCCGGCTAGCATGGTCTCATTTGATGGGTGACCGACCCTTGGTCTCATTTTTTTCGGGTGACCGACCCGGCTAGCATGGTCTCATTTGATGGGTGACCGACCCGTGGTCTCATTTTTTCTCGGGTGACCGACCCGGCTAGCATGGTCTCATTTGATGGGTGACCGACCCGTGGTCTCATTTTTCTGGGTGACCGACCCGGCTCGAGCAACATCGATCTCCCATTCATCATCGATCTTCAATTCATCTTCCGTGATTTTGCTGACCTGAGATTCTGCTTCTCCATATTTTCCAAAACTCGAAATCACATCAGCTTTCGCCACACCTTTCCTGTCAGGTTAGTGTTATGACAATAAAATGCATGCTTTTGTTACTTCTTTAGAAACATAGGCCCTTTTCTCTGATGCTCCATTATACACATGATGCCTTTGCCTAATCTCCAAAGCTTTGCAGGCTTCTCTGATTGGATGGCTCATTCAACCACTCAAACGCAAGCGCCTTGCTTATTATGGGCTATCTGCGATGATCTTTGCTTTTATCAAAATTTGACCATGCCCCCAAGTGTGGGGTTGCTTGATTTTCCATTTAGCGCAGAGTTCTATCATTAATCTTCCATTGAAGTTCTGAGCATTATCAGTTATGATATTTCTGGCGGTTCATATCGACATATCAAATCTCCTTCAACAAATTTCCTCAACACCTTTTGCGTTACATGAGCAAATGACCCAACTTCTACCCATCTTATGAAGTAGTTGATAGCCACGAGAATAAACCTATGACCATGGCTTTTGGTTGATAGGCCCAATCACATCCATCCCCCACAATGCAAAAATCCACTGAGATATCAAGTTAAACATAAGAGCTGGAGGGGCATTGATTTTGTCGCCACGGACTTGACACTTATGACACTTGCGGACATAGTCGATGCAATCCCTCTCTAATGTCCTCCATAAATAACCATTTCTTTGCATTTTTCTAGCCATCATATGCCTATTAGTATGGGTTGAGCGGATCCCTTCATGGACTTCTCGCAACGCGTTTCTGGCTTCAACTCCATCTAGGCTTCTCAACAAAGTACCGTCATATGACCTTTTATACAAAACCTCCCCATCAAGGTAAAAATCCATCGTTAGCCTCCTCAAGGTTTTCTTCTCTTTTTGGATGCCCCCAGGGGATAAGCTTGGTTTTGGATGAAATTCTTGATATCGTAGTACCAAGGGTTTCCATCTATTTCTCCTTCAACTGAGCAGCAACGAGCTAGTCTATCTTCTGATATCAATGTGTGTCGGCTATAAGTTTTGTCCCAAAGTCTACTCTAGCCATAGAAGCTAGTGTGGCCAAAGCATCGACAAACTGATTCCCTTCCCTTCCTCGATGGGTGAACTCTATTTCCTCAAATTCTCCAGCTAGCTTAGACAGGATTTCTTAGTAAGGTATTTCTTTTCTTTGGTTTGTCATTCTCCTTTTTCTTGACAAATAGCATTGAGTCTCCATACGCATCTATTTTTTATGCTCAAATCCCAATGCAGCTTCTAAACCAAGAATACAGGCCTCAAACTCAGCAGGGTTTTGGTCACTCGGATCAAGGTCCACCCGAGAGGCACCGTGGTCTAGATTTTCTAGACAAAACTTGCCTGCAATTTAATAATTGGCAAGCACATGCAGTGTTGAACCAAAAATCTTATCCATAATGATCAGCCACACTAGTAGCATTTCTGTATTTTCAAGACCAATGCTGTATTGCCTTGGGGATCTATAACAAAGAATCACCACACGTAAACCAAACTTATCCAATCCATGGTTTACCTTGATATTCAAGATCAAACCGGCCTTTTTTCCATAAACTTTCAGGGATGATAAAATAGGCTCTGCTAAAATCTCAAAACAGAATCCGACTTCATACCATGCTGGGATCACACAAATTTTCATTTTTACTGTGGTGCTGATGGATCTGATTTTGCAATAAACCTTTTTGAGGCTACCGCAGACCTTTTCTTGTCTTGGGAGGTCTGATTCCACCACTTGCAACAGAGGTTGGAGGGGGCCTTTTGGAAGACATAGATTTCGTTGATGGTTCTGACTTCTTGGAGGAAATGAGCGATGAGTTTAGAATGGCTTCAACAACTTCATGTTGTTGTAATCATATCTAAACAAGCACTTACAAGATTAGGATCTTTACCATCATTGACCTCCTTGCTTGTGAGGCTGCCTTCATCTGAGGATGTAGAACTCTCCAAATTCTTCTGACTTCTCTTACCTTCAATAGATTTCTTTGTTCCCCTGCTCAATTTCAGATTTTTGTGGCCATCACCTAGTTCATGTTCAGAACGCTCCCTAGAACTCTCTGAATTTGCACATTTATCTTTCTTCTTACCGGAGTCAAGTTTCTTCTCGCTTCTTTCTCTTCCCTTGCTTTCACCACCAGTAACAGATTCCCCTGGAATTACAGACTTGACATCCATTTTCCTTGGAAGATCATGTTCCTCTCTTGCTTTTCTTTTGCTACTTTGGATATAAACATCATTACCGTCTCCCGCAACAGTACTATGCCATCGGGTCACAGAACGAATAGAGTTTTTTATCCCTGTGCACTTTCTGCTCATTTTGTTTGCCTAGTTTGCCATTGCTTCTAGAATTTTCAGCATGCCTAGACAGTCTTGAATGATTATTAATACTTTCTCTCTTGCGAGCATCCCTAGGAGCTGTTTCAAGCAAGGATTCATATGGTTGTTTCGCTGAGATGACCAAATTCCTCTCTTTAGCATCCTTTACTAGAGCTGCTCAGTTCCGGTTCGTCTGCAAGGTCCTCGCATTACAAAGCGAGAGCTTGGCTCTTGTCAGGGCAACATTCACCCGTCTTATATCAGCGACAGACCTAATACTGCTGGAGGTCAATCCATTCATAGATGAACTTAAATCACCGCTCTAATAGATGGGAAAGTATCAGTATATCAACCTCTAAGCCCTGAAAGCCATCAACAGTATTGAATTCCATATCAACAATAACAGATGATCCAAATGCACTAGAGAAATGAGAGCGCAGAAGTGAGAGCTGGCACTTATATGGAGTTATGATGCCAATTCTACCACCAACAAACTCGGATGAGTACCTCCTTTTGAAAAATCATAGCAGCTCAACTGCAGCTTCAGCCTCACGTTCATTATAAGAGCCGATGCACCGGAATTTTTTACCGCGAAGCTCCTGGCCGTCCGTAATGTCATAGCATAAATAAAGGCCAAGAACCCCAATCTCATGAAATGATGCTGATTTGTTTGACATTTGCTCTCCGTTCATCAACTTGTTATCATAAAAGTGCAAGGAGGGAAACTGGCAAATTTCTGGGTGCATCCTATAAGCACGTAATGGGGACCATCTTTTCTTCAATTTATGATGGTTCAATTTGTTCGCTGCATTGGATGTTCTTGTTGTTAACTTCACCTTATGAACCAAAAACAAAATGCACAATCTTCTCGCTTGAGATCTGTGATTGCGCCATGGTCAATGGCTGGGACTTTCAAGATTTCCATTTTCACTATCTTCTCGCTCAGCAACTACTTTACAGTCTTTGCCTGCAGCTGCTGCTATCACCTCTACACGTTTGTCATCTTGATCACATAATTCTGCTGACGGTTTCAATAGATGCTTTGCACTGTTCCCCCACAGATTGCAGAAATAGCTGCTGCTTACTTTCTTCAACATTTCCAACTTCTTTGAATGCCTTTTCCCGATCCACGCTATAATCCATTCTCGCCGCTTAACATAATATCTAAGGCATTCTCACCGGCTTGTTGGGTAAGATCTATTCGCGACTTCAAGCATTGTCGGGTAGCTTTTCATTTCCTCCATGGTGAAAAAGATCTATTCTCAGCTTTAACATTATCAGATATATTTCCATTACCTCCATCCCATCAGCCTCAGAATTCATCGAAGGCAAAATATTTTCTGTATTCACTAGAAACTGGACCAACACCCTGTAATGCTTCGTTGTTGTCTCCATTAGCATTGCTGGGGGTCACCACACAGTTTGCTACCTTCTCGTTTCCTTCACAATCTGAACAGCCTTGAAAACCAGTATTATTTTCTTCAAGGTCAATATGAAGTGTCATATCTGGTAACTCAACATTCTGAGTCATCCTACTTGCATTATCCTGACTTCCGATATTAACATTGCCAGACGATCTATTACCACTGAATTTTGGCTTGATCAACTTTCTTCTTTATGTCGCTGACTGTTAAGCCAATGCTTTCTAGTACTCCCTCGTATTGGCAGCACTCACAATTTTCTGTGCTTTTCTACGACGCTTATCACCGTCCAATGCAGAAAAAGAAAGCTCAGAATTATATGGCTCCATCAAGTGACGTGCAGCAGGAGATGGTCGAAATTGATCCTTAATTGCTTGCAAAATGGGCTGTCTATAATATTGAGAGTTTTGTAGCTCCACCAAGATTGCAGAAGATTGTTGAAGATGATCACTAACTGAGGAAGTTTCTTCTAAGATGGGCTTGCTAAAACTTTGAGGTGAATTAGACTGAAACATATCAGTATACTTAGTTGAGGGCTTCTGAAAACCATTGTCCTCCATCAATTCTTGTCCTAGCCCATACCTGCTCGCAGAGTTGACATAATCACAACTCCTTCTTCTTGTAGGAAAAGAATGCCCGTGATGATTAGATGGAACATCCATCCTAGACTCAATACCCACATCATGGCCATTCCCCACCATATTGTGTGTCACAACCCGGGCATCCTTAGCCAAGCCTGGATTAGACTGAAACATACCAGTATGCTCGCTGAGGGCTCGCTGAAAACCATTGTCCTCCACCAGTTCCTGTCCTAGCCCGTAACTTGTAGCAAAGTTGACATAATCAGCACTTCCCGTGATGATTAGTTGGAACATCCGTCCCACATCATGGCCATTCCCCACCATATTGTGTGTCACAACCCGGGCATCTTCGGCCAAGCCTCCAACTTCACTCAAAGAGACCACAAACTGCTCCTTCGAGATAAGTGTTCTGTTATCTCTATTTCTAAAAGGAGGACTTGTGTACCTATCATACTCTCTTCTGTGCTTGCTGGTAGAGTCCCCAAAGTTCTCTGTGGAGATGGCAGAGCCAAAAGTAGTACCTTCGTTTCGCTCATCTTTCTTGTTATCAATCGTTACAAAGCTGCCATCACTAGTGACACTTCTAGCTTCTTTGCGAGTGCACCCAACTGATCTTGCAACATTGGATCGGGTAAATTGCCTCTCAAGCAGCCTTTTTATACCTTTCTTTTACTTAACAATAAAAGAATCTTTTCAAACTTTCTTTCGGACCACCCAAAGTTGAACTTGTGGTGAAAAATAATTCTCGTTGCATCACGGAATTCATCTTCAGAGAGTGCGTCACACTGCCTTATGCAAAAATGTTGTAAAAGATATTACGGAACATACATCCTAACGATAGGTTCTAGTTTCCTTTACGTGAGACATGGGGTAGGTTTACTACTTGGTCTCTAAAGAGGGTCTCTTGTCTGTCCCAGATGATCACCCTCGTAAAGGCGATATGGGGGTTCAGCAGATAGTGATATGGCACGTATACCAATCACCACCCAGCCTAAACACTCAAACGAAAGAGTTGGGGTTTACACAAACTTCAACCTTGACTCAAGTCATAGGTAAGTCGCTAGTCCCCCACTTAACTTAAAGTTTAGTGTGTGCTCTCAAAAATAATAAAAAGTGATGCATGATGACAGGATGTAAAGATGCATGATAAAGCTTATAGACAAATATATAAATAAACCATAACAATAATAAAATAAAAACATATCATAAACAAATAAAACAGTCAAGCTTAGCCCAAGTCCCCAGCGGAGTCGCCATTCTGTCGCACCCCAAAAAAAATTTATTTGTAATGCGGCATCGTGGCTACTCGTCCCCGTGAGCGGGGAGTTAAATATCGGGGGGTTCTCTATTTGTAAAAAGGGGAGTCGCCACCTAGTATTAATGGTTACTAGGAACCCGAAACCGGTCTTTCGTAGATTCTAGGGTAAGGGGTCTGGGTTGCGTAAAGGGAAGGTTTTAGCACCCCTAGTACGCCCTACCTAAGGTAAGCTGCTTGACGTTTTGGTTTGCTTATGACTTGCTATGGCTTTGAAGAAAAACATATATTAAAATAAATGGCAGATGGGATATCATTCCCGCCGCGTATTTCGATATCAACCCCTTTTGGGTTTATTTATCCAAATACCGATGGTGAATAATAGAATATCATTCCCGTCGAATATTTTGGATATTTACCCCTTAGGATTTATTTACCCAAATACCGATGGTGAATAATAGCATATCATTCCCGCTCGAATATTTTGGATATTAATCCCTTTAGGATTTATTTATCCAAATACCGATGGTGAATAATAGCATATCATTCCCACCGAATATTTTGGATATTAACCCCTTTAGGATTTATTTATCCAAATACCGATGGTGAATAATAGCATATCATTCCCGTCGAATATTTTGGATATTAACCCCTTAGGATTTATTTACCCAAATACCGATGGTGAATAATAGCATATCATTCCCGCTGAATATTTTGGATATTAACCCTTTAGGATTTATTTATCCAAATACCGATGGTGAATAATAAACTCCCAAAAAAAGATTTTTATATTTTTTTGTATATTGGCCAATACCCTTTGGATTTTACAAACATGTTGTAAAATCTCAAAATGCAAGAAATGATTTTTTTCTCTTTGCGAAATCCATGCTAAAACTCATTTTCTCTTCAAAATTCAAGATAATATATATTTTTTCAAAAGAAAAACAATTTTTTAAAATATGCTAGTGTATTGGCCGTATGCAAGAAAACAACACATTTTTTTTAATAAAAATATTTTTTGAAAATTTGTATTTTTTGTATTTATTAACATATATATATATATATATATATATATATATATATATATATATATATATATATATATATATATATATATATAGTAGGGTGGGTCAATGCCACGACCTATGGGGTCGGGTCGCCCTGTCAGCCCCCCTTATTTGAGTCTGGCCGCCAGCCCAGCCTAGTATCGGGCCGGGCTGTCGACCAGAAGACTCGGGCCGTAGGCCCGGACAAATCTTGGGTCCGGGCCGTCGGCCCTAGACAGTCTCGAGTTATGGGCTTCGGCCCATGATTTCTCTCGGGCCGGGCTCCAGCCTCTGCGGGCTGGAACCCGGGTCACTTAGGGTCTTGGGCCGGGCACAAAGCCCGGCCCCTCCTTACTGAGCCCAGCCCCGCATGCAGGGAAGACAAAAATCGTCCCCCGCATGCAGCGGCCCTGAGGGAAGACGATGAACAGGAAATTTGCAAATTTTCGAGTGTAATGAAAAGCGTACTGTTAACTCCTTTGGGTAGAGGAGATCGTGGTGATTCTTCCGGGTCGTTGTGGCGTCGGAAACGGTGGCCTATGGTGGCCGGAATGGTCGTCGGAAAACTCTCGGTCAAGTTGCGGATGATGTCGCTTTGTCTGCTGCTTCTTCGCCCTGAGATGATGGAGGAGTTTCGGGATTGAGGGGCGGCTTATGGTGATGAGAAGGAGTGATATGGGTGGTCGACAGCGTGATGCACGGCTGGCCGAGAGTGAGGAAGAAAAACAGGGGGTCCGGTTTTTGTGAGAGAAACAGAGACCGAGCGAGAGAGAGAGAGAGCTGCACCGAGCGGAATGAAGATGCTGTGTCTGCTTCTTGTTTTTTTTCACGTAAATCTTTTCCGTTTTTTTTTACTTTTTCTCTCCTTTCTACGTGAATTCCTTTCTTTTCCTCTTTCTTTCTTTCTCCGTGCAGGCCTCTATTTATAACCGAGAAGACCCCCAATGTTTGGCCGCGATCACATTTAAATGCAGTATCAAGACAGACTAAGCAAATCGATAAAAAGGGAAGGAGATCACGCTGGAGACAATTTGGGAAGAAAAATCACGATTGAAATAGAAAATCAAAGCTCTGGTCATGCATGATGTTTAATGCGAGTGTTGAGGAACAGCTAACAGATTGATAAAATCAAAGGAGAGTTAAGAAGGAAATCACGCTGAGATAATTTTGGGAAGAAGATCGCGATTTACATAGGAAGAATTTGAAATCGTGATCCGCTTGCCGTGGAAAATCAATGCAAATGCAACGAACAAAGTGCATGCTTAATGCAGATTTCAAATATTTTAGGAAGGAAAGAAAAATATGATTTGGTCCTTTAAAAATATCTAATTGCACCCAATTGGATTTAAAACTTGATTTTATGCAATTAAATCCCATCAAAAATTCAATCTCAACCTTAGCTTTGCACGACTTTCTAAAACTGGTCCTTGGCTTCTGATTTTCGCGATTTAACCCTCAATCGGCCATTAAACTCCAAATTGCTCGATTTCGCCCTTGAACCCAAAATCTGTTTTTGAAATACTTTTTTTTTGAAACATAAAAAATAAAGAGTCAAAAATTGGGTAGCAACAACTGTCAGTATAGCCAACAAGGCTGACAGGTTTGGACTTCACAAAATTCAAGCCGAGAGACTTAGTCCCCTGCAAATACCTTAGCACACGTTTGGCTGCCATGAAGTGTGTTTGATTTGGGTCCTGCATAAACCTAGAAAGATAATTAACAGCAAATACAATGTCAGGCCTTGTAATGGTTAAATATAATAAGCTCCCAATCAAGCTTCTATAAGTCTTCCCATCACATTTTTGAGTTCCATCATCTTTCACCAATTTCAGTCCTAGTATCATAGGAGTAGGAACTGATTTGCAATTTGTCATTGCAAAGCTATCCAAGATCTTCTGAACAAAGGATTTTTGACAAATAAAACATTCTTGTTCTGATTGCATTACCTCCATTCCCAGAAAATAAGACAACAAGTCGAGCTCATTCATCTCAAATTGCTCTTTCATGATCAATTTGAACTCTTCAATCACCTGCTTCTTGTCACCTGTGATCAGCAAATCATCCACATATACTGACACCATCAATACATGTATATCAACATGCTTAACATACAAGGTCACCTCATTTGCACTTCTTTCAAATCCCAAACTCAACAAGTGTTCATCAAGTCTACTATACCAAGCTCTAGGAGCTTGTTTGAGCCCATATAAAGCTTTCTTCAAAAGATACACTTGGTTTGGATTATCATTCTCAAACCCAACTGGTTGATCTACATAAATTTCCTCATTCAAATAACCATTAAGAAATGCAGATTTAACATCTAATTGATAAACATACCAGCCATTTTGTGCCGCAAGAGCAAGCAAGAGCTTCATTGTGTCATGTCTAGAAACCGGGGCAAAAGTATCAGTATAATCCACCCCTGCCTCTTGAGCATAACCCTTAACCACCAATCTTGCTTTATGTTTGTTTATCTTACCATCAGCATTCAACTTTGTCTTAAAAAATCCATCTTACCCCCAATTATTTTCTTGTTTGCAGTGTCTGTCAACAAGCTTCCGAGTCCGGTTTTTTCTCAATCATTGCAAGCTCCTCCTTCATTGCAGCTATCCATACCCTGAGATTTCAAGGCTTCTTCAACTCCAACGGGTTCAGCATCAGCCACATTGCATCTGCTATAAATCTCAGCCAATGATCTCGTGCCCCTCACAGGTTGGTCATCACTGTCTTCATCCTTTTCTTGCTCATAAAGCTGAACCTGTTTAGGTAGTGTTTCAGTTGTGCTCTCCCAATTCCATGCTGCATTTTCTATCATCTTCACATTTCTAGCAACAATAACTTTGTCAGCATTTACAACATAAACCTTATAAGCCTTGGATTTTGAGCTATAACCAATAAAGACTCCCGTCTTAGTTTTTCATCCAATTTCTTCCTATTAATTTCAGGTTTCAACACATAGCAAATACAACCAAACACCCTTAAATGATCAATACTAGGTTTAGTATCATACCACAATTCATATGGAGTTTTATCTCCAAAAACTCTTGAAATCATTCGGTTCAAAATATAGATGGCTGTGTTGACAGCCTCTGCCCAGAATTTTAGGGGCATTTTTTTCTCAAACAACACACCTTGCCATCTCCATAAGTGTTCTATTTTTCCTTTCACTTACCCCATTCTGCTGAGGTGTATAAGATGTTGTTAGCTGATGTTTGATACCTTCTTTCACCAAAAAATCATCAAATTGCCGAGAGGTATACTCACCCCCATTGTCAGACCTCAGAATTTTGATTTTGCAGCCAGTTTCAAGTTCAACAGCAGCTTTGAACTTCAGAAACTCAAGAAACACATCAGCTTTTGCTTTCAAAAAATAACTCCAACAAAACCTGCTATAGTCATCAATGAATAAGAGGAAATACCTTGATCCACTCAAGGATTCATTGGACATAGGGCCACACAAATCAGTGTGCACAAGCTGCAACTTAGATGTGGATCTAAGTGTATTATTAGGAAAAGCAACTTTTGTTTGTTTCCCTAGCTGACAAGCTTCACAAAACACATCCTCATTCAAAATATTTGGCAAACCATGTGCCATCTCTAAGTTAGACATCTTCCTTAAGGCTGCATAGTTAAAATGCCCAAGCCTTTTGTGCCAAAGTATTGACTCATCCTCTCTACATGCATTAGCTTTCAAATATGTTGAATTCCAATCAACATTAAAGCTTCTATTCACCATTCTAGTGGACAATAACAGCACCCCTTTATCATCTTTAATTTTGCATATTCCATTCTTAAATGACAATGCATATCCAGTTTCTAACAATTGTCCCACACTCACAAGACTTTGCTTCAATTGAGGTACATACATAACATTCCTTAAAATTTTCGTATCTGCCATAGTGTCAACTGCAATTGCACCTCTTCCTTCAACTTGCACATAATCTCCATTAGCTATTCTTACTTTGGACAAAAAATTTCTATCCAATTCTTTGAATAAATCAAGGTCTGCTGCCATGTGATTTGTGCATCCCGAATCAATGAGCCAAAGTGAAGATTTTACCTCAGTTATGTTGCATGTAGGTTCTGCAATTACTATAAATAATTGCTCTTCTTTCTCCTCCTCGGCATCATCTACAGTCTGTGCAATTCTTGCAACTTCAGTTTTCTTGCAAAATTTTTGCATGTGGCCGAATTCTTTGCATCTTCTACACTGGATGTTTTTGAGCCAGCACCAAGAGTCTCGGTGATTAGTCTTCTTGCAATACTTGCAAGGTGGAAAATCTTCTCTCTTTTCCACTCCTGAGGTATTCCCTTTCCTGTTGAATGACTGCCAATTGCTTGGCTTTTAGTTGCTGCTCTTTTCTCTTCTATTTTCAAAACTATTTCTGAAAACAGGTTTGGCATGGTGCTTGTCTTTCACTTTTGCCACAAGTGCTTCACCACTTGACTCTTGATGTCTATAAGAGTGTCTCTCCTCCACTGACAGCGAGCATTAATCAGCTCTTGAAGGCTGATTTCAGAAAAATCTTGTGAATCTTCAAGGGAACATATCTTATGTTCAAACCTGTCGGGTAAGCTCACCAAAACCTTATCCACAATCCTTGAGTCAGGAAAATCTTCCCCCAAAAGTCTCACTTGATTCACAAGCTTTGAAATTTGGGAAGAGAAATCCTTAATTGTGTCTGTCTCCCTCATTCTCAAGGCTTCAAATTGCCTTCTCAGATTCATCACCTGCATCCTCCTTGATTTTTCATCCCCTTGGAATTCAGCCTTTAGCTTATCCCAAGCTTCTTTGGCTGTTTTACAAGTCATAATCCTTGTAAAAATCTCCTCACTTACTGCATTATACATGCTAGTAAGTGCTTTGAAACTCTTGGATCTTTCTTCATTGAAAAATCTTATTTGATTCAAGGTTGGATCATCGTTTAAGGGAGTTGGAACCTTGCCCGTATCCACATAATCCCATAGATCAAAAGCCTTCAGGTAAGCTTCCATCTTTACAGCCCACACTCCATAATTCACACCTGTAAATGTAGGTGTTGATGATTGAAAATTTGCACCAGAATTCATTTCACACTGCACACAAAAATGCACGAAAAAGAACCCAAAAAAAATCTATTTTGTTCAAGAACCCTTCAAAGCTGTCAAGCTTTGATTTTTAATTGACCTCACAAATAAATCACTCGTGTTTCACACAATCCCCACAAAGAACAACACTGCTCTGATACCAATTGTAGAAATCAGAAACTCAAAAGTCAACAAAAGTCAACAAAAACAGTTTTGTTAGTTCAAAACTGTCACTGTGCATATCAAAATCTGGAATTGCTCAGAAAATGAAGAACACCACAAACACTTGCCCATAATTTAAGAACAAGCAAAAACAGAGACTTTTGATTTCAAGGAGCAGAATCGAGGTAAGGTTACTGCCATCCCTTTTCTTTATTTATAGCAAAAATAAATGATTACAAGAGTTCTACTTGATTACAACTTCTTCTTGTACTAGATAAGTCCTAGAATTTAAATTGCACCTAAGCTAGAAAACATGATCAACATGATCTGAAATAGATAAAATGCCCTACAGCTAATTCAATACTAATCTAAAACATTAATACTAGAAATCAAATAGGACTCCATGCTCTAATCTTCAATCTGCTGCAGCCTTGATATCCATGATCTTCAACACAAAAGAGCTCAATGCCAATAAAGCTAGCTAGCTCTCCATGCATTTATATAGCCGAATCAGATGTACAGCACACAGTACAAGCTACTTAGCACTCATGAAAACTCCATTATTGATCTCAAGAATTACTGTACCACTAATTTTCTAACTAATCTTATCTCTGCTATTCCTTTCCTTGAGTGCAGAATTCTAATGTAGTAAGTAAAAGAGGTCAATTAATATACATATATTGTCTCGTTTCTTGTAGATGAATGCTCAGTTTTTTTAGTTAATTAATTATTAGATATGTCAATCATAGAGAGGGTCTAGCTCTTCTTCTTGCGATCTTGGAGTGACGCACCCCGAGATCCCCTTTACCTGCCACTATATTATTATGCTCCACCATGCATTATGAAGTTACTTAAATACAAGTTATTAAATAAAAAAATTCAGTTAGGTTTAGATTGGATTAAGTAGATAACAGGTTGATTTACTTAGGTTATGATGTTTGATTGAGTCAATTCCTATCCATTGTTCTTAAACTCAACTCCTGTCAATCCCGAAATGACCTCCGAGACCCACCCAGCTTTTCTTCTACAATTATCAAGAAAATTTTAGCCATAGAAGGACTCATATAATTTTTCCGGTCACCCACCTGAAGGAACTATACATTTGGGACCCAGAAGAACGGGCTCCTTTTTTGTTCATTTCTTTTTTCCGGATATTGTCAAAGCTGCACAGATTATGTGGGTGTTTGGGGCGGCGGTTCAACGTGCAGTTGCGTTGAACCGCAGCCCCAATCGTAGCATTACCAAACAGGCAACTTTTTTTTCCCGGTGGGTCCCACCTAAATACCTGCGGTTGCAACGCGTTTTGAAAAGCTATGAAAAGATGCTTTTCAAAACAAACGCTACGTCTCATAAACGAATAAGCCAATCTCCAAAACAAGAACAGAAAAATGGACGTATCTAATTAAAATAAAAACAAAAATGGAACCTGGAGAGAGAAGGGCGAGGAGGAGTAATGCGTGAAGGGAGAAATGAGGAGAAGCAGAGATCTTCTTCTGGAATGTATTTGATTTTAAAGAAGAGAGAATGCGTGAAGTGTTATTATGAGAGATGGAAGCAGCACGAGAGCCATTTCTTCTTTTGAAAAAAAGAAAAAGCTTGCGAGTTGCAGCGGTTGCAACCTTCCCGAGGCTCATACCGGCCACCACACAGCACCATTTCCGACGCCACCACCATAGGAAGAACCACCTCGGCCTCCTCTACCCGTAGAGTACCGGTTGTTGACCCTCTCGTCACAGGGCGGTGAACAGTAAATATATTCACTGTTCACAACATTTCGGCAATTCACAACTCGAACGAAAGGTGCAACGCACCGTTTTGTGCCCGGTGCAACGCACCGTTTGTGCCTGTGTAATATTTGCATCACAGTTCACCGTAATCGAGTTTTATTTTTTTTGGACTTTTAATAAACTAAATTTGTTTCCTTTTGCATGGTTGTGCCTGTTAAAGGTTTTTTTCATTGTTTTTTTCATTTTTTATTTTAAATAATAATAATAAAACGGAATAAATCGTATAAAATATTGATGATAAAATAAAATATTTAATTTAATTTGCAAAACGTTATTATTTAATTTATTATTCCAACAAAATATTTATATATTTGTACATATGTATGTATGTCTTTACATGTGTATTTTTAATTAATTTAACAAGTTGACAGCAATATGAAAAGCATGGTAACCAAACACACAAAACTGCTTTTCATTAAACTCAACATCAACCACAGTTTTAACCAAACACAAATTTCAGTTATGAACCGCAGCTAAAAGCGCTTTTCAGAAACCAGCTTTTTTTCAACCTCAACCACAACAGCTACAGCTCCAACAGCTGTGCCAAACAGGCCCAATAGATAAGTGGCAGGTGACCAGCGCAACATTGCCGACAGTGTGAATCTTTTATTTATTTATTTATTATTATTATTATTATAAGAAAAATAATTTCATATTAAAATAGCTTCAATTACAAGAACACGAGAGAGTTAAGGACAATGCATCATTTGCTTTGCTATTTTGTTTTCATATATCTTTAATAAAAAAACTTCAGTCCCACATGATTGTCTTCTTTTTAAACGGGTTAGGTTTGTATTCCCCCAAGCCCACTTGTTAAACCTGTTTTCACCCTTTATTTGTTATTCTCTTTTAAATGTCATTAAAACTAGTTATTTAAAAATACATTAGAGTTGTTATTTTATGAAATTATTAAAAATATATTTGAGATGTTTATAGTAAAATACCATTCAATTTGTGCTTTGTATAGAAATAAGATTAAGATATTGTTTTTAAAATATATTATCAGTTGTTCTTTATATATAACCCATCTTGATTTCACTTTTATGAAATTTTTAAAGTTGCGTACTTACAAGTGTCTATTGTTTTTTTTATCTTGGAATTAAAAAATAATAATTAAAAAAATAGAGTTATTTAAGCAAATAGGCTTCATGACTTCGATTGATATATTTACATCGTTAATCAAAATTAATCTAAGGCGTTTTTGTTTCAATATCTAAGAGAATAATGGTGTTTTGACTTGTTGAATCCTGTTTCTTTATGGAAACATCTTTCTCTATAATTATCTTCTTGTTGCTTTCTTTTCTCAATGATACGATTGTTTTTTTTTTTTGGTATAAACCACGCGGTGTCCTAGACGCTGGTCTAGACTAATACACGTTCGCATTGGGTGGGCCCCGAAGGGGTGAAAGTGCTCCCCAAATTGCCAGCTCCATACAAGAATAGGGATTGAACCCCTAACCTCTCTTAAAGGACGAGAACGCCCTCACCACTCACGCTAGTACTCCTTGAGTCAATGATACCATTGTTGAGACTGTTAGATTATGTGTTTGATCAGGTAATTTCAAGGAAGAAGAAGAAGAAGAAGATTTCAGTTGATATGCTGGAGAGGAAGAGAGAGAGACGAGAGTAAAGAAGAGAAAGAAAGGGAAAATGAAATTTCAAATTGTTGTACTATTCAATGTATTTTGTGCATACATAACTGGTGAGGCACTATCCTTTTTATACACATCTCATATATTATAGAATATACACATGTATTTTTACGGTATTTATACTCCATCAACCTTTTCGTAAAATAAAATAAAAATGTTGTTATATTTCTTATGAGTTTTAAACAATAATTATTCATGTAATAGAGTCAAAAGAAAGCAATTCGATCCTCCGCAAGTGAACAAATTAACCGCACCAAATTCAGCAGAGGGATTGTTTTCAAAGCTAAAAAAAATAACAATAAAAATCATAATGATTAACAGAGAAGCAAGCTGCTGAATCGGCTAAAGAGGGAGAGATCACTAAGCAGTTTGTAGGATTATTCAGATACTTTGAAGGATAAGCCAGAGCCATCCAACTTTTCCTCCACTATCTTCAAGAAACGTTCTGCCATGGAAGGAGGTAGATCATTGCACCAGTCTCCCACCTTTGCTTTCCTAAAGTAGGCACTATTTGGAGTCCCCGCAGGGTGAACACCATTTATGTTCGCTTCCAAATTCCTGAGATTGTCAAAGCTGCACAGCCTTGATATTTCTTCAATAACCCCATCCTTTTCTTCTTTTTCGGTGAAAGGAATCCCCAGGAACTCAGCCAGTTTCTTCAAGTTGAAGGTTATATCTTCTTTCAAGTCTTCATATTTCAAAAACAGCACCTTGTCTGGTCTTTCTAAGCTTGCTTTCCAATACCCCAACACACTATCCCAAAAGGGTCCAAAACTCCGGATACCACGACAAACGTTGTCGAAATCGTCATCTATTGATGATAAGGGCTTGACATTCTCTCCTTTCAACTTGCGAACAAAAAGAAAAGCAGAGACAAGCTGATCCAAAGGATTCCTGCATATGTAGACGATCTTGCAACCAGAACCTCTAATGGACTGTGGCATAGCTTCATAATGGGAGTGAGAACTGAAAATTCTTGGGGAAGGAAGCTGTTCGAGATCTGGGAGTTGGTGTTTTGAGTAGAGGTCCATCTCGAAGAAAGGAACGAGGTCATGGGTGGGGTGGTGAGTAAGGGACTCTCAGTGGGACTGTAAATGCTGCGGTTTACAACAGAGAACGCGAGAGCTTTTAATCAAGTGGTGCCTGATTTTGGCATGCTTGCTAGTATTATATCGGTGTCTTGTGCAATGAAATGTTGGCGAAAGGAAATAGCCCCTCTAATGGCGAAAGCTGGATACCAGACTCC
Source organism: Salix suchowensis (assembly GCA_029030765.1). Taxonomy (NCBI): domain Eukaryota; kingdom Viridiplantae; phylum Streptophyta; class Magnoliopsida; order Malpighiales; family Salicaceae; genus Salix; species Salix suchowensis. The sequence continues at coordinate 2,051,696 of CM054982.1, forward strand.
TTTATAGAAATAAAGGGGGGATCCATCCCAGTTTTTCTCCCCAGGAAGGCCAGCAACCAAATCTTGAATCTAATCTGTCGGCACGCTTTCTCCGTTTGAAGAGAATGTGGTCGTCTCCATGAAGATATCGAAGGAGAAAAGGCGTGGTAAGCAGGGGTGGTGGTGTAAAAGAGCGCAATGCCAATAGAGCTAGCTAGAGATGTTAATTATATAGCCGAAGCCTTCCTTGAGTGCAGAAATCTAATGCAGTAAGTAAAAGAGATCAATTAATACACACTATTTTTAATTAATTATTAGATATGTTAATTATAGAGAGGGTCTAGCTCTTCTTCACATGATCTCGGAGTGACCTACCCCGAGATGCCCTCCTACCTCAGCAATGGCACTATATTATTATGCTCCACCGTGCATTATTACGTTACTGAAATTCAAGTTATTAAATAAAAAAAAAACAGTTAGGTTTTGATTGGATTAAGTAGATTGCAGGTTGATTTATTCATTTGATGATTTTTGAAACCATTTTTTGGTATTATTGGATTGCTAAATTAATTAGTTTGGGGTTCAATGATTGGTTTTTGGGTGTTTTTGGTTTTAAATAAGTTACAAAAAAGGGTTTGGGGAGTTTAAACCTCATAGATCTAGTTTTCCTGGCACTGCGAGGGTGGTTGGAATCTGAGCTATAAATGACGTATCGTTTCTACGTTTGAAGAGATTTTGGCCGTCTCCATGAACACAGCGAAGGAGAACTTGTGTGGTGAGCAGCATGGAAGAAAAGAGCCCAATGTAAGAAAGCTCCCCACCAATTTATGGCATGTTTTTTTATTAAGAAATATATTATAATAATATTTTTTTAGTTTTTAATTTTTTATATTAGTACATCAAAATTATTTACAACAATTTAAAATAAAAAAATAGAAATAGAAACTTTTCAAAAAAAAAATGTTTTAATTAAGAGTTAGGGGATATTAAAAAAAATATTGTTCTTTAATTTAAGCTAAGTTTACATATGAGTCTTCAAACTTTTAGTTTCATCCTAATCTTGTATTAAAAAAAAAAAAACTATTGCTATAATGACTCTCAACAATACATTAACAACCACATTCTATGTGGAAATGTTTTTATGACTCTATTTCCCAAAAGTTTACCAAAAAATATGCAAATTGAGCATATGAATAAAAAAAAAAGAGGTATTCTAATATTAAAAGTCTATCTGATTAATTTAATATTAAAGAATAAAATATATTATTACCCTCAATCAGTCTTATAAAAAAAATCATAGTAAGTAAAAGAGATCAATTAATAGACATACATTGTCACGTTTCTTCTAGATGAATGCTCAGTTTTTTTAGTTAATTAATTATTAGATGTGTTAATTATAGAGAGGGTCTAGCTCTTCTTCACATGATCTCGGAGTGACCCACCCCGAGATGCCCTCCTCCCTCAGCATTGCCATTATATTATTATGCTACTCGGCATCTAAAACATCATATGAAGAAGAGACCCTCTCTATAATTCATGCATGTATATTAATTACTTAATTGATCCTCTAAAAGAAACGAGGCAATGCTGAGGTAGGAGGGGATCTCGAATATAATTTTGATTCAATTATAGGATGTTAAGATAATTTTTTTATTAAAATAATATTATTATAATTAATTTAAATTAACCCGAGTTAATATTTGTAATACAGAAGGATGGTTTCAACCAATGAATTCATTAATCAGTGTCACAATAAACTGATCTTTCACCTAAATCACAATGACCAAAAGATGTTGATTTCCCACCTAAATCTGAGTCCTTCTTGATAATTGATTTTACTGGTTGAACAACATCTTCTTCCAGGTCAATTGAAGGCAATTTCTCAGTTGATGTGCTCCTTTCCATTTTCTTCCTCGTGTCCATCTCTTCTACCCTGTCATTTACGCGTAGCATTTTTCAGTTGATGATCTTCGATCGTTTCGCTTTGGCACAAGTGAATACGGTGCTTCCTCTTGTGGCAAAAGTGTCAGATCTCTTCAAACTATATTTGGTTTGTTTTGTTGAATTTTGGAAGAAAAATCAAAATTCCTGAGATTGATGTATGAAGATACTGGACTACAATGGAGCTCGCAATCTATCAATTAAATGTTACTATTTGAAGGTCCAGTGTTTTGATAGAAACCAGTTCTGTTCACTTGCAAATTCCTGAGATCGTCAAAGCTGCACAGCTTTGATAATTCCTCAATGACCCCTTCTTTCTCTTCTTTCTCAGTGAAAGGCAATCCCAGGAACTCTGCCAGTTTCTTCGACTTAAAGGTTCTATCCTCTTTCAAGTCTTCATATTTCAAAAACAGCACCTTGTATGGTCTTTCCAAACTTGCTTTCCAATACCCCAACACACTATCTCAAAAGGCCAGGGCCCATAACTCTGGATACCACAACAAACGTTGTCGAAAACTTCATCAATTGAAGTTAAAGGCTTGACATTCTCTCGTTTGAACTTGCGAGCAAAATGAAAATAAGAGACAAGTTGATCCAAAGGATTCCTGCATATGTAAACAATCTTGCAACCAGAACCTCTAATGGACTGTGGCAAGGTTTCATAATGCATGTGAGAACTGAAAATTCTCGGGGCAGGAAGATCGAGGTCTGGGAGCTGACTTTTTTAGTAGAGACTGTTAGGATAGAGAGAATTTGCAGATAATTGAAAGAAGAATTAGTTTAAATACGGGAAGAGGGAGAAGAGAGAAAAGAGAGGGAGATTGAAATTTGAATATTTTGTACTGATATTCTGATTTACATATATTTGTTATGTGTGCACTTCTCTATTTATACACATTTCTCATACATTCTTTCATACTCTATGTTGCTACCCAATTTTTGACTCATCATTTTTATGTTTTGAAAATATATCAAAAAATATATATATCTTGGTATAAAGGCAAAATTGAACAAATTGAGAGTTTGATGGCCAATGGAGGGTTAAATCGCGAAAATTAGAAACTAAGGACCATAATAAAAAGGTCGCACAAAGTTAAGGTTGAGATTAAATTTTTGAGGGGATATAATTGTGCAAAATTAAAAAACTCAGATCAAATGGAGGTTCAATTAGAGAAAAATTATAAATTGAGGGACCAAAACACACTTTGACCCCTCAAAGCAGCTCCCGACCAGCCGGCTGCATGTAGCCACCGGCAAGCCTGTCACCTCTGAAAAAGAAAAGAAAAAGAGAAGCTTACCGTTGCTTGCAACGGTAACTTCTGCAATGCCTATAAAATGGCGAGAACAAAAGAAAAAAAAGGAAATAAAAGAGGGAGAGACAGAACAGAGGGGAGAAAATTAACGGGAAGATGATGAAAAGATAGAGGTTGCAGACGAAGAAAAACAGAGGAACGAAGCAGACGAAGAAAAAAAAAGAATAGAGGAGAGGAGTTTGAAAATTTGTGGAAGACGAAGATACAATGAAAATTCACAGACCAAAATCATCAACACACATCTCTCTTTCGTCTTTTTCATTCAGCTCATTCTCTCTCTCTCTCTCACTCTCTTAAAAATCTGCAGCCATCATTCTCTCTCTCTCCCTCTCGGTTCATCAACGCCGGCAGCCATCCCGGCCACCACGAATCATTTTGTCACCACCAGGAGCACCCCTTACTCCGGCGACCACCAACCCAGTCTCAGGCAAGGATTGGCCGAACAGCCCCCGCGACAGCAACGCCACCCGAGCCCCTTCCGACATCCCCTCCGGCCACCACAGGCAACCATTTCCAACGCCACCACGACCAGAAGAACCACCTCGACGTCCTCTACACAACCGTATAAACAGGTAAGCCATTCATCACACTCCAAAAATTCACATAGCACTGTTCATCTTCTTCCTTCATGCGCGGGAGTGACTTAATTCACTCCCCGCGCGTCAGCTGGGCCGAGATTTGTTCCCGTCCTGGCCCTTGAAGAAGGTCAGGCCTCCAGCCCGACTAGGATAACTGGGCTGGAAGTCCAGCCCGAGAGAAGGCATGGGCCGGAGCCCAGTTCAGGAATAAATGGGTCTAAGCCCAGTCCGAAGATGAGCAGGCCTAGCCCAAATGGTTATGGGCTGACAGCCCAGCCATGAAGGCCACCCCTGCAGGCGGGCTGGCAGCTCAGCCATAATGGTCGGGCTGGCAGCCCAGCCCAGCAAGTGGGCTGGCAGCCCAGCCCCATGGAGAAGGGCTTGCAGCCAGCCCACCCATAACAAAAAAAATAGAAAAAAAATAATAATAAAAATATATAAAAATACATGATTTGCAAAAAAAATACTTTTATAAAAAATATATATGTTGTTTTCTTGCATACGGCCAATACACTAGCATATTTTTAAAATTGTTTTTCTTTCAAAAATATATATTATCTCGGGTTTTTAAGAGAAAATGAGTTTTAACATGGATTTCACAAAGAAGAAAAATCATTTCTTGCATCTTGAGATTTAACATGTTTGTAAAAATCCAAAGGGTATTGGCCAATATCTTAAAAAAAATATAAAAATCTTATTTTTGGGAATTTATTATTCACTGTTGGTATTTGAATAAATAAATCCTAAAGGGGTTGGTATCCAAAATATTCGGCGGGAATGATATGCTATTATTCACTGTTGGTATTTGGATAAATAAATCCTAAGGGGTTATCATCCAAAATATTCGGTGGGAATGATATGTTATTATTCACTGTTGGTATTTGGATAAATAAATTCTAAAGGGTAACAGTATCCAAAATATTCGGCGGAAATGATATGCTATTATTCACTGTTGGTATTTGGATAAATAAATCATAAGGGGTTAATATCCTAAATATTCAGCGGAGTAATATCCCATTCATCATTTAACAAACATATTCTTTGAAAGATCAAAATCATAACAAATCATAACCAAACAAGAACACCAAGCAGCTTACCTTAGGTAGGGCGTACTAGGGGTGCTAAACCCTTCCCTTTACGCAACCAGTCCCTTACCCTAGAATATCTAAAAGATCAGTTTTAGGTTTCCCAGTAACCATAATACTAGGTGGCGACTCCCTTTTTCATGAAAATAAGATGATACCCCAAACATTGAAATCCCCGCCCACGGGGAGGGTCGCCACGACGCCGCGCTCTCGTGATGGGGTGCGACACTCTAGATTACAAATACAATATTCTAGAATATATCTTATATACTCTACATCCCCCCTCAAGCTCATGCTTTGATGAACCAAGCATGAGATTGCAGCAATGAAGAAGAAATACATGAGTACTTAACCTTGTTTAATAGAAATTAGTTTGGAAAATAGAAAGAAGAGAATAGAAAGATGAATTTGAATTTGATTGAGAAAATTTTGAGAATTTGAGAGATTAAGAAGAAAAAGAAGAATGCTCAAATGATAAAGAAAATAGAAGATATAGAAGACATTTCGTATGTCTATTTCTTGATTGATATTTCATTTGTCTACTTCAGTTTTTCTGAAGTATTTCATCTTTGAGAAGAGAGGGATGAGAAGAAAGAAATGGGAGGTAAGAGAGGGGATAGAATTTGTTTGAATTTCATTTGTCTACATCATTTTTTCTGAAGTTTTTCCTTTGTTGATGAATTCCTTAATCTGTGTAAGAATTCATTTGTCTACTTCAATTTTTCTGAATTTCTTAATCTGTGTAAGAATTCATTTTCTACTTCTCAATGATTTTTTTTCCTCTCTTTCTTTCTTTTCTTTTCTTTTCTCTCTGTTTTTTTTTCTTTTTTTTTATACAGCTAACTAAACCGGCAGCACACACAAAACGAACGACGCACACACAAAACAGCACCACAATACAAATGACACCAGCACACACAAAATCTAGGTTTTCTACTTATTCCTCTCTCAGCAGCCGCCTCAGGCTCGTCTCTCTTCTCTGCCAAATCGTTTCTATTCTTCCCCTGTTCCAGCTCCACCTTGCATGGCTTCAGCTATCACCACGAAGAATCCAACAGCCTGACCACGAACACACCAAATGACAACCCAGTTTTCTCTCACAGAGCGACACGTACAATTTTTGAAAGAGATGAGAGAGGCAATCCTGCTCTCTCTCCAATCGTTGCCAAGTTGCAAGAAGCTGGTTATGACAGAGTGAGAGATGTTGTCGCAGCAGCAGCAGCGTTAGAAAGGTAAGGACATCACTTAGCTGATTGCTTCTGTTTTTTTTTTTTATTATTCACTAGAATCTGTGGAGGATTGTTGCTTCCAGTCTTCCTTCTTCTCCAGTGCAGACAGCAGATAGAGAGGACTTTGTACTTCAAGTTAAGGCATGGAGATGAAGCCAAGCTTGCAGTTCTAGAAGCTGCTCTTGCAGCTCCCAAGCTTCCAGTTAAATCCTCTCCATTCGCTTCTACATCCTTTTCTGCTGCTTGTTTTGGACACAACGGCAACAACCACCACCATACAAACTCAAATGGATATGGAAATGGACGATGACAAACAAACAAAGAGGTCATTGAAGTCAATAGGGAGGAGGCTAAAAAAGAAATTGAAGCTGTTAAAAAAACCGAGGAAAGAGGGAGAATCGTGGCTGCTTCTTCACAATGCACTGTAATTCTCACTCTGTTGCTGCTTTGTTTGAGTTTTTTTTGTGTGTGCAAAATTTGAATGCAGTAATTTGTTGTGCAGACTGAAGAGTTGAGAGTATTAGTAGAAGAGTAAAGAAATTGTTGCAGAGAAGAAGAGAGACAGAGAATTTTTTTTTAGTGAGACTAGAAGACTCGTTGAAAAATTGAATGCTCGATTTAAGGAGTGGAGAGAGGAGCAGAAGACGAAGATGAGAAAAGTGATGATGAGGATCTTGCTGAAGCAAATGAAGAGGAGTCTGACCTTGATTTGGCATGGAAGATGTTAGATGTTTCCATAGCAGCAACACGGATCTATATTTCGAAGAAGAACAAAGAAAACATCAAAGATGATCATCTTCATCTTTAGCTCGAAAAGAAGCTGCAAAAGATCTGAAAGAAGAGCTTGAACAATGTGTTTTCTTCAACAATTTTTTTTTTTTGAATTATCCATTGAAGGATTAGATTTGCAGAAGCTTGGATCAATGCGCTAGCATAGTAGCTCTGATACCATGTTAGGATTGAGAGAATTTGTAGATAATTGAAAGAAGAATTAGTTTAGATACGGAAAGAGGGAGAAGAGAGAAAAGAGAGGGAGACTAAAATTTGAATATTTTGTATTGATATTCTGTTTTACATATATTTGTTGTGTGTGCACTTCTCTATTTATACACATTTCTCATATATTCTTTCATACTCTAGATTACAAATACAATATTTTAGAATATATCTTCAATACTCTAACAGAGACCCTTCTAATGGTGAAAGCTGGATACCATACCCCTTTATAGAAACAAAGGGGAGCCCCATCCCAGCTTTTCTCCCCGGGAAGGCCAGTAACCAAATCTTGAATCTCATCTGTCGGCACGCTTTCTCCGTTTGAAGAGATTATGGTCGTCTCCATGAAGATAACGAAGGAGAAAAGGCGTGGGTGGTAAGGAGGGGATGGAACAAAAGAGCTCAGTGGCAATAAAGCTAGCTAGCTCTCCATGCATTTATATAGCCGAATCACGTGTACACCAAACAGTAAGTAAAAGGGGTCAATTAATATACATATATTGTCTCGTTTATTTTAGATGAATGCTCAGTTTTTTTTAGTTAATTAATTATTAGATATGCTAATTAGGGAAAGTCACGTGTTCTAAACAATTGATTTGATCTTGTGGAGTATATGGCAGAAGATATAAGAAAATGACTTCTATCATCTTAATTTCTTCGTGTTGGACCTACTGAATTATAGCTGTCTTCGGTGAATTCTTTCCCCACTTCTTTGATTACTATTAATAACATAATTAGTATTATCATTACTATTATTGCTATTATTTTTTTATTATCCCTATTAATATTATTGTTGCTACCCAATTTTTGACTCTTTATTTTTATGTTTCAAAAAAATACATATCTTGGTACAAGAGCAAAATTGATAAATTGCGAGTTTAATGGTCGATTGAGAGATAAATCGCGAAAATCAAGAACCAAGGACCAGAATATGGAGATCGCGCAAAGCTAAGGTTAAGATTGAATTTTTGATGGGATAATTGCATAAAAAATCAAAGTTTAAATCCAATTGGGTGCATTTAAAGAATTTATAAATTGGAGGACCAAATCAGATTTTTTACCTTCAAAAATTTTGAAATCTGTATTAAATAAGCATGCACTGTTCTGGCATGCATTTTCATTGATTTTTTTCAGGCGCATTGATCATAACAGATCAATCAAATTTTCTTCCTATTCAATCGTGATTTTCTGCCTAATTTATCTCCATCAAAATCTTCTTCCCGCTTCTCCTCCTGTCTTCCTGATTCTCCTCTAATTGCTTTCAATTTGCTTAGTTGTTTTGATACTTCCATCAACACTGCATTTAAACGTGATCGCGGCCGAACATTGGGGTTTCTCTGGCTATAAATAGCAGCCTGCACGGTGAGGCGAGGAGGAGAAGAAAAGAGAAGAAAAAGAGAGAAAACGGAGAGGGAAATTTACGTGAAAAACACAGCGTTAAAAACGCAGAGAAAGGGAGAATGGTAGAGCCAGTTAGATAAAAACTTTGAGTCAATCCCTGCATCTCCCCTGTATTTTCTCTCGTCGTCCTTTGCCTCTCTCTCCCTAAAACCCGACCACTGTCTCTCTCTCCCTCTCGGTTAACATTTCTTGCAAGCGAACTCCGGCCACCTCACCCCACTCCATCGCCACAGACTCCCACTGCCTCCCCAGAAAACCAAACAGCATCTCAAGCAAGAATTTGGCAGCACAAGCCCTTCGTCTGCAACGTGACCAGTCACCATTCCGACGCCCATTCCGGCCACCACAGGCCATTATTTCTGATGCCATAATGACCAGAAGAATCACCACGACCTCCTCTACCCAAAGGTATTGACAGTTACTCCATTCTCCATACTCGAAAATCCCCTTGTCATTGTTCATCTGTATTTGCATGCGGGGAGTGAATTAATTCACTCCCCGCGTGGGCTTGGCGGGCCGGGCCGGGCTTTGTGCCCGGCCTGGCCCTGAAGAAAATTTCCAGCGTCTGGGCTGGAAGCCCAGCCCAGATGGGTGTGGGCTGCTAGCCATCTGGGCTAGGAGCCCAGCCTGGAGACAAGGCGGGCTAGGCTGTCAGCCCAGCCCGAATTTAGGTGGGCTGACAGCCAGCCCACCGAAAAAGAGAAAATATAAAGAAAATTATAAAAATACAAATTTTCCAAAAAATATTTTTATTAAAGAAAAAATGTGTTGTTTTCTAGCATACGGCCAACACAATAGCATATTTTAAAATTGTTTTTCTTTGGAAAAAAATATATATTATCTTGGGTTTTGAAGAAAAAATAAGTTTTAGCATGGATTTTGTAAAGAAAAAAAATCATTTCCTGCATTTGAGATTTTACAACATGTTTGTAAAATCCAAAGGGTATTAGCCAATACATCAAAAAATATAAAAATCTTATTTTTGAAATTTATTATTCACTTTCGGTATTTGGATAAATAAATTCTAAGGGGTTAATATCCAAAATATTCAACGGGAATGATAATTTATTATTCACTATTGATATTTGGATAAGTAAATCCTAAGGGGTTAATATCCAAAATATTCGGCGGGAATGATATGTTATTATTCACTGTTGGTATTTGGATAAATAAATCCTAAGGGGTTAATATCCAAAATATTCGGCGGGAATGATATCCCATTCGCCATTTAACCAATATATATTTTGAAAGATTAAAACCATAACAAATCATAAACAAACCAAAATGTCAAGCAGCTTACCTAAAGGTAGTGCGTACTAGGGGTGCTAAAACCTTCTCTTTACGCAACCAGTCCCTTACCCTAGAATCTCTGAAAGACCAGTTTTAGGTTCCTAGTAACCATAATACTAGGTGGTGACTCCTTTTTTTTCACGAAAATAAAGAATTCCTTCGACATTTAATCCCCCGCTCACGGAAGAGGGTCGTCACGACGCCGCGCTCATTTTTTGGGGTGCGACAATTATTATGAAAAATATTATTATTATTATTATCATAGCTAAATGATAAACTATTACTATTATTATTATTATAGCATGTAAATAGGAAATATTGTAATCTCTTTATTATGTGGTAATCTCCACCATTACTATTGTATGTTGCCCTACACATATATATAGAAAGGGTTGGCTAACTATTAGGTTAAGCCTCCTAATTCATTCTCAACTTGGTATCAGAGCCCTATTCCATTAGGACTCTTTTTTCTCTCCCACAGCCCGGCCCCTAATCTCTTCCTCCCCATGGCTTCCTCTCGCTGCCCCCGCTGCTGCCACCTTCCCTTCCACCGGCTGACTCATCACCGGCCAGCCATGCCGCTCCCTGCTGGCCGAGAGCTTCCTCCACATGTGGAGAATGTGTTTGACTCTTCTTCCTCTCCTTTGCCTCTCATGGGAACACAAAATTCAGCAATGGTTCCCCTATCAAACACTCATCAAATTGTTTCGTTGAAGCTTACGAACACCAATTATCTTTATTGGAGAATGCAAATGAAGCCATATCTCCTTGGTCAAGGTGTTTTTCACTTTGTTGACGGCTCCTTGCCGTGCCCTCCAGACTCACTCGCTTGACGCTACGGCTGCAACTTCTTCTGCCATTAGCCCTTCCTTTCTTCGTTGGAAGCAACAAGACCAACTCATTTTGAGTGCCCTCCTCTCCTCTCTTTCCGTTGATGTGCTGCACCTTGTGGTTGATTGTTCCACTTCGCATTGTGTTTGGCGAACTCTTGAGAAGGCCCTTGCCTCTCCCTCTAATTCTCGCATCATGCAACTCCATGGCTCCTTTCAAGACCTTAGGCAAGGTGATGCCTCGGTTAGCATGTATATGCAGCAAGCCAAAGCATTGTTTGACGAATTGGCTGCCGCGGGACGTCCTATGTCCCTTGAAGACTTCAATCTCTATGTGTTTCGTGGTCTTCGCGGTGAGTTCAAAGACTTGGTTACTAGCCTCATAACCAAGGCCGAACCTCTCTCCTATGCTGATCTTCACAGCCACCTGCTCACTCATGAATTTTTGCACAAAAATTCGTTCCATTCAATGGCTCTCGGCGCTCCATCCTCACCTCTGCCGCAGCAGCCACCACTGCTGCCAACGCCACAAAATTCAGCCAACCATGTCATGGTTAATAACAACCGAAATAGGGGGCGTTATAGAGGTAATTGGCGTCCCAATTACAACAGATTTTCAGGCCAAAACAGGGGCCAATCTGCTGCCAATTCATGGCAGCAGCACCGGCGCAACTCAGCAGACTTCAGGCCGAACCAGGGGTGGTCTGGACAGCAGCATGTGCGCTGTCAATTGTGCTCTAACTTTGGCCATTCAGCTCTTCAATGCTCCAATTTTCGTGGCAGCACACAGCAACCATCTGCTCATCTTGCCGTTGCACATGATTCGGCTGCTGCCAATTGGGTTCCGGACACCGGCGCGAATCAACACGTAACACCGGACCTTGCAACTCTAACCGATTCTGCACCTTATCTTGGTAACGATTTCTTGCATGTTGGTGATGGTAAGGCCCTTGTCATATCCCATGTTGGACGTTCTATTTTACATTCCCCAAAACGCATGTTTACATTGACTAATGTGCTTCGCGTACCTCACATTACCAAACCGTTGTTATCTGTTCAGAAATTCTGTCGTGATAATCATGTTTATTTTGAATTTCACGATTCTGTGTTTTATGTGAAGGATCTCGTCACCAAGGAAGTTCTTCTTTCCGGTCGGAGTCATGATGGTCTTTATGTCCTCTCGGAGTCTTCAGCTACGTCAATTCCTCAAGCATATTTGTCTTCTTGCATTCCCGCGACTGCCGACTTGTGGCATCGTCGTTTAGGTCATCCAACTCCTCGCATTTTAAATTTATTAGTTTCCGAAAATAAAATTGTTTGTACGTCTAGACGATCGTTTACTCAATGTCAAGCATGTCCTTTAGGAAAATCGTCCCGTTTGTCATTACGACCGACGGGTCACAAAACATCAAATCCACTTGAATTAATTTTTAGTGATGTTTGGGGACCTGCTCCCATGCTTTCTTCTGATGGTTTTCGTTATTTTGTTATATTTGTTGATGCGCACACTAAATATATCTGGTATTATCCCCTTGTTGCGAAATCTGATGTATTTGCCACGTTTCAACGTTTTCAAACTCTTGTTGAGCGTCAGTTTTCTCGTAAAATTAAATCTGTTCAAACTGATTGGGGTGGTGAATATCGCAAATTAAATAAATTTTTTGAAACCATTGGTATTCACCATCGCCTCATTTGCCCTCATACTCATGAACAAAATGGCACAGTTGAACGTCGTCACAGGCATATTGTCGAAACTGGTCTAACCCTTCTAGGCCAGTGTCATGCTCCATTACGCTATTGGAATTATGCTATGGAATCATCAGTTTATCTTATTAATCGCATGCCTACTCTTGTCCTTCAAAATAAATCTCCTTATGCATGCTTGTTTGATCGCACTCCTGATTATAATTTTCTCCGTATTTTTGGGTGTCTTTGTTTCCCATTTTTACGTCCATATCATGCTCATAAATTAGATTTTCGGTCTTCTCCATGTGTGTTCTTAGGTTATAGCTCGTCTCATCTTGGATATCGCTGCCTTGATTTAGAGTCTGATCGTATCTATATATCCCGTCATGTTCGTTTTCATGAAAGTGTCTTCCCTTTTAGGAAATCCGAACAGTAACAACTCGCCCGATACCATCCACTACACCTACCTACCTTCCATCATTGCAACCTCCTCCATACTTGCCTACCCATACCCAAATCACCGTAAATACCAACCCACCTTTGCCCGTTGTTTCATCCGACCTGCTTCACCATCCCGCATTGCCATACTATCACCACATGCTTGTCGTTCCACCGATCTTTGTGCGAGAACGAGGTTCGAGATGTGCGGGGTTTCGAGAGCAGACACACTCTCGGTCCCGAAAGCCGACCCGACAGACGGGTTCACCACCACTGCGGTGCAGCCGAGCTCCTCCCCGAGTTCACCTCCCTGGTCTAAAGCTTTGTGTTGATCTCTCATCTTATCCTCTTCGAGCACACTCCAGTGCAGTGCTATCGCTGCTCCTTGTCCCATTGTTTCCAAACACCCCCATGGTTCTTCGTCCGAGACAGCCAAAGACAGCATTGATCACCACGGCTGCCTCCTCTTCAGACACCTTTCGTCGGGTAGATACTCCTCCCTCACATGAGCCACTTGTTTTTAATGATGCAAATAGATATGAGGCTTGGTATAATGCAATGTGTGAGGAAATTCAGGCGCTCCGCGCAAACAGCACATGGACTTTGGTGCCGTTTCATCCATCAATGAATGTTGTTGGTAGCCGATGGGTCTACAAAATTAAACGCAAATCTGATGGTAGTATTGAGAGGTATAAGGCACGCCTGGTGGCAAGGGGCTTCACTCAGCAGGAAGGTATTGATTACTCAGAAACTTTTAGTCCTGTTATCAAACAGGCAACGGTACGCTTGGTTTTCTCCATTGCAGTTTCGAGTGGTTGGAAAATTCATCAGCTTGACATTCATAATGCCTTTCTTAATGGCGTACTTGATGAAGAGGTTTACATGAAACAACCTCCAGGTTTTGTTGATTCTGCTCTCCCAGGTCATGTATGTCGATTGCATAAGTCTTTATATGGCTTAAAACAGGCTCCACGAGCATGGTACACGCGTCTAAACGACTTCTTATTGTCCATTGGTTTTCGTGCTTCTAAAGTGGACACCTCATTGTTTATCTTCTCCGTTGGTAGCGACATTTGCTATCTCTTGGTTTATGTTGATGATATCCTGCTTACGGGTAATAATGTTGTTTTGCTGCAACGCCTAATTCGGTTATTGAGCTCAGAATTTAAACTTCGAGACTTGGGTGATGTTCATTATTTTTTGGGGGTTGAAGTTCGGACTACTAGCATGGGACTTATGCTTTGTCAACATAAGTATACACTTGACATTCTCATGCGAGTTTGGTATGTTATCTTGTAAACCCCGTTGACACCCCTATTTCGGCATCCAAAGCCACCATTATGCTCGATTCTTTGTTTCCCCGATGCTACTCGTTTTCGGCAATTGGTTGGTGCTCTTCAATATCTCACTTTCACACGTCAGGATATTTGCTATCTTTGTTAACCGTGTATGTCGGTTTATGCATGCTCCTACTGGGAATCTCATTGGGGCTGCAGTGAAACGCATCTTGCGTTATCTTCGTGGTACAGACATCACATGGTTTACACATTACTCGCAGCTCTTCTTTTTGCTTTACATGGATTTGCGATGCAGATTGGGCGGGTAGTATTGAGGACAGGAAATCTACGGGTGGTTATCTTGTGTTCTTTGGTCAGACGCCGATTTCATGGAAATCGGGTAAGCAACGCACTGTTGCTCGGTCTTCGACGGAAGCTGAATATAAGGCCTTAGCAGATGGCACGGCTGAAGTTATTTGGCTTCAGTACTTATTAAAAGACCTTCAGATTCCGACCACCACTGCTCCTATCATTTGGTGTGATAACCTTGGCGCCACATACTTGTCCGCAAACCCTGTCTTTCATGCTCGCACAAAACACATTGAGATTGATTATCACTTTGTCCGAGATAGAGTTGCGAAGAAAGAGATTCAGATCCGGTTTATTTCCTCCAAGGATCAACTTGCCGATGTTTTCACTAAGCCACTTCCGGCTCCTTCATTTACAGCTTTCAGATTCAAGCTTCGGGTTGATTCTCCACCCTCAGCTTGAGGGGGCGTATTATAGCATGTAAATAGGAAATATTGTAATCTCTTTATTATGTGGTAATCTCCACCATTACTATTGTATGTTGCCCTACACATATATATAGAAAGGGTTGGCTAACTATTAGGTTAAGCCTCCTAATTCATTCTCAACTATTATTATTATAATTATTATTTTTATTGCTACTCTTACTATCTTAATTTATTGTTATTATTATTATTATTTCTATTATCACCGTTATTATCACTATTAATATTATTATTTGTTACCATTATGAATAATAATATTGTCATAGTTTTTAAGAGTTAAAAGTGTGAGAATATATATTTATCACTGGAAAACTTGAAATTTTAAAAAACCAATATATATTTAATATTGAGTTTATGTTTACGTGAAAGTGAAAGCATTAAGTATGATTTCCTTTTATTGTTTCTAGCTATGACTAATTTCAGTATGGTGAATTACCCGACGCCTTCTTCACTTTTATTCTCTCCTTTCACTTCTGTTTTCATTCAAGAAAACATCTCTCTAGTCAAAATGCTTTTCAGTCTCCTCATCTTACAATTTCCCCGTCAATCCCTTTTGTTTTGTAGTACTCTGGAGAAAGAAAAGGAGAAGATAGATGGAGATCTATCTGTGATTTCGACAAACAAAGCTCTTTAAGATCTTCCAACTTCGCTTACTGGCATTGCCAATCTGATTCATGGACCTTAATTACATGCAAACATTAACCCATTTTGATTCTTTTTGTTGTTATCGGTAATTTCGTGTACTTTTTCGGGCATTGAACAAAGTGAAGTCCAAGATTGAGGGTGCCTTTTAAATTACGAAAAAAATCCTCCTTAACAGCAGTAAGATGAGTGTCACCTGGTGCCTGCATGAACTGGCAGACTTGATCAACGGCATAAAGAAAAGAAAGGCATAAAGGAAAACTAAAAAACCCTAGCTCTCCGCCGCTTAAGCATTTTGAGTGCCCGCATCCACTCTTCGTTATCAGAGATGGCCAAGTCAAAGAATCACACAGCACACAACCAGTCCCACAAAGCTCACCAGAATGGCATCAAGAAACCCAAGAAGCATCGCCACACCTCCACGAAAGGGATGGACCCCAAGTTTTTGAGGAGTACCTCGCACACCATCATATATGTAAATCTTAATTTCTGAATACCGTTTCATCGTCTTCTTAATGACGTTTCAGTGAAAATACAGCAGGTCCGATAACAGAATAGTAAAGGAAATGGCATAGGAGTTGATTTTGAGGATTGCAAGAGAGAAGATGTAGACCTGCTAAGAGGAATCAAGTGTTGGAGAATCTGGTGGTGGATGACCCAACGCGCCTCCCGCACCTGCAAACATTCTTTGCATCCTCTCCATACTGTTAGGATTGAGATAATTGAAAGAGAAAGAAGAATTAGTTTAGAGAAGGGAGAAGAGAGAAAAGAGAGGGAAACTGAAATTTAAAATTATATTGTATTGAATTCTGTTTTTGCATACATTTGTTGTGTGTGCACTTCTCTATTTATACACATTATACTATTCTAGAATATTGTTCTATACTCTAACACATACCTGATATTCTTGAGTATTCTCTTCAGCTGGACAAATTATTCTTGAGAGCTTTACTTTGTGAGCAAGACAGAGGCTGCTCACTTTGCGACGAGACTGTCAATCATCGATTTTTTTTTTTTTTTTTTTTTTTTTTTTTTTTTTTTTGTGATTCACTGGAGATCTGTGGAGGATTGTTGCTTCCAGTCTTCCTTCTTCTCCAGTGCAGACAGCAGATAGAGAAGACTTTGTACTTCAAGTTTAGGCATGGAGTTGATGGATATTTACGAAATGGACCGGATAGTGGATTTCATTCTCAGAAGAAGATGCCATAGCAGCAACACAAAGAGGAACAAGAATTTTTTTTTTGTGTGTGTACTCTTCACGATGCATGATGCTCTGTTTCATTTTTTTTTTCTCTCTGCTACTGCTCTGTTTGAGCTTTAGTTTTGTTGCACAAAATTTGAATACAGTAATTGATGCGCAGAGACTGGAGAGTGGAGAATTGGAAATGTATGCTAAACTGTAGTCTCACGGATGAACAAGACAACTAAATGAGGAGCAACAACACTTCTTATGCGTGATGAATGGAAGAAAATTGCATTCTACTGGTTTACATCAGCTTAATATTGAGACTGAGAAGATTATTACTGAGTGAAGGTTTGAAAGGAATGGAAATACTGTGAGGAATATTGTAAATGAGGAGCAGCAGCGGCATGGATGTTCATCTTCATCTTGATTTGGCATGAAAAATGCTAGATGGTGCCATAATTGCAACACGGATCTATATGTAAAGAAGAACAGAGGAAATCACAGAATCAAATTTGTATTGAACGATGTGTTTCTTCATCTGCAGAATTTTTTTTTGACTGATCCATTGAAGGATCAGATTGTGGAAGCTTTGATCAATTCATGCGTTAGCATAATAGCTCTAATACCATGTTAGGATTGAGAAATGTTGCAGGTAATTGAAGGAATTTAGGAAGAAAGGAAAAGTTGTTTAGAGAAGAGAAGAGAGAGCGAGAGGGAGAATGAACTTTGAATTTTCAATAGTAAACAATTCTGTTTTTCCTTACATTTCCCTTGAGTCTTTCAATAGTAAATAATTTTGTTTTTCCTTACATTTCCCGTGAGTCCATATTCCTATTTATACATAACAAATTATCATCATTCATACTTCTAGAATACAAATACACTACTCTAGAATATTCTTATATACTCTAACAAGTCATGGACCCTTTTGGGATAGTGTGTTTGGGTATTGGAAAGCAAGTTTGGAAAGACCAGACAAGGTGATGTTTTTGAAATATGAAGAATCGAACCTTTAACTTGAAGAAATTAGCAGTGTTCCGGGGATCGCCTTTCTCTGAGAAAAAAAGAGAAAGAAAGGGTCATTCAAGAAATATCTGAGCCGTGCAGCTTGACAATCTGAAGGATTTGAAAGTGAACAGAACTGGTTTCTATCAATTCGCTGGAGCTCCAAATAGTACCTTCTTTAGGAAAGCGAAGGTGAGAGACTGGTGCAATGATCTAACTCCTTCCATGGCAGAAAGCTTTTTGTCCTCGATGACGCGGCTAGTAAGGAATCTCGATTTGACGAGGGGAATACAGACAGGAAGTAGACTAGAAAATAAAGCTATGTCAGAAAGAAAGAAAGAAAAAAAACATATAATTCAATGATCAGAAAGAAAAAAACAGAAGTGGGAAAAGTAATAATGATATTTCAAAAAACATGTTCTAATAAATGGGTTAGAAATCACCGAAGACAGCTATAATTCAGTAAGTCCAGCACGAAGAAATTATTGATGATAGATCGAAGTCGTTTTCTTATATCTCCTGCCGCTGTTAAATTTCTCAAATGAAGGCTGTCATTTTCTTTGAGTAGAACGTAATCTTTGACTCGAACTTTTCTTATCGACTCGAACTTTTCTTGTTTTATATATATATACGCTACAAATTAAATTATCTCCAGTAAAAGTTAAGCATAAAGAGAACTAATATTAATTTTTTAAATGATAAAATAGAATGAAATATTATGAATTTACTTGGTCTTGTTTTATAGTTTAGTAACAAGTAACATGTAGTTCACGGTGAAATACATATATGTCTGTGATAAGTTTTCATCAAGTTTAACATGTTATAGTTAACATGGCTGACTGTTTCAATGACATATCAATAATCGAATACACATGAATATATTTACAATATAATAAATTAATACATTATTTTAAATTATTTTAATATTAATTTGAATTTCAACTATAATTTTATCCAAACATTCTCTGTATGTTTTTTAACCAAATATATATATATATATATATATATATCACACCAATTGCAATTAAAAACTATTTTTCTAAACTTAATTTCATTTCAGTAAACCACAGTCACAAAAATTACTGCAATATCGAACTCACTCTCAGAGATAACGAACCAACAAGAACAAGAGGGTATTAAGGATAACACATCGTCAAGGTTCAGATGTTCTTCTCTGTTGATTTATGTTGATGACATTGGCAGTTCAAATTCACAAATCACCAAATTTATTGCTTCTCTTTCAATAATTTTTCATATGAAAGATCTTGGTGGTGATGTTCTTTTTCTTGGGCCTGCAAATCACTTGCGATGAGTCCATCATTACTGTCACTCAGACAAGGTACTTGCTTTCACTTCTCCAGAAATTTGGTGTCGCTGGATAACAACAAATAGTTATTGCTCGAGTGCAGTCAGCAGATGGATGCCCGACATCTTGATTCTCAGTAGAGAAATGATTTGATAGAACATATATTCATTTTGATTAGAAATTCTGAATTTCTTTTGTTTATATCAAGGTTGTCGGTCCGTTTCGGTTGGTGTTTTGTTTTTTCAATTGAAATGAAATATTTCGGTTTTGGAGTGTTTTGGTATGTCATTTCGAGGTTGTACTATTTAGCTCTACATAGTAGGAACAAGCATATTGATATAAAGTTTCATTTCTTGAAAAATCTCACAAATGATAAAACAATAGATTTCATCTATTGCAAAAGTTAAGAACAAGTCACTTGTATATTCACTAGGTCCTTTAAATTGAAATTATTTGTGAAACTTGAAAGATTACTTGGTGTTTGATCTAAAAAAGACATTGTTTTACTGCTGTTAAGTCTTGAAAGATTACTTACTACATTAGATTACTTGGTGTTTGATTTAAAAAAGACATTGTTTTACTCGTGAGAGTGAGGTATTGTATTCTTCGGTGAATTCTTCCCCCCCCTTCTTTGTTTTTTTTTCATGGAATTAAATGCTTTTCCGACATAGCTTTTAATTCATTGTCTACTTCCTCCTGTATTCCACTCGTGAAGTCAGATTCCTAACTCGTCATGTCATCAAACCTCGTACACAACAAGACAAACACATGTAAACAGCGTGGTTAAATAAAATTGACTTTGATAATTCAAAATTATATTTTTGACAGCCTTAACTTTTTTTTTTTTTTTTTTTTTTATTATTATTATTATTATTATTATTATTAATTCCTTTGAATATTATATTTTGTCAGTAATATTATATCAAAAAATATTTTTTAATCAAATTGTTACCTAAAATCTCAAATATGAACGAAGCTACAAAATTCACATCAATTATCACAAAAGCAATGTTCTGTTTTTTAAAATTATAGACTAAAAATAACAGACACACAAGCTTTTGTTTTCGTTTTTTAATAAATCAAAAACAAATTTGTTGAAGAAGACAACGCAGAGTTTATCGCTCACCTTCTTCAACAAGAACCAACAAAAACCAATTAATTGAAAGCTATAAAAAGAAAGCAATTCAATCCTCCACAAGTGAGCTAATTGACCGCATCAAATTTAGCACAAGGATTATTTTCAAAACAGAAAAAAACATAGTGAATAACTGAGAAGCAAGGAGCAGAATCAGCCAAAGACGCCAGAGATCACTAAGTAGTTTGGGAGATTATTCAGATACTTTGAAGGATAAGCCAGAGCCAACCAACTTTTCTTCCACTATCTTCAAAACACGTTCTGCCATGGAAGGACTTAGATCATTGCACCAGTCTCCCACCTTCGCTTTCCTAAAGAAGGTACTATTTGGAGCTCCAGCGCTTTTAAAGAAACCAGTTCTGTTCACTTCCAAATCCTTGAGATTGTCAAAGCTGCACAGCCTTGATATTTCTTGAATGACCCCTTCTTTCTCTTCTTTTTCGGTGAAAGGCAATCCCAGGAACTCTGCCAGTTTCTTCAAGTTAAAGGTTATATCCTCTTTCAAATCTTCATATTTCAAGAACAGCACCTTGTCTGGTCTTTCCAAACTTGCTTTCCAATACCCCAACACACTATCCCAAAAGGGTCCATAACTCTGGATACCACGACAAATGTTGTCAAAACCCTCATCAATTGATGTTAAAGGCTTGACATTCTCTCGTTTGAACTTGCGAGCAAAATGAAAATAAGAGACAAGTTGATCCAAAGGATTCCTGCATATGTAAATAATCTTGCAACCACAACCTCTAATGGACTGTGGCAAGGTTTCATAGTGGGAGTGAGAACTGAAAATTCTCGGGGCAGGAAGTTTTTCGAGGTCTGGGAGCTGACTTTTTGAGTAGAGGTCCATCTCAAAGAAACGAACGAGTTCATGGGGTGGGGTAGTGAGTAAGGGACTGTCTTTGGGACTGTAAATGTTGCGGTTTACAACAGAGAATGTAAGAGCTTTTAACCAAGTGGTGCCTGATTTTGGCATGCTTGCTAGTATTATATCGGTGTCTTGTGCAATGAAATGTTTTTGAAAGGAAAGAGCCCCTCTAATAGCGAATATTGGATACCAGACCCCTTTATAGAAATAAAGGGGAGTTCCATCCCAGTTTTTCTCACTAGGAAAGTTTGCAACCAAACCTTGAATCTCGTCTTTGGGCTCGCTTTCTCCGTTTGAAGAGATAGTGGTCGTCTCCATGAAGATGACGAAGGAGAAATGGTGTTGTAAGCAGGGGATGGTACAAAAGAGCCCAATGCCAATAACCCTAACTCTCCCTTCATTTATATAGCCGAGTCAGTGGACAACGGTACATATCTAACATCAAATATTTAAATATTCAGGGAAATGGTAGTCTTTTTTTTGGTTAAGAAATAAAAACACAAAATTTAACATCACAAACTTCTTTTTATTGAGTTAACACTCTTCAACACTCCAAGGATTAGCTTTTAGCTTTGGAAGTGGTGTGTTCTCTTGGGCTTCTGTAAAACAGAGCACAGTGGCTCTGTCAACAGCAGAAGTTGAGTATGTCTCAGCTTTTGAAGCCACGACACAAGCCATATGGCTTAGGTTTGTGCTTGAAGATTTTGGAGAGATGCAGGCTGAGGCAACTCCATTGTATTGTGACAACATGTCAGCAATATCAATGGCCAAAAATCCTGTTTTCCATCAGAAAACAAGACACATAAACAGGAGATATCACTTTATCAGGGAATCCTTGAAAGAAGGGTTGATCAACATGCAATTCTGTAGGGGTGAGGACCAGTTGGCTGATATATTCACCAAGGCTCTACCTAAAGACAGATTCAACTATCTAAGACTGACTCTTGGGGTTAAACCAGTCAGCAACTTAGGAGAGGCTGTTGGTAATTAAGTTGCTGAGCTGGATGTTCAATAAACAAATGCAGAAGATTGAATGGAAAAGTTGACAGTAAAGAAGGTGGAAAAGAAGAAGTCATTTGGAATATTATTATGTAATGTTTAGTTAGTTACATGTCTGCTGTTTGTAACAAACTAAGAAAAGAAAAAGTAATTAAAATGCTTTTTAGTAGGCCTAGCTATTACAGGTTGTAAAAGATCACACAATACGTGTGTTCTCCCCAAATCAGTTTATAAGGGGCATTTTGTCAAGCATGTGGTGTGTGGAAAATTATATACAAAGAATTACCTTTTTCTGCAACCCTCTCTCCCGTCTTCAACCTTCTGTGCAAACTTTTCTCCTGCTACCCAAATCAACAGTCAACCTACAAATCAACAAATAAACCCAATCAAACACAAGATTAAAAACTTCAACAAAAGAGCCCAATGCCAATAACCCTAACTCTCCCTTCATTTATATAGCCAAGTCAGTGGACAACGGTACATATCTAACATCAAATATTTAAATATTCAGGGAAATGGTAGTCTTTTTTTTGGTTAAGAAATAAAAACACAAAATTTAACATCACAAACTTCTTTTTATTGAGTTAACACTCTTCAACACTCCAAGGATTAGCTTTTTAGTTCATAATTAAAAAAAATCTTGATGCTAATAAAATATATTAATAATCTTGTGTTTTTTTATATATTTAAGAAAAATAAGTGCACAAATATTTAATATCATAAGCTTAACTTTATTGATTAATATCCAACACTCTTCAGCACACATAATTATGCGTACATACACTAGGATTTTATTTAAAATATAATAATCTCTTTCTTAAACTAATATTCTTAAAATAATAATTTATTCTTTAAATTGATGTTGTTAAATACTCGATTTAATAATGTCTTTCCTCGATCAAACACCAACTAATCTTTCAATGTCTGCTATTTCTTATCTCTGCTATTCCTTTCCTTGAGTGCAGAAATCTAATGTAGTAAGTAAAAGAGGTCAATTAATATACATATATTGTCTCGTTTCTTTTAGATGAATGCTCAGCTACTTATTATCAGATATGTCAATTATTGAGAGGGGGTCTAGCTCTTCGTCTCATGATCTTGGAGAGACCCACCCCGAGATCCCCTCTTCTTCTCATGCATATGTCAATTATTAAGAGGGGGTCTACCTCTTCTTTTTTCTTGATATTGTCAAAGTTGCACAGCCTCATATTATTTCATTAACTAAGAGGTGAAAAGAATTCCCAATAATTAACTCAGCATATTTTTCAAAAACATGACATATCATGGTTCTGTCATTCCTTTCCTTCCTTCCCCTCACACATAAGCATGAGCTTGGCTAGCTACATTCTAATAATAAAAATGCCAAACTTATTGCTGTTTGGGTTAATCTTATATAAAGAAGTTTAATGGGGTGATTGGCACTTGTTATTTTAACTCTCGATATTGTCTAAAAACAAGACAAACTGTGTGTCAATGCATTCCTTTTGAAAAGAATAGTGTCATTGAGATTTTTAGCTTCTATTTTGTTGGGAAAAAAACAATATTTTTCAAAACTAGGATGTTTTGAGTTGATAATAATTATATTGATATTCTAAAAGTGTTTATTATTTAATTAGAAATAGTTAGTTGAGTGTAAAACACTCAATCTCAAATTTTTAACTTTATTTTATTGGTTAAAATCTAGATAAATAGACGGCATATCGTATATCATAAGATTCATAATAGGTGATGCATCATTTGCTTTGCTATTTTGTTTTCATTGTTCTTTAATAAAAGAACTTCAGTCCCACATGTTTGTCTTCTTTTTAAACGGGTTAGGTTTGTATTCCCCCAAGCCCACTTGTTAAACCTGTTTTCACCCTTTATTTTTTATTCTCTTTTAAATGTCATTAAAACACATTTATTAACCATTTATTTTTATAGTAATTATACTATTTAAATCCATAATAATCCGTGTGTAAGAACAAATACAACATCATCATGTTTTATTTGTTTCTTAAATTATTAACCTCAATCAATCTTTTTTTTTCTTTGGCAAAAAGTTAAAAAAGACGAATCTGCGGTGTCATCCACCTCTTCTTTACCAACAAAGTGGATAGGAACGCTTAATTAAAATAATGAGGCATTCCTCGTGGGTGCAAGAAATTTAACGTAGAAAGTAAAAGAGATGAGTGAATGGGCATATATTGTCACGTTTCTTGTAGATGATTGCTCAGTTTTTTTAGTTAATTAATTATTAGATATGTTAATTATAGAGAGGATCTTCTTCACATGATCTTGTAGTGACCCACCCCGAGATCCCCATTATTGCATATGTTAATTATTATTTTGCTTCACCGTTCATTATTACGTTATTATTACGTTAATATTCATATTTTAATTTTATAAAAAATATATTGTTTGGATTTGTTTTGTTCTGATTTGTTTTGTTCTTTAAAAAGTAACAGAATTTAAATGGGATTTACCTTTCACACAGGCAAGAATCACTCTTGCAATATTATTTAAGATGAATACAATACACAGAATACATGGGGCTACTTTTCTAAAGTTTTGAAAGTTAAACCAGATCCACTCAGTTTTTCTTCTACAATCTTCAAGTAATTTCAAGTAATCTCCAAGATGATTTGCGCAATCACCCACCTCTCCTTGAGAAGGTTTGTGAAAAACCACACTTTTCTTATTAATATGCAGGTGCAGTGTTCATCTCTTATATAGAGTATGATTTACAATGTAATTGACAGTATAGGAAAGTAGCTAATTACAAGGAATGATAAATACAAATTGTGGTATTGTATATCTCTTATAATCAAGGAGGATCACCATCTGATTTGGTGTGATCCTTAACAGCCCACCGCAAGCTGAGAGTGGGATTAATGGAGACACGAAGCTTGGAGCGAAAGAACACATAGAGATCTTTGGATACACTCTTGGTGAAGATGTCAGCCAGTTGTAGGTGAGATGGAACATGTTGAAGATGAATTTTGCCCGCAGTGACAAGCTCACGCAAGAAATGGTAATCAATATCAATATGCTTGGCACGTTTATGGGAGACAGGATTTGAGCCAAGAAATATTGCACTCTTGTTATCACAAAGGAGCAGAGGCTTGTTGATCATGGGCACCTGTAAGTCATGCAGAAGATGTGTTAGCCATAGGACTTCTACAGTTGTGAATGCAAGTGCGCGATATTCCGATTCGCAACTTGACCGAGAAACGGTTGGCTGTTTCTTGGCACTCCAAGACACAAGGTTGCTGCCAAGAAAGATTGAGTACCCAGACATGGACCTTCTAGTGTCAAGGCATCCTGCCCAATCTGCGTCCGAATACGCAACTAGCCGTGGAGGGGATGAGGAAGCAGTGAAGGTGAGCCCAAATTGCAGTGTTCCTTTGACATAGCGAAGAATACGTTTGACTGCTTGGAAGTGAAGGTCAGTTGGTGCATGAAGAAATTGACTCACTGTATTGACAGAATGAGCAATATCCGGTCGTGTAATGGTTAAGTATTGAAGGGCACCCACTATTGAGCGGTAGAGTGTGGAATCTGCAAATGCATCACCATCAGAAGATAAATATTGTGAAACAACCATTGGAGTGGCAATAGGCTTATTGTCCAGCATTTGTGCACGGGCTAGGATGTCATGTGCATATTTTGTTTGACTGAGAAACAAACCATCCTATAGTTGAGTTGCTTCCAAACCAAGGAAATAAGATATATGGCCTAGGTCTTTCACAGCAAATTCAGTCTGGATTTGTGAAATAAACCGAGCAATAAGAGTAGCATTGTTACCAGTGAGGATGATATCATCCACGTAGAGGAGCAAATATAAGAGATCATGCTGCCGATGGAAGACAAAAAGAGAGGTATCTGCACGGCTGCAATTAAATCCAAGACTGATCAAGAACGAGCTGAATCGATGGAACCAAGCACGAGGTGCTTGTTTCAAACCGTAGAGGGCCTTCTTCAATTTGCAAACATGTAGTGGTTTGCGAGGATCAACATAGCCCGGAGGTTGTTCCATGTTGACAGTCTCCCGAAGTATGCCATTAAGAAAGGCATTTTTAATGTCTAATTGATGCAGCGGCCACCGGCGACTGGTTGCAAGGGAGAGGACTACTCTCACAGTGGAAGCTTTCACAACAGGGCTGAAGGTATCTGTATAATCAAGCCCATGTAGTTGGGTATACCCTTTGGCAACAAGGCGAGCCTTCAATCGTTCCACAGACCCATCGGAGAGGAATTTTGTCCGAAAAACCCATTTTGAACCGACGATGTTGGCAGAGGATGGTCGTGGTACAAGATCCCATGTATCATTTTGATGAAGAGCCTTCATTTCTTCATCCATAGCTGCTAGCCAACCAGGGTTTTTGGCTGCTGATCGGAACCCCTTTGGCTCAGAAGATGCTAACAGAGCATGAATTAGAGGACTGGAGGTGACAGTGGCCATGTGGGCATTGCGTCTCGGTTTGAAAATTCCAGACTTTCCACGGGTAATCATCGGATGAGAATTGGAGATGATGGATGATGAAGCAATTTCAAATGGGTCAACCGTGGCTGTTGGTTGGGCTGGAATCTCAGAGGTCACAGGAGAGGATGACGTTGATGAATCACTCATAGAAGGAGTTTAAACCTGCACAATCTCAGTAGACAAGTCATCGGAACAAAAATTGCATGGAGTTAATGGAGGAGATGAAGTAGTAGTGGGTGAGGTGCTCGGTAAAGTGGGATTGGAGGACACAGTGCAAGAGGAAGACGAAGGTTCCAAAAAATTTGAGAAGCTAATTTTGGTGACAGACGTGGCTGTCGAATTTTTTGAGAAAGGAAAATAATTTTCATCAAAGCACGCGTGTCTTGTAATGTACGTGCGAGTGGTGTGTGTGTCAAAACAGCGAAAACCTTTGTATGTAGTGCTATAGCCAAGAAAAATACACGGTAAGCTACGAGGAGAAAATTTATTAGGAGCATAATCGCGTAAGCATGGATAAACACGACAACCAAATGGATGAAAATTTTCGTAATTGGGAGGCTTACCGTATAAAATTTCAAAGGGAGAAATATTGTCGAGGAGCGGCGTTGGCAACCGGTTTATAATATAAGTCGCTGTGCTGAAAGCATCTACCCAAAAATAAGATGGGACATGAGAATGAAATAATAGAGCAAGACCAGTTTCAGTGATATGACGATGTTTGCGCTCGGCTCTACCATTTTGAGAAGGTGTGTACGGACAAGACATTTGATGCTGAATTCCATTTTGGCGGAGATGGGTTTGAAAACGATTGCTTTAAATTCAGCACCACCATCACTTTGAAAAAATTTTGATTTTTAGTTGAGTGTT
Organism: Salix suchowensis; assembly: GCA_029030765.1. Lineage (NCBI taxonomy): Eukaryota > Viridiplantae > Streptophyta > Magnoliopsida > Malpighiales > Salicaceae > Salix > Salix suchowensis. Next base: position 2,079,006 of record CM054982.1, read on the forward strand.
GATTTTCAACTAATTTTTGAAACCGAATAAAAATGTCAAAAAAATCAGATTCCAATTTCATGGGATAAAGCCAAGTAAACCGAGAATGGTCATCAATGAATAAGACATAATAGTTAAATCCGGAGTTTGATTTAAGCTGGGGAAGGTCCCCAAATATCACAATGAATGAGACCTAGAACAATAGATGACCGTGCAGAATTTTTGAGTAAAGGGTTGACGATGACTTTTTGCAAATTGACAAGTTGAGCAAAGTGATGGTTTGGGTAAAATAGAAGTGAGAAATAATCGCCTTTTTTTTATTTAAAATTGATAAAATTGAGTGATTTACATGACCAAGGCGTGAGTGCCATAATTCAAATGAGGCATGTAATTTTTTATTTTGAAGAACTGATAAAAAGGCAGAATGTCCGCTTTCCAGCACATAAAGTCCACCTTCGCGTCTACCGGTTGCCACCACCTGCCCTGTGACCCGGTTCTGAACAATAAAATGATCATCAACAAATTTAACAAAGACAGGATAATCAGAGGTTAATTTGCTTATGGATAAAAGATTTTTGGTGAGGTGCGGAACTACCAAAACATCTAACAATTTAAAATCAGAATTGGGAGTGACTGTGCCCGTGTGAGATATTGGAAGAGAAGCACCATTACCCACCACTACACATTCCTTACCATTATACGGTTCAATTTTGTCCAATTGAGTAGGATCTGGGGTCATATGGGCTGAGGCACTAGTGTCCGTGTACCAATCATGTGCATTCTCATTTGAAATTGAGCAAGAGGCAGTGAAGGCTTCAGCAAGATTTGCCTCTTGGTCATCACGGTTATACCTATTTCTGCAGCGGTTAGCAGTGTGACCCTCCACTTTGCAAATTTGGCAGCGAAAAGAATTAAAGTGGCGTCTGCCACGCCCATAGCCTTCACGGTTATTACCGTGATTTCCAAAATTTCCATTACCATGATTTCCATAATTTCCAGTGCCGTGATTTCCACTGTCACGGCTATTGCCGTGATTATCAAAATTTCCAGAATATCCGTGATTCCATTGTTACGGCTGTTGCCGTGATTTCCATAGTTTCCAGAATACCCACCGCGTGAACGATGAGGTTTCGATTGATAGCCACCACGGGAAGGGGAATAGCTGCCTTTGGTCACTGAGAATGCAACTGGTGAGTTAGACGAGGAAAACCCAAGAGATTTCTGGAAAATCTCAAAACTTTCTGCCTTGGGTATCAAATCCTTGAAGGAAGACAACGGGGTGATTGCCAATTGAGCAGTGGAGAAGTTTGCAAATTCAGTGCCTAACCCACATAGAAACCAATGGGATTTTTCTGTGTCATCAATCGGTCGACCCATGGCGTTGAGCTGGTCACAGAGAGCTTTGAAGGAGCGGGAATATTCAGTGACGCTGCGATTTCCACGCTTGAGGAGCTGCAATTCGTTTTTGATTTGAAGCTCACGGGCTTTGGAAATATGAATGAAGGAGTTTTCCAAAGCCACCCATACATCTCGTGCAGTGGTTAATCCAAGGACTTCATCCATGGCTTCTTCAGTCAGTGAAGAAAAGAGAAGACTGAGAAGACGCTGGTCTTGAAGGCGCCAGGCTGTGTAGGCAGGATTGAGTTGTGGGTTTGATGATGTTGATGAGTTGTCTGTGGAGATTGATGATGAACTGGGAGTGATTGTAATTGGGGGTATTGTGGCAGACCCATCGATGTGGCTGAACAGGTTTTGGCAATGGAGAAGGGGAAGTAGCTGATTTCGCCAAAGAAGATAGTTGGTGGAGGAGAGTTTGATGGTGACCATGTGAATCATGGTGTTGAATGAGAAAGAAGAGGAAGAATCAGCCATGACTGGATCGGGGATGTTAATCCTTAAGATTGCTCTGATACCATGAGAAGGTTTGTGAAAAACCACACTTTTCTTATTAATATGCAGGTGCAGTGTTCATCTCTTATATAGAGTATGATTTACAATGTAATTGACAGTATAGGAAAGTAGCTAATTACAAGGAATGATAAATACAAATTGTGGTATTGTATATCTCCTATAATCAAGGAGGATCACCATCTGATTTGGTGTGATCCTTAACACTCCTTTCCTGAAGAGGGAGCTATTTGCAGCCCCAGAAGGAAGAGCACCATTTTTGTTCACTTCCAAGTAGTGCCTGATTTTGGCATGCTAGCTACTATTATATCGGTGTCTTGAGCAATGAAGTGGCGTTGAAAGGAATCCACAGCTCTTAACAAAGAAACTGGAACCCGTGCCTTCGAGGTTCATGGATAGCCCTAGCCATAGCTTCATTTTTGTTTTTGCCAAGTTCTGAGGCATAGTGTCGCGACGGTGTATTTTTTGTACTTCGCATCCCGCCATCCCCTAATTGGGGAAACAACGTCCTAGCCAAATTGGGCCAAGGGCCCACTATGCTAGACTTGGGTTGGCAGAGAGTAGTCCAGCCCACCCAAAACAGAATACACACACAAACGCTGCAGAATTAATTCATGCATGTGAACAGTAACAAGGTGGTGAGTCAACCACGACGAGAGGTTCACCTACCACTACCGTCGGGTATAAGAGGTCAAGGTGGTTGTCCTTGTGGTGCTGGCATAAAAAATGGTGGCCTGAGGAGCGCTTTAAGTTGTCAGTCTATGTTGGAGTTGCTGCTACTCCTTGTCGCCGACGTTGGAGAAGGAGGTTGGCTTGTGTGCAGGTGCTATCGGAGCTGAGGAGGGAGACCAAGTGGTGGTCGCTGGCTGTGTCAGTGGAGGAGAGGGAGCTGTCAAGTTGCTTACTTTTTAGAGAAAGAGAACAACTGTCAAGGAGAGAGAGAGAGAGAGAGAGAGAGAGAGAACTGACTACTACACGGAGAGAGAGGGTGTTGCTGCTGTCATCGTCACTAGCTGCTGTTGAAGAGGTGTTTCTATCGCCGAAGCTGGGGGAGACAAAATTGCTTTTGGTTACTTTATGCTCTCCCCTGTTCCCGTGTCTCTCTTTTGTATGTGTTTTTTTCCAGTGTTTCGCTCGTCGTCTGTGTTATTTTCCCTAGTTTTTTATCCTCCCCAGTGTCAATTTTTCCTCCCCTAGTCTGTGTATTCTTTCCCCCTGTTGCTTTGTTTTCTCCTGCTCTTTATAGGCGAAGGAGGTAAGGTGCAGGGCATGGGGTTGATGTCAACTTGGCCTCTAGCGAGGTCTAAACAGTTTTGGTTGTTTTTTTAATAATATAAAATAGACTCACAAAAATGGGTTGTTACAAAAAGAGTTTTTCGACGGGAGAAACAATGTTTTTTGATGGAAAAACGATGTTTTTCTCCTCAATTTTGGATTCACCCAAAAAATTTTTGTCTCTGAAAATTCTGATCTTCTCAATTTAACCCAAATTAGGCTTCCAAACTTAATTTTTCACCAATTAAGCCCTTTGTCGCCCTCTCTACGAGAGCGTGGAGTCGCGGCGACTCTCCCCACAAGCCAGGGCATTCATGTCGGGGTTTCATCTTTATTTTTGTGAAAAAAAGAAGTCACCACCTGGTATTATGGTTACTAGAAAACCTAAAATGGTCTTTCAGAGATTCTAGGGCAAGGGATTGATTGCGTAAAGGGAAAGTTTTAGCACTCCTAGTATGCCCTACCTAAGGTAAGTTGTTTGGCGTCTTGGTTTGCCTTATGATTTGCTATGGTGTTCATCTTTCAAAAAATTATGTTGGTTAAACGAGGTGAATTATTATTCCTGTAAAAATATTTTGGATATTTACCACTTTAAGGTTTCTTTATCAAAATATGTACGGTGCATAGCAACGAATTATCTCCGCAAATATTTTGGATATTAATCCTTTTATGATTTCTTTACTCAAATATTAACAGTGAATAATAACGAATTATCCCCGCTAATATTATTGGATATTAACCCTTTTAGGAATTTTTTTACCCAAATATTAAAAGTGAATAATATGAATCCCCAAAAATAAGACTTTGATATTTTTGGAATATTGGCCAATAAACTTTGAATTTTACAAACATGTTGTAAAATCCAAAAATACAAGAAAAACATTTTTTTGTGTGTTACGAAATCCATGTTAAAACACTTTTTTTTAAACTCCAAAATAATATTTTTTTTTTAAAAAAAGAATGTTCAAAATATGTTAGCATATTGGTCGTATGCACAAAAACAATATATTTTTTAAGAACATATATATATATATATATATATATTATGCAAATTTTGTGTTTTTTATTTTTTTTATTTTTTTTTGGGTTGGCTACCCACCCCTGATGGGCCAAAAGGCCCAACATTTGGGGCTGGAATGCTAGCCCCGGGTGGACTGTTTAATGGCCTGGTTGGGCCTTGTCCCCAGCCTAGCCAGTCCATACGGGTGGCATGGGGGAGTGAATTAATTCACTCCCTATGCATGAATGAATGAAGATAATGAACACTAAATGGGAGATTTTTGGAGTGTGACAAATGGCGTACTTGTTAATATCGTTGGGTGGAGGAGGTTGAAGTGGTTCTTCATGTCATGGTGGTGTCGAAAAAGATGGTCTATGGTGGCTGGAGGAGGCGACGGAAGGTGGCTGCCTTACGTTGTTGTCGTAGTTGGTGCTCCCATTACTTCACTAAAGGTGGCTAGGTGGTTGGTGTGGAGGGGGCGCTAGTGGTGGAGAGAGAGATTGGTTGGGCTGGCTGGAGTTGTTGTCAGAGGAAGGGGAGAGAGAGACGTCGACGTGCTAGTTTTTAGAGAGAGAGAGAGGCTGGGCTTGAAACGGGGAAGAAGACGAGGGGTGAGCTGCTATTTGTGTATTTATTTTTTTACGCGAGGAGTGCTTGTGTTTCTGCTAAGTTTCGTTCATCCCCGTAAACATTTTTTTTTCCTGTTTTTGCTCCTCTGTTACCTTCTTCTTCTTAGTATTTTTGCAATTTTCCCTTTGTCAATCTCCTTTGTTTCGTTTAAATCTTCTCCTTTGTCTCTCAATGCTCTCCCCCCTTTTTTTTCATCTGCATGCATGCAAGTTATTTATAGCAGGAGGTGGCAACCCTTCGGCTGGCCATTGCATACATCGATGGGTGGTTGCCTCTACATTATCCAGTGGCGTGCATTGCTCAAATGGCCTGCACTGTTCAGGTGATTGAACAGTGCACACTTGCAGGTTCGATGATTTGGGAGAAGGAAAAAATGCGATTTGGTCTCTCATTTTATCATTGTTTTCATCGCACCCTCAATTAGCTTTAAACTTTTAATTTTGTACAATTGCATCCCCGTTAGAATTTTGAGAGCAACCTTAGCTTTGCATGCCTTTTTTATTCTAGTCCTCAGTTTCTTATTTGCGCGATTTAACCCCTAATTGACCATTAGACTCTCAATCCGTTCAATTTGTCCCCTAATTTTGCATAATTGACTTAAAAAATTCAATTCGGTCTCCAAAAACTCCTATGTTCTCATACAAACCCGTATGAAGCTCAAGAACTTGATTTTTCATCTATTAAGCCCTTAATAAAATTAATTTGATCAATTTAAAGTATAATTAAGTCCTTACACTTAATTAAATCCTTCAATTGGACCCTAAATTAATTCTGAAACATAATTACACTTTTAAATTAGTCGACGATTAAATCAAATTGGCTCATAAAAATATAATTATATCTTTCGACTTAATTTTACGCAGATTTATCCAATAATAAATTACTTTTAACCTTAAATTTGTATTTTCCTTCATTTCTGGACCAAAAAAAAGAGGTACGATCAAGTTCTCGAAAACGTCAAAAATTTCCACCTTGATTTTCCTACCGACACCAGCCTCTTTTATTTTATTTTTGTTATTTTTGGGTAGACTTGGGGAATGACCCAAATTGGGTTACGAAACCTTTGATAAAATTAATTTGACTCATTTAAAGTATAATTAAGTCCTTGCGCTTAATTAAATCCTTTAATTGGGCTCTCAATTAATCCCTAAACAGAATTATACTTTAAATTGGCCGATGATTAAATCAAATTGGCACATAAAAATATAATTATGTCTTTCCACTTAAGTTTTAAACAGATTTATCGAATAATGAATTATTTTAGCATTGAATTTGTATTTTCTTTTATTTCCAGGCAAAACAAAAGTACAACTAGGGTATCGAAAACATCCAAAATTTCTATCTTAATTTGTCTGCCAACACCCGCCTCTATTATTTTATTTTTATTATTTGTTGATAGATTTTAAAGAATAACCCAATAATTGGGTTATAACACATAGGATGGCCTGATTTCACAATCTTGAAGGCAAGCTCTGAGACATTAATTTTCGCGATGAAGTTGTAGAGCCTGTTGCAAATATCAAGAGAATGGAATCGGTGCTCTTTTTTATCCCCACCAGTACCACCATCTGCACATCTGGTTCTGTCGGTTCTTCCAGGATATGCACCTGCATTCGCACCGAATGAAGTTGTAGAGTAGAAATATTAGGAAAAAAATATGAGAATTTATTGATGTTATTGATTAATTTGTTTTCCTGGATTCTTTGATTTGAAATCTTTGGTGTGATGTGCAAATGAAGTCAAGATATACGGGTATGATTTTCCAGGCATACATTTTTTTCATATTTTGACTATTTTTATTAGGTTTTAGAGAGTAGTGTTTTCATTTTGTAGATAACATGGGTATATAAGTTTGAGTTGTTTTCAATTTTATCCTTTGAGTTAAATTGTCATATATTATTTTATTTTTTTTAGTACTTATTCTTTTAATTTTAAGTTTGTTTTAAATCTTTTTAATTTTTTTGGTATAGAAGTTTGGATTTTTTAATATTTTTCTTTGATTGAAAGTGATCATATATTATTTTCTTCATTTCAAACCCTAATCCTTTAATTTTTTATTTGATTTTATTTTTTTTAATTTTTTCAATTCTTCTGAAATAGTCCCTATATTTTTTTCCATGTTTATATGTATATGCTCTTACTTTTGGTTTTCAATTTTTATTATTTTCTCTTTTGTTGATTTTATGTTTTTATTCAATTTAGTACTTAAATTTTAATTTGTGTTGGTGATCATTTAAAAATTGATATTTCTTCTTTTCATCCCTTCGTTCCTTTTTTAGTTTTTTTTCTTATTTATTCTTTAAGTCATATGATTTTTTAAGCTAATGATATTTATTTTTTTGTCATTTATTTTATTTTTTTGTTTGCTCTTTTGTTAAAGTTTTTAGATTTTTTTATTCTTCAAGATAATTTGTTATTTCTATTATTTACACATTAATAATAATATTCTTCATATTATTTTATGAGTTATTAATAATGATAAGAATACTAAGTATAATTGAAATGATAATAATAAAAATATTAAAGAAGAAGATAAATCTAACCAGAAAGGTGCATATTTTTTTTGTGATATTATATATCCAAGATGAAATTTTTGTTAGGTAATGTAAAAAAACTCATTGTACAAAAAACATTTGTGCTTAGTACTAATGTTAAATAATATAATTTTAAAGAAATAAGATCAAAGATTAAAGATAACATTGAATTACAGGATTTTTAATGAATACAGTATTGACTGATAAATAATTAGATTTGAATCATTATATATAAAGAAGCTATATAAAATAATTCCTCAGAAATACAACATTGGATGATAAATTATTTCAAATGTTATTCTCATTGTTATTTTTATGATTGAAGGCAAAAATAAATATGATCAGCATATTATTTGATTTGAATAAAAACTAAAAAAATATGATTTTAATATATTTCTAAATAAAAAGCATGCAATAAATTGATGGGGAGCTTTTTTACATTGGGCTCTTTTCTTCCATGTTGCTCACCACACAATTTCTCCTTCATTGTGTTCATGGAGACGGCCAAAATCTCTATAAACAGAGTAAGCAAGCCGAAACAAGATAGTTTTTAATAAATTAAAGCTTGGGAGAAAAGTTGGGGTAGTTGTGGCTTATAATTCAAATTATCTGAATTATCTTGAGATTGAGATAGAAAAAACATTCTTTTGATAACAAGGGGGTGAAATAAGATGTTTTTTTTTATTCTAAATCTAATAAAAAATAAATTGTCGATAATTAAGGATCTTTAAGTAAAGATCCACATGCATCCCCGGGAAATACACAAACAACACGTCACTCGTCAAGGTAGACGATACAACATCTTTCAGCTCAGATTCAAACCACCCTCGCGGTTCCAAGAGTTTGAAACCCACCAAACCTTTCATCTTATTTAAAGCCAAAAACACCATAAAACCAATCATGGAACATGCTGAACTAATTTAGCAATCCAAAAAATGGTTTCAAACATCAACATCTAACTAAATCAACCAGTAATCTGGATCTGGGAGGTCATTTCGGGATTGACAGGAGTTGAGTTTAAGAAAAATGGATAGGAATTTACTCGATCAAACATCATCATCTGAGTAAATCAACCTGTTATCTACTTAATCCAATCAAAACCTAACTTATTTTTTTATTTAATATCTTGAATTTCAGTGACGTAATAATGCATGGTGGAGCATAATTAATAATATGGCGGTCATACTGAGGTAGGAGGGGATCTCGGTGTGGGTCACTCCAAGATCATGAGAAGAAGAGCTAGACCCTCTCTATAATTAATATATGTAATAATAAATTAACTAAAAAAACTGAGCAATCATCTACAAGAAACATGATCACACTATAAACGTTATAAAATTAGTGGTACAGTTATTCTCAATAATGGAGTTTTCATGGGTGCTAATTGGGATGTGTGTGCTGTACATCTGATTCGGCTGTATAAATGCATGGAGAGCTAGCTTTATTGGCACTGAGCTCTTTTAATTTGTCCCATCCCCCCTGCTTACCACGCCTTTTCTCCTTCGTTATCTTCATGGAGGCGACCACAATCTCTCCAAACGGAGAAAGCGTGCTCAGAGATGAGATTCAAGGTTTGGTTGCTGGCCTTCCTGGGGAGAAACACTGGGATGGAACTCCCCTTTATTTCTATGAAGGGGTCTGGTATCCAGCTTACGGCATTAGTGGGGCTATTTCCTTTCAACAACATTTCATTGCACGAGACGACGATATAATACTAGCAAGCATGCCAAAATCAGGCACCACTTGGTTAAAAGCTCTCACGTTCTCTGTTGTTAACCGCAACATTTACAGCCCCACTGAGAGTCCCTTACTCACCACCACACCTCATGACCTCGTTCGTAACTTTGAGATGGTTCTCTACTCAAAAAACCAGATCCCAGATCTTGAACAGCTTCCTTCCCCAAGAATTTGCAGTTCTCACTCCCATTACGAAAACTTGCCACCGTCCATTAGAGGTTCTGGTTGCAAGATTGTTTACATATGCAGGAATCCTTTGGATCAACTTGTCTCTGATTTTCATTTTATTCGCAAGTGGAAACGAGAGAATGTCAAGCCTTTATCATCAATTGATGAGGGTTTCGACCACGTTTGTCGCGGTATCCAGAGTTTTGGACCCTTTTGGGATATTGTGTTGGGGTATTGGAAAGCAAGTTTGGAAAGACCAGACAAGGTGCTGTTTTTGAAATATGAAGACTTGAAGGATGATATAACCTTCAACTTGAAGAAACTGGCTGAGTTCCTGGGGATTCCTTTCACCGAAAAAGAAGAAAAGGATGGGGTTATTGAAGAAATATCAAGGCTGTGCAGCTTTGACAATCTCAGGAATTTGGAAGCGAACAAAAATGGTGTTCATCTTGCGGGGCCTTCAAATAGTTCCTTCTTTAGGAAAGCAAAGGTGGGAGACTGGTCCAGTGATCTAACTCCTTCCATGGCAGAACGTTTTTTGAAGATAGTGGAAGAAAAGTTGGCTGGCTCTGGCTTATCCTTCAAAGTATCTGAATAATCTCCCAAACTACTTAGTGATCTCTGGTGGTTTGGCTGATTCTGCTCCTTGCTTCTCAGTTATTCGTTATGATTTTATTTTATTTTATTGCGCTCTGAAAATAATGCTTCTGTGATCTTTTATCGTATGATCAAATATTT